>JAHFWL010000782.1:10000-440000 GCA_021292165.1 Shinisaurus crocodilurus | reverse complement strand
CACATTCTCCTACTATTTCTTACACTAAGAGATATTGGCTTTTCTGTATTATAGAAAAAAATTATGGTTGTAGCCATTTTGTTTTCCATATGACCTGTTGGCCAGAAGTTGAACATGTTGAACATTAATTTCAACAAGGCAGGAGATTTGCAAGTACCAGGGAATAGAAACAGAAGATCTGTAAGCACACTCCTGTCTGCATTGAAATGAATGGGCCAGGCCTTATGGTCAGGAGAGGGAAACATATGCATCAAAACAATCATGCCTGTAAGAAATCACTGGGGTAATGTAAACAGGCTTGAAATGCCATTTCAACATTATTTATTTATTTGATCTATATCCTGCCCTTCCTCACAAGGAATCTAGAAGAGGTGCTTCACAATGGACTAGCTCTGTTTTCTGGCATTTTTTTCTCATAATATTTTAAGACTGCGGTCCTATACCAACTTACCTGGGAGTAATCTCTATTGAATTCAGTGGAACTTACTTCTGAGTTGGCGTATATAGGATTGCACTTTAAGTACAAGAAAGCAAAAGGATGAGTACTTTTCATTTTGGTTTACTCCCATTGAAGCATGCATACCTAGAACAATCACCAGTCCTGCTGTTAGTATCCACATTCTCACATACATTTTCAGTAATCAAAGAACTTTTTGGCACACAACGATCATAGCAAGAGGTAATTAAATTAGCCTACTTATATTTGTATTGCAGGCTACATAGTTGACTTTCTGCTGTAGAAGTCAAAGACCTTTCATAAGACAATATAAAACAATACACTGTCTTAGAGTTTGCATGGAGTTATGACATGTGGCTGTTCTTATTTATATTTGCTGTTGCCTTGTGAGGGTCGCTGCATCGTAATTCACTGTTTCACTTTTCATGAGTTATAGTCCTTGCACTCACTTATGAATGCTAAGGATAAATATAATATCTCTCTTGCATGCACTCTCTGTCTCTAATGCGCGGATGCACTCACAGAATCTAAAACTGTTATTATGCGGGCAAGACTCCCAATAAATAGTGCTTACAGTTTTATCCCAGCCCAATATTCTGCAGGGATCTAATGCTAACATAAAATTATGTGTGAGCAGCAGCTGCCTCTTGGGTTGCACAGTGGAAAAACACACACCATAGACCCATAGGAAGCTGACTCATATTATGTCAGACTGTTTGTCCATCTAGCCCATCATTATTTACACCGACTGGCAGTAGCTCTCTGGGGTCTCTGTCTGGGGACTTTCCGAACACCAGCTACTTTAACTGGAATGCCGGGGATTGAACTTGGGACCTTCTGCATGTGATATTGGTCTATGAAGCAGTGTGCTGCCTTCAGCACCCATGAATCTCAATTCTACCCACCTAGCTGTATTTTAGAGTAACTGGTGTTATTTCCCAGTGTTTGGAATATCCAGAGTGTGAGCAGAACGTGTGTCATTCTAAAAGGCTACAGGCGGAATTGTCGTCATCGTCGTCCCCTCCAAGAAGAAAAGGTCTAGGAAAGCAGAATTATAATTTATTATTTTATTGTAAACTGCTCTGAGTGCGTTGCTGAAGAGTGACATATAAATAGTCTAAATAAATCAAAATAAATAAAAGATATTACAGGTAGTAATGAAAGAAATTAGTAGCAAATAAAGCAAGATGGTAGATTTAGTTCTTTTCTGTTTCAGGTTTGTTACTCATGCTTCATGAGGAAGCATTCCAGCCTCAATCGCATGCAGATAGCTGGTGTGGAGATGCATCACCTCTGCAGTCAGTTTGTGTGCAAAGCATCTGCCTGTGGGCTCCTCCACGGTGACTCTAGCTCAGAGCCACCAGTTGCCAAGTTTTGCTAAAGTGAAACATCACAGCGAATTTGTGGGTTCTTTGGCAAAACCTCAGTTGAATTTTGAGGGCAGCAAAAAGTGTTTCAGTAGGACCAGAAAAATGTTCTCAAAGTTCCACACAGCCCTTTTGATGTAGGGTTGGATCCAGACTTAATTATGATGAGAGTAAACCCATTGAAATCAATGGGATGCTAGTCACAAGTAAATTAAGTCCCATTGATTTCAATGGGTGTATTCTCAGCATAACTAAGTCTGTATCTAACCCAATTTGTAGATCCCCTAGTATTATCACACATTGACTTGGAAATATAAGCACCCTAGGAAGGCTTATGAAATTATTTGAAGTAAATTGTAATGTATTCCATCTTCTCTACATCTGAACAGAGAGCTGGATCACAAATTGCAGGTTTAATGTAGAAGCTAAACAACCTTCATTTATGTTTCCTGCTTCTGTTGCATATTCCCTTACACCGACATTATGCTGTCCTTGTGTTTATAGCACATTTTCCCATCTCGCTCCCAACATCCTTCTGTGCCTCTGAATCTTTGCTATCCCTGTTCTGGGAAGCTTGCAATATGCTTCATGCTACAGCCTCTATAGCACACCTTGGTGAGGCAGATAGCAAGCAATGAATCATAGAATCATAGAATCATAGAAAGTAGAGTTGGAAGGGGCCTATAAGGCCATCGAGTCCAACCCCCTGCTCAATGCAGGAATCCAAGTCAAAGCATCCCTGACAGATGGCTGTCCAGCTGCACCTTGAATGCCTCCAGAATGGGAGAGCCCACCAGCTCCCTAGGTAGTTGGTTCCATTCTCTTATTGCTTGAACAGTCAGGAAATTTGAATGTATTAGAAAGGCTCTAAACAAGACATTCTTGGTTTAAACAGGAGTATAACTAGAAGGAAGCAAATTGTGGTGGGCAGACCTTCCAGAAAACAGCCTCTTCAGCACAATGGACATGTTTGTATGCTTAGGTGGATTGGTTTGGTCCATGAGAACTATGCACACATTGCACTGAATGTATCAAAAATACACCTGAGTGTGTAACCAAAGCCTGACAGCTCCTTTTACAAGGAAGAGGAGGGGAAGGGGTGCTCCAGCCTTTTCCGTCATGCCACTTCTCTGTGCCAGATTGTTCCCCCAGAAACTTTTTCCCAGCAGGGTAGGGTTTCAAGTGTTTGAAACCGTGTGGAAGGGGGAGTGGCTGGGGGACAGTTTGGAGTACAAAAGTGATAGACAGGAAGAATATTAACCACCCATCCCCCTGCTGCTTCTCCACTCCAAATTAGCCTCCTGGGGCTATTTTTCTGTAGGAGAAGGATTTTTCTGCATGTGTTTGCATGTAATATGTATTTAGCCCCTGACAACGTTCAATGAAAGCATATGTTGCATCAACCTTGCTCAGACTAAGCCGGTCTGCATCTGGATGAGTCAGTATTTGCCTGGGGGACTACCTGGGAATCCTATATATGCTGCCTTGAGCTCCATGGAGTAAAGGCGGCATATAATTTAATAAATAAATGAACGCATACATTTTAACTTCTTTTTTGTTTTTCAGATTGAGGGTGATTTCTTACAATCAGGTATCCAATTGGGAAAGCTATGGTGGAGAATGGAAAATTAAGGAAATGTCAGATAATTTAAAGCGTCAAAACCTGAGCTGCTAAATGGATGATTTGCTCTTTCTCTAGGCTGCCTCCAAGTTGTCCTGTTGATGGCATCCTTCTGGGGGAGTGTTAGGCAGTGACCTTGAGGGCTAATCTAGGGATGCTGTTGCCGGCACTCCTTCAGATTCAGAACTAGGGCTTCATTCCTGGTTTTCATAGACAAGGCTTTTGTCAGGAGACATGTTCCAGATCCTGAGTGGGAAAACATTTCCTGTTCTCTGTATTGCATCCCAGATAAGGGCCACTGGATAGCTAACAACTGAGATAGCTATCAGTTAAGGCATTAGAGCGTGCACCATATCAGCTCTGGTTCTTCCAGTACTGGCTTCAGTCTCTTCTACCCATTCCCCTCCCCCACAACTACCTGCTGATAGACATTTATCTTATAATTTTATAACTTCTAGCACATCCCTTCTAGGTCATATGTTTCCTAATCTTAAACGCCCCAGATTTTAAAGATTTTCATTATAAGGTACTCTATTGATCCATATTACTTAGTTGCCATTTTTCTGCCACATGTTAGGGGTTATTTTGCCCCAGGCTGTGGTCTTAGCCAGATGGTGTTCTAGTTCAAGCAGGGTATATGTTTGTGCTAAGTACAAATTTGAATTCTGATAAGGGAAGCAAGGCAGTCAAGCAAGTCAATGTTCAGGCTCCAGACAAGGCAGAGTAAAGCAAAGCAAAAGTCAGGTTCCAGTAAGACAGAGTCAAGCAAAGCAGGCAGCACCTTGGATAGCTCAATATGAATCTCAGGTTAGAGAATCAAAGAAACAGGCTGTGTTGCTTCAGCAACAAAAAAAATCCAGACTGAACCATAAATAGAAGTGCCACTCCATCTGGGTGGCTAGCTCCATTTCTGGTGAGTGATGCCTCTCAAGTTAAAGAGGACTAGCCTGCATTACTGCTTGTTGACTCTGACAGACACGGGGAGGCCATGGTTCTGCTGGAGCATCCGGGCTGGAATAATTGGAGTCCAAGGGCAGCAACTCTCCACTTGCACTGGTGCTTCTGGGGCAGTGAGGATGTCTCGGGCAGGCTGTGAGGGTAAATCCCTCTCCCACTCCAATACTTACACCAAATCCATGGCCTTATCCACCCAAGAGGAGGAATCAGACCCTGGGGACATGACAGATGTCTTATCTATCCATCCTGGGTCAGCTCCAGTGCTTGGGAGTCCTTCAGCAGGGTGCTGTCGTGGGGCCCCTCCTACCTAGGCATGGATTTTGACAGGGTCCCCTTGGGAATGTTTTTTTTTTCTTTTAGTGGCTATGAATGAATATATATATATATATATATATATATATATATTCAAATCACAATATGCCAGAACTGGAATTTTCAGTGCACTGTGATCAGGAAAATAAAAATGGTGACCACAACCACCACTGCCAAAGGGACCAGAGTCGGGCTCGGGCAGCAGTGGGCCCCTTCAAGTGTTACCATCAACTGGAGCACAGCATTTGCCATGTGGTGCCAGTAGGCACCTATCCATCTATCAATCATCTACCTTATAAAAGGTAAAACAAACAAGTCTCTGCTCAACTCAACTTGCTATTAAATGAAGTGTAATTGGCACTGGTTTTATCAGAACGTATTTTGAACACAGCACATGCTTATGATTGCAGCCTATATTGGATTTGGGCTATGCACCAGTTTATTTTTGTGTGTCTTATTAAATGTATGCTTTGTATGATGTCTTAAGATTAGAGACATTGAGACAATTTGAAAATAAATTAAAGGAAAATTGCATTAGAAATTCATAGAAAAAAGTATGGGAAATTATAGTTTTGTTTCTACTTAAAACATAGGTAAATGAAAAATTAAATTAATAATAAATAATAAAAAGCTTTGCAGGCTTTATTTATTTATTTATTTATTATGCTCTGCCTTTCAATGTGAATGCCTTCAAGGCAGTTCACAATCAATAACAGCAGCAAACTACAGTCCCCCTTAGAAACCAACAGTAATTAACACAGCAAAAAACTACTGAACAAGCAAATAAAAACAGCAGGTATCATCATTAAAAGAATCTTAAAATACCATTAAAAGTATGAAAGAACAGAAAGGGTTTACCTGATCGCTAAAACAATAACAGAGGTGGCAAATATGTCTAGAAAGAGAGTTCCTCCATTTGCATGCCATCACCAATAAGGCCCTCACTCATTTCTGGATGAGTTGTCAGAATGTTGTCAGTATTTTACAGAGCAATTCTATCCTCACAATACACTGGTGGGACGGGTGCTGCTGCTACACTGGTGGAAAAGCCACCATATGCAGTGCATGCTCAGCCCAGGAGGGACTGGGGGAAAAACATACAGCCAGAAAATACAAAAATGGCACAGAAATGTCCAACATCCCTAGAAACACTGCCACAGCCCATCTATCAGGCCATGCTGGCAACACAACCCACACACCCTGGTGAGACAGAGGGCGCAACTTGCACAGGCTGAGCCAGTGGTGTGTCCATTACATTGCCATGCCTCCAACATGGAATTAATGCAGAGAGCTAGACAGCAGCCACAAGGCACAGTCGAGGAAGCCCTGTGTACGGATGTGTGACACTGGAAAACTCGTTCCATTTGAGCTTGATGGACTTTTGACACATTTCTGACACAATGGCCAAAAGCAGGCCAAGTCAGGGTTTTATTTTTCCGGCTTCCACAAAATTGATTTGCGCAAATTTGGGGCTGAGAACTGTGTATCTCTAGTGCAATTTGTGCAAATCAGGATTTGTGCAAATCAGGGTTCACTCATTAGACTCGAGTTGTTGTTGTAGCATTTCACATGCGAAGTATGGAAGCACCCCGCTCTCACTGCATATGCACACACTCCACCTTGGCCACCTTGAATTTTCTGACAGTTAATTTCAGATTTGTGCAAAATTTGGGCCTTTGCTCTGCAATTTGCACAAATTTACAGAGCGGAGGCCTGAGTTTTGCACAATTTCCCCTGGCTTTTTAAAAAAGATTACGCAAATCATGGCCTATTTTAATAATGGAAGACCGTGTGCTGGCTCAACTTGCATCAGATCAAGTTGGCGCTAGTGCAGGGCTGACAGGAACGGAATCTGCGGGGCTGAGTCGAGAACATCCATCAGATTTTCACCCCTATTGGATTTCTCGCACATCTCTAGCCCAGTGGTTCTGCCTGTTAAAGCTGTGGCAAACACACTCAGGAGACCACTGGCTTGATGACCCCCATCCCCCATGGACAAAACATTTTACCTCCTCCCTGTCTGGAAGGAAGACATAAAACCAGGAAGCAGCAACAACCAAGGGGATTCTGTGATACAGCCTGCAAAACAGGCACAAGGATGCTGAAAAAACTGCTGGTTCAAATCCATACAGGAGACAAAACATTTTCCTCCACCCAGTCCCCAGCCTACAAGCAGGCATCAGCAAGAGTAAGAGAACTTTGTAGTGCAATATGCAAAGCTGGCACAAACATGCACAGGGAGTTGACAGTTCAAATCCACCCAGGATATTTTCCCCCTTTACTGGTGGCTGGTGGTGGTAGTATAGTTGTGAAGACATACAAAAGAATGTATACATGCTCCCAGGAGCACTGGTTCAAATACCCTGAGGGGGAAACATTCCCCCCACCCCACATACACACATTGGCTGGGACGGTCAAGGGCAGGATGCTTCCCAGGTCTCACTAGTTGCAGAGGAGGAGCTAGCACTGCACCAGGGCCAGGAAGTGCAAAGGAAGTGTCCATGGTCAGGTTGCTGGCCACAGGAGCGGGCAAGATGGGAAGCCAATGGAAGTAATAAATAATGTGCCAGAACCAATCCTGCCCTCCATATTCAAGCCCAAGAGATACCAAAGGAATATCAGTGCTAAAGGATGGGACTGTAAGATCATCCTCATAAGGAGTGATGATAGTCTTGAAAAGGGGATGCAAAATAAAATGTTGGCAGGGCATTTCTTTGAATATACAGTATTTTCTTGCTATGGAAACGGGGATGGGGGAAAGATCCAATAATAACTTTTTAACTATGGTGAACCTCGTGGCCTGCTTTTTATATTTCTAACTAGCTGTGGCCCGCGGCTACGCTCACGTGGATTTTAGGATTTGGTACAATGGAAAAAATACAGTGTCTCTGACTGAAAGTGTAACGTTTAGGCTGGGTGCTGGCAGCAGAAAACTTTTCTGACAGAAATATCTGATCTTAAAGAAAAATCAGGTTAATCCTGAAAGTCTACAGGTGATGAAGAGTGACCGTGCCTAGTTTGGGGTAGATCCGTCAAAACGTGATGGAGTGGAGCCTATGCGATGACTGCCCCCCACACAACAGTCAGTCAGTCATGTAAAACGTTTCCCTCCCTTTTCACCCCCTCAGAGAACATTCTAAATGGCCTAGGGGAGATTTGCATACCCCCCACCCCTATTGGCCCCTGCAGGAATTCATACGAACATTCTAAGTGTCGTATGGGCTATTTGCATAACTGCACCTATTGGCTCCTGCAGCAATTATGAGGTGAGGCTGATTTGCATAACTGCTCCCCTGTTGTTTTGCCCATAGGATATGAGAGTGGGGCAATTTCCCCCCCTTAGGATATGAGAGTGGGGCAATTCCCCCCCCTTCCCCCCCTTAGGGATGGAATTTCCAAAAATCCTTCCTTAGTGGGGGGTCTACATCATAAAAGCAATGTCCCTTCAAAATTTCACATTCCTAGATTAAACGGTTTGAGTCAGTCAAAATCAGTCAGTCAGTCAGTCAGGACACCTTCTTTTATATATATAGATACCAACTTTTTGTTTATCTAGAAATTTCCTTAGTATACTTCCTCATTGATGGTTTCACTGGTTCAAAATATTGGATACTAACATTTCCAAATTGCTAATATATTGATTTGAGCTCACCTCATCAATACCAGTTAACCTCAATGTTAAATATGCAGCAGCAGCACTTAAGCCCAAAGAAACTTAACCCTTCTTTAATAAGGCCTAAGAGTAAAGAATAAAGAAAGCATTTTTCTTCTTCCTCCTTATAAGAAGGCACATGAAATGTTCTCTGAGTTAAGTTTTACCATTCATAATGAATGCAGTCTCGCCATTCAAATGCGACCATAAGTACACAGAAGATAAGAATTTAATTAAATGTAGATTAAAACCAAACAGGAAAACACACTCGCTGATAATTTTATCCCATCCTCTGGCCATATTTTTTATACTTCCTTCTTGTTCTTCTTTGGGCTATAGCTTATCAACATGCCGATAGTACCATAACTCATTACATCTGATGGTGCAGCTGAAATGTGCAGACTTGGTGCTTGAATTTCAGAGGCACTTAAAATGCAAAGCATGTAAATGCCTATGTTAAATATATTAGTGTAGTAATGTTAGTGAAAGAAAGTGATTTCTAACAAATCCTTGCACCTCACACATTAAATGCTATCGTTGCCGAGTTACAAAGGCGTTTCAGCATTTCTGCTTAACCTTTCCTTAAAAAGTGTGGCGTGCTGTTTTTTCCCCTTCTTGTCTCATCATGATTTTTTTTTTTTTATCATCAAGGCAATCACAAAACTATATTACAACAAAAGAAATGTTTAAGGGATTGGTTTGATCAGCAGATGTTATAGAGGTGACTGTGAAGGAGAGGTGTGTGAAACTAGGGATGCTTACACAATTACTCACTCCCAAAATTGTCCTGCAGATTTGGAATTTTTGAATTACTTGGTCTTGCTTTGGTTCCACTTCAGAAACATTAGGAATTCTGGTGTGTGTGTGTGTTTAATTGTTGCATTTTGTGCACACTGCTACGTATGTTTGCTGCAGCTTTTAAATCTTCACAGTGCAATCTTATACAGTCATGCCTTGGATTGAGAGCATAATTCGTTCCGGAAACGTGCTTGTAATCCAAAACACTCTTATATCAAAACGAAATCCCCCCCAAAAAAATTTGTACAGAGATTTTTAATTTAAGGCGTACTACAGTACTTGTATTGCAAGACGTTGCTTGTATATCAAGTAAAAAAAAATTAAATAAATATTTAAAAATTTGCTTGTCTTGCAAAACGCTCTCAAACAAAGTTACTTGCAATCCAAGGTATTACTGTATATATCTACCCAGAGGCAAGACCCTCTAAGTTCAATGGGACTTACTTCCAGGCAAGTGAGTATAGGATTGCAGCTTTACTTCCTTCATTTCTTTCTCTCCTCCCACTTTACATTATTGATGTGTATTCATACAACATGGTAAAAAAATAATAATCTTGATGTGATTGAATCTGTGGTTGTATCAAGATTTGTTTTATGTGGTGTTTTATGAATGTTGAAGAGCACACGTGCACATCAGTGAAACAGCACAGGTGTTAAAATTGTGATATGTATGATTCCATCAAGACTGCTTTTTGCTGTGTTTTATCAATGAGCACACCTACATCAGTAACATGGCAGGGCCCTATCATGGGGGGCGGGCCAAGGGTACACTTTAGCAGAGATGCAAGGTGACCTGCCCCAGGCCACAACCCCATTACCATGGGGGGGGGGGATAAGAGGCTAAACTGTAGATTGTGTTGCAGTTGAGGATATTCATGGAAACTTATTTCCCCTGCATCTATGTACCTATTATCTAGCCTGTATGAGATTTTCTGGAGCCAATCAGAAGCAGTGTTAGAGCAGAACAAACAAAATTTTCAACAGTGAGTTGCTGGTCTAGGTTCTTCTTCTCTAGAACAGAAAAAAATGCGCTTGTGCAGTTAAACTAGGACTTGTAGTGTGAGAGACAGAGAATTTGTCATTTCTTATGTGACATGCTCTTCCAAGAACTACCAGACCCAGAGTTCCTTGTACATTGATGCTGGAGACAGTGGGAGACAAAATATTGGTGAGTAAATGTCTAATACACACGCACGCACGCACAGCCACGGAGTTATTTTGTCTATTGAGGGTGAACTTGGAAGATAAATTTACTTTGCGGGGGGGGGGGAATCATGATTTGGGAGCATGCTAGGAAAGCCCCAGTGTGGGCCATGGTGTAATTCCAAACATTGTGCTGCAATTCAAGCAGATGCAAATCATAAGAACACAGGAAGCTGCCTCATACCTTTGGCCCATGAAGCTCAGTATTGTGTACACTGATTAGATGTGGCTCTCCAGGATTTTAGATGGGGGAGTCTTTCCCAGCCCTACCTGAAGATGCCAGGAATTGAGCTTGGGACATTTTGGGACTCTTCTGAGCTACAGCCCCATCCCTCCTGAGTACTTGCTGTTGCTAGACCATCAATCTTTAGTTTAAGTGATATGTCTGCAACGCCAAAACCAGTTAGTCATGGACTAGTTCCACAGTGGGACTGCTCTGGAGAAAACAGTTTTGTGAAGTACAGATCTTGATGAATCAGTATGATTTTCAGACAATATACACATTTATTTATTATTTATTAATTATATTTATACCCCGCCTTTTTTCCTGAAAGGAACCCAAGACGGCTTACATAATCCTCCAGTCCTAATGAAGAAGAAGTTGCTGGATATGTATCCTGAGTGTCAGTACTAAGAGTGTGGGCAGCCACATTCACTCTGAGAGAAAGTGTGGTCTGGCAGAATTGGGATGGAACACTGTGGCAGATCCAGAGGAGGCTCAATTTGGAAGCAAAATCAGTTGTGGGCCAAGTGTCTCAGCCAAGGAATTCATCTGAGATGAAAGGGATAGAAAAGGCATGTTGTCAGGCAGAATGCAAGGAAGCAGATAGGACCATGGAAGACTGGGAAGGGAACAGGGAGAGAAGGCAGGAGATAGAACAGGTAGGCTGACAGCAACAACTGGGGCAAAACTAGAAAGCCGGAAGTAGGCCTGAGTATGGCTGCTGTGAAGACAAAAGATCAACCCCTTGCCTGGAAGTATTTATACTAAGGTTGGGTGCGGAACCATCCTATGAGCTCAGAGAACAATGCTACCCCTCCTTCATCTATACTGCATCCTTAATTGTCTTATCATAAAGGATGTACAGACCAGACAGCTTCTGGTTGGCATCCTAGTGGTCCTGACACTGAGATTCCGTCTTTCAATGTTGATTATGTTATCACTTGGTGAATCATTACATTCATGGCTAAGTTTGCAATAACTTGTGTGTAGTATGTTAGTTTTATGACAGAGAGCCAAATACATCTTTACTGATTTTCTCATGCTTCAGTTTCATTCGTGCTTTGCAATTTTGTCCATGCTTTGCATTTTATGGGGATATATTGAACCACTCAGATCTGTTGAGATCTCCATCCTTGATGGAACAGACTTTGGACCAAGCTCGGCAATTCTGAGATCAAAGTAGTAGCTTCAGCATTTTCTTGTTAATTAATTATTATGCTAAGATTCAGAATGCCAGTGTATTATTTAATATGCAATCTTGATTTATTAGGCACCATTAAAGCACAAGGGAAATCATTTATATGTTCATGCTGTTTTATATTTATAACTAAGGCATGTAAGAACTGGAACATCTTTGTGCTGTAGGAAAAGATAGATATTAGATTTCCTTGCTGTTCAAAAACTTATTTTAGCACACAGTGTAAGTAAGGAGATCCATACTTACTACACTGATTCCATGAGAGAAAACTGGCTGAAACTCTAGAAACTCTAGAGAGCCAGTTTGGCATAGTGGTTAGAGTGTTAGACTGGGACTCAGGAGATCCAGGTTCTAGTCCCCACTCAGCCATGAAACTCACTGGGTGACTTTGGGCCAGTCACTGACTCTCAGCCTAACCTACCTCACAGGGTTGTTGTGGGGATAAAATGGAGAGGAGGAGGAGGATTATGTAAGCCGCCTTGGGTTCCTTGCAGGAAAAAAGGCGGGGTATAAATATAATTAATACATAAATTCTAGATTAATACGTTGTGGCTGGGCTGAATGGGGTTAAGTAATATCACCATTCTCTTCACTCAGCAGAGTACTTCACTCAGTAATATGTACCTTTCTGCCCTGCTACTTATGAGGCTGTATGCTGGTCATAGATAGATAGATCATAGAGTTAGAAGGCGCCTACAAGGCTATCGAGTCCAACCCCCTGCTCAATGCAGGAAACTAGAGGAGGGGGTCTCCCATCCAAGTAATAGCTAGGCCTGACCCTGCTTAGCTTTCCACGCTCAGACAAGCTGAGCCAGCGTGAGCCACAGTCGGTCATTCAGCTTAAGCAAAGTGAGGACTGTTAGAAGAGCTAGTTTAAGTCCAGCCCTAGTTCATATGTTACTGTGAGCCGCGTGTGGTTGCTTCAATGGCTTTGGTTGCTTTTACACTGCTCCAGGTAACAAGTTTAGCTTCTGCCCATGGGGAAATGGTGGATTGCATGAATACACACTATGCTAGCATGTCCACCCAAGAAGTCTATGACAATATGCAGTCTTCCCTGACCAAACAGGTGGAAAATATATACTTGAATTGCTGTGAGAGTAACCAAAAAGGTGATTGCTTAAGGGCCTTTGGTCATATTCAATAAGTGTCAATTACAGAGGTTCCCAATTAGGGATGTACGTGGAGCTTGGCAGGGGGGTGGAAGCTCAGCGAACTCGCTGGGCTTGACACACACCCCTGAGCTCCACTCAACTTATATTTCCCTGGCTTGGCTCGCATTCTCACAAGCCAAGTCAGGGAAAGCTACTTCCAGGTTCTGGGCATAGTAGAAAATGGCATAATATACGATGTTTATGTAGGAAACATCATTAAAAACGGCCACAATTTACGCAAATTGCAGCCATTTTTAACTTATACTACACCATTTTCTACATAAACAGCGTAGAGCCCGGGACCCAGAAGTCCACTGAGCACCCCTCAAGTTAAGTTAAGTTAAGTACCAGGCTCAGCGCCCATCCCTATAACTGCCTTACAACATACTGTGTGGTTGTACTAGTATTGCAAATAGCGCCTCTCCTGGGCTAATGAATAAAGGCTGAAGCTTTCCAAGGTGTCTTCAATTAGAAAAGCTTCTTGCCAGTCCTGCACGAAATAAGGTGATGGTTGTTGAGCATCTTACATCTTCAGTCTATCAGCACCTCCCATCACTAGCCCTTCAACCGCATGCTACTGTGTGAGTAGAGAGGGTACTGTTCCAACTCATCCCACTGCTACTTCTCTGATCAGGAAGCTGTGGCACTAAGCACTAGTTTTTCACAAGCCTACACTTAATTCTTCTCCCAAGCTTCAAGTAGGAAATCTGTGATCAGCAGTGTGTCTTTCTTCTTGTTGAAAGATAGTAACACTAACGTAGTCCTGCTGGAGACAGAGGCACCTAATTAGGCTTCCAGCTTATTACCCTGAGTTGGTTGGATGTGAGAGCTCTGTGCCAACCTCCATTGATGACATGGCAATGATGGCTGTCATTATGTGTAAGACTGATATGACTGATGCACATGTACAGGAGGAAGGGATAGTTGGGGGCCCATTCTATCTATGGCTTACTACTTCCCATTGGATTGAGAGAGGCCAAGACAAGGCATGCTCCCTTGTTCTGATCTGGGCAGGCTCCAGGTTCTCTTTGCTTGGATAAGCCTGCAAAGGTTTAGATCAGTTTCCGGAATTATGAGGTGCTATCTTGGACAGTGAAGACTATCCAGCTTACACCAAACATAATGGAAAGCTGCTGGGGCACTTGTGCATGTGGTTCAGTTAAGCAGAAACTTGTCCTTCTGCGAAGAGAAACGACAACCAAAATACAAAACAAAACTATAGCCAATCAAAAACCCAGGCAAAACCAAGGCACATTTTTCTGAAGTAATAAAGGAAACCTTTATCGATGCCCTGATCATCCTTGCTGGGATGTAGTGAAGGATAAAATACAGACTCAAGATATAATTATCAAGACAAACATTATATCAGAAGAACTGGGTGGTTACAATGAATCATTTGTGCATTCTTGCTTTAGTATTTTCTTCTTGCTTAGTTTTATGATAAAGCTTGACATACTGCCTTTAATGGACAAAGTTCCCATTAAAACATTAGTAAGATCAAGCTCTCTAGATTTTTGGGAACAAGTACTGGGAAAGTTATTCATGTTGATATTGTCCGTGTTAGAGATCGCCGCGATGTACTTCTTACTAGGGCCATGGTGAGTGCCGACGACTGCTGGACAGACCACCGACTAATCTGGTCCACTATGGTTATCAACATTGCTCCCCAACGTAGGCTTCAAGGAAGGAAACCAAGGCGTAAAATGAACATCCACGCCCTTCAAGATCCTATTAAGCAAACTCATCTTCAATCACTTCTTAAGGAACATCTACCTACGGAACCTCCTGACAACATTGAGGACCATTGGTCTAAGCTGAAAACCTCCATTACTGCAGCTTGTGAACAAACTATTGGATACGAAACTAAGAAACATCAGGATTGGTTTGATGAAAATGATAATGAGATTAAATATATAATTGACCAAAAAAGGAAAGCCTTCCAAATATGGCAAAATGATATTAACTGCGCTGCCAAGAAAAAAAATCTACGCTAGCTAGTGCAAAGGCTGAGGTCCAAAGAAGAACAAGAGAACTTAAGAACACCTGGTGGAAAAAGGAAGCTGAAGAAATTCAACAACTTGCAGAATCTCATGATGCACGGGGCTTTTTTAAGGCCACAAGGGCCATTTATGGACCAAAAACCTATGGTACAAACCCTTTACAATCAAAAGATGGCACAAAACTCTTAAAAGACAAAGAGTCTATTGCACTGCGTTGGAAAGAGCATTATTATAACCTTTTAAATCGTAAATCTACGGTGGATAATGAGATTTTTTCGCAAATCCCGCAAAAACAAATTAGAGAGGAACTTGCAATACTCCCCACTTTGGATGAAGTAAAAAAAGCCATTAATCAAATGAAGAATAACAAAGCTAGTGGACCAGATGGGATTCCTGCTGAAATCTTTAAAGAAGCCCCCCCCCCTGAACTTGTACAACATCTTCATAAACTCATCGAAAAAATCTGGATAAGAGAAGAGATCCCAGAAGACTTCGGGGATGCCATAATTATCACCCTCTTTAAGAAAGGTGATAGAACAGACTGTGGAAATTATCGGGGCATTTCTCTCTTAGCTACCGCAGGTAAAATATTTGCCAGGATTCTCGCAAACCGTCTTCTATCTATTTCAGAAGAGATCCTCCCTGAAATTCAATATGGTTTCCGCCCCTCTAGAGGGACAGTAGACATGATTTTTACTGCACGTCAGCTCCAAGAAAAATGCTGGGAGCAAAATCAACCCCTTTATATGGCATTTATTGATCTTGCTAAGGCCTTTGATACTGTAGACCGAACAGCTCTCTGGACTATCCTTATGAAAATTGGATGCCCCAATAAATTTGTGAATATCTTGCGACTTCTCCATGACAACATGACGGCTACGGTCTTGGACAACAACGGCTCTCATAGTGCTCCATTTATTTATTTTATTTATTTATTATATGTATATCCCACCTTTTTTCCTGCAAGGAACCCAAGGCGGCTTACATAATCCTCCTCCTCCTCTCCATTTTATCCTCACAACAGCCCTGTGAGGTAGGTTAGGCTGAGAGTCAGTGACTGGCCCAAAGTCACCCAGTGAGTTTCATGGCTGAGCGGGGACTAGAACCCGGATCTCCCGAGTCCCAGTCCAACACTCTCACCACTACGCCAGTGGGATCAGGTGTTAAACAGGGATGTGTTATTGCCCCATCATTATTTGCTATTTTCATCGCCATGATTTTACATCTTGTCGAGGGGAAACTTCCCGCTGGTGTGGGAATTATATATCGAACAGATGGAAAGCTTTTTAATCTCAGCAGGCTGAAAGCAAAAAGTAAGGTAATTACAACCTCCGTTGTGGAACTTCAGTATGCTGATGATAATGTGGTCTCCACACATTCAGAGGGTGATCTCCAAACTATCCTAAATGCTTTTGCAGAAGCATACGGAAAACTTGGTCTCTCACTTAACATCAAAAAAACCAAAGTGCTTCATCAGCAAGTGCAAGCTAACCCTTTGGTGATGCCACCTATCCAGCTTGGCGGGACAATACTGGAAAATGTCGATCATTTCCTCTATCTTGGCAGCTATCTTTCTGTTACAGCTAACATCGACAGTGAAATCCAGCATCGTCTGAGCTCCGCAAGTGCCGCGTTTTCTCGAATGAAACATAGAGTGTTTGAGGATCGGGATATTTGTAAGAAGACCAAAACACTGGTTTATGAAGCCATTGTATTACCAACTTTATTATATGCCAGCGAAACATGGACTATCTATAAACGTCACCTCCAACTCCTTGAAAGATTTCATCAACGTTGCCTCCGGAAAATCCTGCGAATTACTTGGGAAGATAGGCGAACAAATGTCAGTGTACTGGAAGAAGCAAAGACTACTAGCATTGAAAAAATGATCCTTCAACGCCAACTTCCGGTCATGTTGTTCGAATGCCTGACTGCCGT
Organism: Shinisaurus crocodilurus; assembly: GCA_021292165.1. NCBI lineage: Eukaryota > Metazoa > Chordata > Lepidosauria > Squamata > Shinisauridae > Shinisaurus > Shinisaurus crocodilurus. Next base: position 423,120 of record JAHFWL010000782.1, on the reverse strand, counting down.
CTCCCAAAGCAGTTACTTTATTCCCAACTCAAGGATGGAAAGTGGAATATCGGTGGTCAATATAAGAGGTTTAAAGATGTTCTTAAGGCTAATCTAAAAAAATGCAATATAAACATCAAAAACTGGGAAGCTCTGGCCCATGAACGATCTAACTGGAGGTTGGCCTTTCACAAAGGTTCTATGGACTTTGAAGAAGCCCGAGTGCAAGGTGAAAGGGAGAAATGTGCTAAGCGAAAAGCACGTCAAATAAATCCTTTACAGGACCATCTTCCATCTGGGAACCTGTGTCCTCACTGTGGGAAGCTGTGTGGATCTAGAATTGGCCTCCACAGTCACTTACGGACCCATCGCTAGAGTCTACACAATCTTCTTTAGAATTTTCCTCCTTTTAAAATCTCCTTTTTGTAAATTTTCTTTTTTTTTATCCTGGAAGACAATCTTACTCGGTCACGAGTGATCGCCTGACTGACTGAATGGACAAAGTTCCCATTAAAACATTAGTAAGATCAAGCTCTCTAGATTTTTGTGAACAAGTACTGGGAAAGTTATTCATGTTGATATTAATCAGAACTACATTTGAATTGGAAAATAGTAGAAACACTTGAGATGCTATCCTATATACATTTACTGAGTAGTAGATTCCATTGAATTAGTGGGACTTATCTTCTGAGTAAACATGCATAGGGGCAGGCTTCTAGGGTGTCTTCTGATGTTACCTTGTTCATTCATTCCAAGAAGATTTCATGTGGTTTGCTGCAAGTTCAGAAAAGTGTGCCACACAATAAAATTGTATCGTCTTGTAAATCAACAGTGCAGGTATAGGGTATACAGTACATACAGTTGTATTTTCACCTTATACGGATCCAGTGTGCGCAACATAATACGTACGGATTTTGGCAGAATTTAGGAGTGCATCACCTGTTTGCACTCTTACACTGGTTTCTACTGGCATAAGACATTGTAGTCATCCACATGTAGCCAGCCACTGCCAAATCAAGAATAGAAGGCATTCTTAGTTACTCAAACGCTTATCCTATAATGTCTGCAGAGACATTCAGTTGGATCCAGGTTTTGCCCCCACCAGCAGGGCCGCGTCCTGAGTACCATTCAGGATGCCCCAGCCAGCAGGAGGGGCAATTTTTGCTGATCCCCACCTCCCTCTTCAGCCCTCAGTGCCACCTCCCATGCTGTTCTGGGGTATCTCCCAACCTTCCAGAGCAGATTTGTGGGTGCAGCGGAGACTGTAGAGGGAGAGTAAAATCAGCAAAGATGGCCTGCTCCCCACTCCCCGCCTTCTGCTAGTGGAAATGCTTTGCTGGATCAGAAAGCTTCTGCGGATGGAAGGTACTACATGCAAAAATGGTAAAATGCAAAGGTCATGTGCATGAAATCAAATAACATGTATTACTTCACTGTAAGTGCAATGCCATACTGAGCCTATTTAATGCTAAAGTCGATATAGAATAATATGTTGGCATTTTTATTATGTACACGGGAAAAAATAAGTAAAAGGAAAGAGCATTATAATGAGAAGCATGCATTTAAACATCCAGAGCCATTTAAAAAAAAAAAATGACCTCACAATGCCCCACTGCTGCTTTGTTATGGGCATGACAAAAGTCAATTCAAGGACTCGTGTGACAATGAAACATAATGAGGGAACATTTATTGTTTCCACAGCATAATGATTATCAGCTTTAGTGTGTAATACAAGAGTTTCATTATGAAGCAGTATTTGTCAGTTCACAGATACGATGGTTAGTCTGATGTTTCCTTTTCTGTGTATAGGAATATACAATATTTCCTTCGGACTCTTAATAATAAATATGGGTAATTCCATGGTATCTAATAGTGTGTAATTTGAAATATGGCTTCTCTCCTTTTCTTCCCCTTCCTTGCTTCCCCCATAGTCAGTATTTAGATTGTATGCTTCTTGGGGCAAAGACCTGTCTTTTTGTTAATAAATTGGTGGTTACATATAAATCATTATCATCATAGAAACTTTGTCTTCCTACTTGAAATTGCACGACTCATTGGTTGGGTTGAAAGGTAATGCTAACCAATGGTTTAGTGTTATGTGCATAAGCATCTATCTCATATGCTTCACTCTCCTCCTCCAGCACATCTGCAAGGAGGAGAGTTTACTTCCATTTTCTACTAACAATGGTTTATTATTACATGTGCACCTGGACAATCTGTGGTTAGTCTTAATTATGATTTATGGAAATAAACCAGGATCAGAAACCATGGTTTGAAGATGGCTTGTTTCCAGGGTCACACAAGTTCAAAAAAGAAACAAAAGCTTCCAATTTCCTCACAGCCATGCTGGACAGTGAGAGGGGAGTGAAGAGCACACAAGTGTGAAGCTCATTTAGGTAATATTAAACTGTGATATAGCGTTACTTTCAAACACAGCCATTATTTTCTCTCATATCAACACAATTGACATGAGAACCAACATTCAGAAATTATGTGCTCATGCTGTTTGATTTTTTTAATTAGTGATATACTGTGCGGTGCAGTGGCGGGGGTGGGGACACACAAGGCTGAAATCTTGTACCCACTGCCCAATCCCTATTGCAGTCAGTAGGATTACACATACTTTTGGTAAAACATTTCAGCTATTTTTCTGGAAAGTCTGAGGAATCACTTTTAGTTTTCTTGCTGAATATTTCCCTTCACCCTGTAGTTCTATAGTTATACAGAAGAAGAAAAATTGAGGGTAAAAGGATACAGGCAGTCCCCAGGTTACGAACGAGTTCCATCCTTAAGAATGTCTTTAAGTTGAATTTGTATGTAAGTCGGAACAGCATAGCATTCTATACGTAAAAATCGGCATTTACGCAAATTGCATAAATTACGCAAATTCCGTAGTATACTATGCTATATACACTACGTAAACGACGTAGCGCTGGGGAACCCAGAAGTCCGTTCTTAACTTAAGTATGGGTTGTCTGTAAGTCAAACGTTCTTAACTCAGAGACTGCCTGTATACAAACTATCTTCTACGCTACATTTTCATCAAATGAAAAGTCACTACTCATCATTATTTAATAGTATCTAAAATCTAGTCTTAGAAGGGCTTCTTATAGTTTCCATACTACCAAAAGCCAGTGAGAAGTCTTTAACTTAGAAAGTAAGGGTTCTAAACAAATGGTAGCTCATTTATTTGAAAGTAAGCCTCATTGATTTCAATGGAACATAGGACTGCGTGGATGTGCTTCCAGTTAAGAACATAAGAAGAGCCCCGCTGGATCAGATGAAGGGTCCATCTAGTCCAGCATTCTGTTCACACAGTGGCCAAACAGCTACCCACGGGAAACCCACCAGCAGGACATGAGTGCAGCAGCACCCTACCCAAGTTTCCTAGCAACTGGTGTTCATAGGCATACTGCCTCTGATACTGGAGGTAGTATATAGTCATCAGGACCAGTAGCCATTGATAGCCTTCTCCTCCAGGAAGTTGTCCAATCCCCTTTTAAAGCCATCCAGATTGGTGGCTATCATTGCATCTTGTGGAAGTGAATTCCATAGTTTAACTATGCATTGTGTGAAGAAGTACTTCCTTTTATCTGTCCTGAATCTCCTACCAATCAGCTTCATGGGTTGACCCCAGGTTCTAGTATTATGAAAGAGAGAAAAAATGTCTCCCCATCCACTTTCTCCACACCATACATAATTTTGTACATCTCTATCCTGTCTCCCCTTACTTGCCTTTTTTCTAAGCTAAACAGTCCCATATGCTGTAATCTTTCCTCATAGGGGAGTTGCTCCAGAGTCCAGGCCCGATCATTTTAGTTGCCCTTTTCTGCACTTTTTCCAACTCTACAATATCCTTTTTTAGGTACAGTGCTCAGAAATTATCAGACCGGCAGTGCAATTCTGTGCATATTGCAGGGATGGGGACTTGGACTCGAGGACTCAACTCGTGAGTCGGACTGAGTCCCCCCTCTGACTCGAGTCTGACTCGAGTCCCAATATTTTTAATGGGACTCGAGACCAAGGACTCGTCAACATCCCTGGGCTGTGCCAGAAGGAGTGGAGAGGAGCGCGATCACTGGTGAAGAGCACATGGAAGCGAGGCACGCCGCTGCTCGGCCACTATGGACAGCTACCAGGAGCACAGCCCCAACAATATGTTGAGATTTATTTTGATTGATGTTTTGTTGTGGGGGGTTAGGGTTAGGGTCAGACATTTTGGTTTTGGCTGCCTCTGCCTGCCTGTTTGGGGTTCCCAGCCTCCTCTGCCTGCCTGGTCTCTTCTTGACCAGTTCAACAGTTGAATTGTCCAAGACAAAGGGCACTGCCTGTCTGCCTCTTTGGAGTTCCCTACCTACTCTGCCTGCCTGGTCTCTTCTTAACCAGTTCCACAGTTTGAATTGTTCAAGACAAAGGCCTCTGCCTGCCTGCTTTGGGGTTCCCTGCCTCCTCTGCCTGCCTGGTTATTTTGGGTTTGTCTGCCTGGTCTGTTCTTGCCAAAATCAGTTGCAGAGTTCTGAAATAAAAAGGCACACTTGTGTGGCTTAAATAAATTCTAGCCACATCTGAAGCAGCCTTATTTTGTTGGGGGAAACCCCATTGATTTTAATAGGGACTCGTGGAGTCAGTTTTGGGAGTGACTCGTGAGTCACCATTTTGGAGCAAGGACTCGGACTCGAGACTCAGGTCCAAAGACTCGTGACTCGACTCGTGACTCGAGACCAAGGACTCTTCAACATCCCTGGCATATTGACTCAGAAACAGGTGTCAATGGGGCTTATTCCCTAGTGAATGTGTTTATAATCAGTTGTTGAGTTTTTGATGTTGGGTGTATACTTATTTATATATTACTCATTGGCAAATGGCAGGTGCCACTGATATGCTAAGTATTATGCTCTATATATGTCCAGGATTTTACTTCTTGCTTTTGCTCATGGTCTAGTCAAAATTCAAGTCCCACAAAAACAGGCAAAGAAAAGCTCACCAGGTTGCAGATGCTGCCAATGTTACTGATATTTGGTGGGGCAGGCAAGAAAACTAGATTCTTCTTATGTTATCACTACACTGAAGGATTTTCACCTCCCCACAAGATAATTCTGTTGATCACACTCCACCACCAAACATTTACCTGTTTAAGGAAACACCATAGCTACGGTAAATAAAAAAGTGTTGGTGAAACTGTGAAGGATTGAGGCCTACACAGGCTTAAGTTTGCTGAAGGCCCAAACACTTCCCTAGATTAGTTGAAGCCTGAAGGCCCAAACACTTCAGGATGGGAGGGAGAGTTTGTGAGTTTTAGTTTACCCAATAGAAGTTAAGAATTAGTTCTCCTGATCAAGGTCACATGGTTATAACCTTCCAATCCTGGGAAGGCTATATATGTGTGGGGTGTGGTCAGCGAGAGAGAGAGAGAGAGAGACTGACTGCAGAGAGAGACTGACTGCAGAGAAGAGAGGTAGTCTGAAGTTAAGCTAGAGAACCTTGTATTAGTTGTTTGTTTTATTTTATCATACTTGCTTTTGAATTACAACTGCTCTATTAAGTAAATACCCTAATCTTATAAGTAAAGTGTTGTTGTGTACCCTGAGTTTGTTGGAGTGACTTCTTCACCACGTCTAAAGCCTACACCCATGCTACTGGAAACAGGCAAAGGATTTGATCTCCTGGAAAGGGAGAAGCTTTGAGAAGAGGCAGAGATCTTCCAAAGGCAGGTCGAGGGGTCCCTGCAGTAGCGGAACCTTGACAGATGGTGGCAGAAGTGGGATCCTGAACAGTGAGATTAAGCACTCCAAACAGTAATTGGGTTTTTTACTAATAGAGCTGGCAAAAGCAGTGTATGTTTTAACTTCAGGCCTGCGGAATAGGGACCCAGTGAGGCAATTAAAATGAGCCAATATTTCTCTATGAACAAAACTGCCCTGATTGAGCAGTGTAAAAAGGACAATTTGCCATGGGAGGAGAAAACAGCAGAAGAACTGAAAGTTATGCTGATCTCCCAGGTGGCAATAGAAGGAGCTGCACCCTCTAGCCTTAGTGTAGCAGTACCCCAAACAAAAGAATGGGAGCTCCGTGAACAGGAACTGCGGCTAGTGGCAAAGCAGAAGGAAGAAGAGATCAGGCTAGAGTGGGAACGGCTTCGACTGCAACAGGAGCAACTTAAGGCCCAGGAAGAACAACGCAGACACGAGGAAAAGCTGCAACAGGAGCAACGCAGTCATGAGGAAAAGCTGCACCAGGAGAAACTTCAAGCCCAAGAAGAACAACGCAAACACGAGGAAAGGATGATGCAATTGAAACAGGAGCAGCCTGTCAGAGTTACCCCGAAGGACTTCACAGCATCATCATCATCATCAGGCAATCACCGAGTAAGATTGTCTTCCGGGATAAAAGGACCCACAAGTGTTCCTGACCACTTTTGAAAGGGCAGCACAGAAGTGGGGACTGCAGGAGGGTGACTACATGAAGTTTGTGCCTAATTTAATCAAAGGGGAGCTGGCAGAGATTTATAATAGCATGCCAGAGGGGGAGGCTGTTTCCTATGCTCAATTCAAAGAAACGGTGTTTAAAAGGTTCAGGTTAGGCCCTGAGCACTTTAGGAAAAAGTTCAGAGGGTTAACACCTCAACCTGGTAAATCTATGGTAGAGTTTGCAACAAAAATAAAAAACCTGCTACTAAAATGGGTGGATGAAGCAAAAGCTGACAACAGGGAAAAGGTGCTAGAGCTTATGGCTCTGGATCAGTTTTATTTTCGGTTGCCCAGAGAAATAAAACTGAAGGTTAAGGATAAAGATCCCGAAACTGTAAGCCAAGCTGCAGAAATGGCTGACAAACTGATTGAAAACCGGGAAGGGTTAGGCCCCAGGATTGAGTCTGAGAAGAAGGGGGGGAAATGGGAAGCCCCAAGTAAAAAGGAGTTCAAAAAACCTCCTTTTGATCCTTCTCACCCCAGAGACCGTGCCTGTTATTCGTGTGGTCAGACAGGCCACATCAAGAATAGCTGCCCCAAGTTACAAGCAATAACACCAGCTAACCTAGGTAGTCCCAAACCCGAACAAACCAAGCCACAAGGTGTAGCAAGCATAAAAAAAACCTTATAATTGTGGATTTGTGATCACCAACAGGGAAGAGGTTAATAATCAGTTTAAAGAATCTGTTTATGTAAAGGATAAGACCATTATGGCAATGTTGGATTCTGGAGCTGATGTTTCTCTAATCCGAGCAGATTTGGTGACACTTGAAGATTTGGTACCAGGAATGTCTATTGAGATCCAGGGAGTGAATGATCCCTCCTTTGAAGTCCCAGTAGCAAGGTTATCCATAGAATGGAGGGGATGGAGGGGTCTGTATGAAGTTGGGGTGATGGAACCTCCAACCCAATTTGCCCCTATCATTGCGGGAAAGGATATAATGGGCCCAGAAGCTCAAATATGTGTGGTAACCCGCAAGCAAAAGGAAAGGGAGGAAACTTCAAGGCAGGACCAGGCAAAAGCTAATGTAAAAGAAAAGGTACTAGAGGTACAACCCACAGTGATTCCGGAAGGTCCAAAACCAACCCCAGACCCTCCCCAAACCGAAACAACAGAACAAGCCTCCATGCAACCTGTAGACCTGAAAGCCAGTGAAACAACCGAGGCAGGTGGTTCTGTAGAGGAGAAGGCGCTAGAGACCCCTTTTCCTGATTTAAGAGGAGTAGAGGAGTTCAATCAGGAAGTCCTCAGTGATCCTAGTTTGGAGCCTCTGAAAAGAGTTGCTCTCCCTCAAGAGAGGCCCTTCTCTGAGGAAAGAAGGGAGCAGATTATTTGGGAGAAAGGATTGCTGTATAGGCTGTGGTTACCAAAAACCCAAGAGTTAACCTGGGAACCACTAAAGCAACTGGTAGTACCTAACCAATTCCGGCTAAGGTTGCTAGAACTAGCCCATGATGTGCCATGCGCAGGGCACTTGGGGAAAAACAAGACTAAACAAAGGCTCATGGCAAACTTCTTTTGGCCTGGAATTGCTAAGCAAGTAGCAGAGTACTGCAGGTCTTGTGAAACCTGTCAGCGTGTGGGGAAGGCAGGACATCACAGTAAAGCCCCTTTGCAGCCTCTGCCTATTATAGGAGAAGCTTTCTTTAGGGTGGGCATGGATATTGTAGGGCCTTTCACTAAACCCACCCGCAAGGGAAAAAAGTACATCCTCACAGTGGTGGATTTTGCCACAAGATACCCAGAAGCTGTAGCACTAGCCTCTATAGATGCTCCATCTGTAGCTGAAGCTTTGCTAACTATATTTTTCAGAACTGGATTTCCCTCTGAAATCTTAACAGATTGTGGGTCAAATTTCCTCTCCGAGATAATGGAGTGTCTGTGGAAGTGTTGTGGGGTAAAACACTTGAAAACCACTCCTTATCACCCCCAATGCAATGGAATGGTGGAAAGATTTAACGCCACACTCAAAGGAATGATTAGGGCTTATGTAAACACACACCCAAATGACTGGGATGACAAACTGCAACACCTACTCTTTGCCTACAGGGAAGTTCCACAGGAATCAACGGGATTCTCACCTTTCGAGCTGTTGTATGGCAGAAGAGTGAGAGGCCCTCTTGATCTCCTGAGGGAAAACTGGGAAGGTAAACTCGTAGAAAACAAAACCTCTGTGGTGGATTATGTGTTAAAACTTAGACAAACCCTAGATACACTCTGTAAACTAGTTCAAGCCAATGTAACCAAAGCCCAAGAGGTGCAAAAGTTCTGGTATGATCAAAAGGCACGCTCTAGAGTATTTGAGGTAGGGGATCAGGTAATGATATTTCTTCCCCTGCGCAAAGACAAGCTTAAGGCTGCTTGGGAAGGCCCCTACACAGTCAGAGAGAAAATTGATGATTTAACCTATGTGGTGATTAAAGAAAAATTTGAAAAAATACCCAGGGTAGTACCAGGGATGTTGAAGAGTCCTTGGTCTCGAGTCACGAGTCGAGTCACGAGTCTTTGGACCCGAGTCTCAAGTCCAAGTCCGAGTCCTTGGTCCAAAATGCTGACTCACGAGTCACGAGTCACTCCCAAAGCTGACTCCACGAGTCCCTATTAAAATCAATGGGGTTTTTGCCCAACAAAATAAGGCTACTTCAGATTTCAAAACTCTGCAACTTATTTAGGCAAGAACAGACCAGGCAGAAAAACCCAAAATAACCAGGCAGGCAGAGGAGGCAGGGAACCCCAAAGCAGGCAGGCAGAGGCCTTTGTCTTGGACAATTCAACTGTTGAACTGGTCAAGAAGAGACCAGGCAGGCAGAGGAGGCTGGGAACCCCAGACAGGCAGGCAGAGGCAGCCAAACACAAAATGTCTGAAAGGTTGCATTTTAGAAAAATGATTTTTAAAAATAAACTTTCTGTACTTCCTAAAACTTATCCATGTTGCATTTGAGGAACATGATTTTTTCTAAATGTTTGGCCCCCATTCTGGAACGGTGAGATCTCATCACAATTCCACCCTCACTGAACACCCGCTCCACTGGTGATGAACTTGCTGGAACCAGAAACACACTCAGAGCAGCCACACAGAGTAATCTCAGGTCCTTCTTCTGCCTCTCCCAAGTACGCAACACATCAATCAAAATAAATCTTGACACACTGTTGGGGCTGCGCTCCTGGTAGCTGTCCATAGTGGCCGAGCAGCTTCCGTGCGCTCTTCGACGGCAACCACGCTCCTCTCCACTCCTTCTGGCACAGCCCAGGGATGTTGAAGAGTCCTTGGTCTCGAGTCCCGAGTCGAGTCTCGAGTCCCATTAAAAATATTGGGACTCGAGTCCGAGTCGAGTCAGAGGGGGGACTCAGTCCGGCTCACGAGTCGAGTCCGAGTCCCCATCCCTGGGTAGTACATGTAAATATGATGAAGCCACACTATGAGAGGAGTGGAGTAGTTTTACAGGTGCAGAAGGTGCCAGTATACTTAGGGCACAGGGTTGGAAATGGTCATATCGCACCATTATGGGACAAGGTTGAAGCTATCAGAACCTGGGACATACCTACAACCAAGAAACAGGTCAGGTCATTCTTGGGATTTGCTGGGTATTACAGGAGATTTGTTCCCCATTTTGGTGAAATTGCTGGACCTTTGACTGATTTAACCAAGAAATGTAAACCTGACAAAATTGTGTGGACTGATGAATGTCAAAGAGTTTTAGACTAAAGGACATTTTAAGCTCAAGGCCTGTGTTAAGAGCACCTGACTTTGAAAAAACCTTCATTGTGGCTACAGATGCCTCTGAGACTGGCATAGGTGCAGTATTGTTACAAGACTATGACTCTGTTAAACATCCAGTAGCCTACCTGAGTAGGAAGCTTCTACCCAGGGAGAGAAACCTGTCTACGATCCAAAAGGAATGTCTGGCAGTAGTGTGGGCTCTGGACAAGCTCAAGCCTTATGTTTTTGGGCAAGAATTTACTTTATGGACTGATCATCATGCCTTACAATGGATACAAACAATGTAAAATACCAACTCCAAGCTTCAGAGATGGTCTCGGAAATTGCAGGAATTTCAAATGAACATTGAACATGTGCCTGGGAAGGAGAATGTGATAGCCGATGCTTTGTCTAGGAAATAACCAAAAAACAGTTGCCTTTTTGTGTAGGTTAACATTTCACAATTCTCTTCTGTAAAAGGGAAATTGTTCCACTTGAGGAGAAGGGGGGGAAGATGTGAAGGATTGAGGCCTACACAGGCTTAAGTTTGCTGAAGGCCCAAACACTTCCCTAGATTAGTTGAAGCCTGAAGGCCCAAACACTTCAGGATGGGAGGGAGAGTTTGTGAGTTTTAGTTTACCCAATAGAAGTTAAGAATTAGTTCTCCTGATCAAGGTCACATGGTTATAACCTTCCAATCCTGGGAAGGCTATATATGTGTGGGGTGTGGTCAGCGAAAGAGAGAGACTGAGAGACTGACTGCAGAGGAGAGAGGTAGTCTGAAGTTAAGCTAGAGAACCTTGTATTAGTTGTTTGTTTTATTTTATCATACTTGCTTTTGAATTACAACTGCTCTATTAAGTAAATACCCTAATCTTATAAGTAAAGTGTTGTTGTATACCCTGAGTTTGTTGGAGTGACTTCTTCACCACGTCTAAAGCCTACACCCATGCTACTGGAAACAGTAGCGGAACCTTGACAGAAACATAAGCAAAATCAGTGCCAGCATACACCTTTTGTTTACTTAAAAAATTGTAGTGTATGTTATGGTTAAGAAACATAACCCCATCTGTTGTAACAATGAGCAGCACCTGCAACTTTAAAAACAGAGGGTTGTTTTAGATGGTGGTGGTAGACTACTGGCAGTATCCCTCCCCCCTGCAGCCCCCTCCCACCCCCAAATTTTCTCCACGGGGTTGGGGGACCCTCTAGAGTAGATCTTGAGGCAGAAGAGGATAGAGAAGTCCCGTTGCACAAGTGGAAGTCTTCTTGTGCGAGTGAACATCTGCTTGTGTGATGTTGGCTCCAAGCCAGACATTAGATAGGTATTTGGGGCAAGAAAGAATGTACATTTTTTTTACATTTAAAGCCTCTGAACCAGACTGTAGCTGGCAGTTGTACTAAGTGATTTCTACCTCCCATAAAAGAACTTCCAATGGCCCCTTACGTGGGAACAGGGAGAAGGCTTGCGCGTGGGGGAGGAGAGAGGAGGCAGGCACTTGGTCAGGTGGGTCACGAGAAATGAGCCAATGGCTCAAAAGGGCGGGGACCCAGGTAAGAGCTTATTTAAGCTCCTGGATCATCCAGTGGCATCTTTCAAGGTGACTGACGTTTACCCAAGGCTGCCCTCCCTAATACCATGAGGCTTGGCAGGAGGGAGATTGGGACGGCTTTGGGGTTTTACCTTTCTCACCTACTTTGGGAGCCTGGAGGCACCAAAGTAAGGTGACGATGGTAAGGCCCTCCAGCTCCACGTGGAGGGCAACTGGGCAGTGGTGGGCCATCACGCCTCCGGATCAGTTAGGATGTATTCGCCAAATATTGGTCTTTTACCCGGCCAAGGGCCGGGCTAGGTTAGAACTGCACTTCACCCTTCACAGATCTTCAATTCAATAAATGTGGCCCTGATTTGAAACCATATACCAGTGATGGCGAACCTATGGCACGCGTGCCTACAGGTGGCACGTGTGGACCACTCTGCTGACATGCGAGCCATAGGTCACCAGGAGAGTCACCGCCTGGCGCCAACACTCCCCAGCGGCGGCGTGAGGCAGCGTCATGCTGCGCGCCAGGGCTCAGGCCGTGATGCGGCGGGCGGGGCTGACAGGCCTACCTACTGCCTCCGCGCCGGCCGCACTGGACCCGCCGCCGCCCGTCGCGTCATGTCCTGCGTGCCGGATCCGCCGCCTGTCGCATCATGTCCTGCGCGCTGGATCCCCGCGCTCTGTTTTTGGCGGCGGGGGGGGAACCAGGGCAACAGGGCTGTTTAAGCCCTGTTGTCCTGGTTCCCCCCCACCAAAAACAGAGCGCGGGGATCCAGCGCGCAGGACATAACGCAACGGGCAGCGACAGCGGGTCCAGAGGCGGAGGCGGCGGCTTCAGCAGCGCGGAGAACGCTCCGCGCTGCTCCGCGCCGCTCAGAAGAGTGACGGGCAGCGGAGCAGCAGCAGCAGCTTGAGCGGCGCGGAGAATGCTCCGCACTGCTCAGAAGAGCGATAGGCGGCGGCAGCAGCAGCAGCTTGAGCGGCGCAGAGAACGCTCCGCGCCGCTCAGAAGAGTGAGATCGGGCCGCCGCAGGAACAATCGGAGGAGAACATCGAGCCCAGGTAAGGCTCGTATTACATCCCTCCCTGCCGCGCGCGCGTTCCCATCCAGCCGCCTCATTCTTGCCCCCCAGCTGCTTCATTCCCTCCTAGCCAGCACCTTCTTCTCCTTTCCCCACATTCTCCCTGGTTTCATCACAATCTCCCCCCTCTTTCCCCCAAACACTTGAAGTCTTCTCCTTTCCCCTCCAGATTCCTTCCCTTCCTCCCCTGTTTATTTACATTTATTTATACATGAATTATAAACCACTAATCATTTTTAGCATACCGGTAAATAAGAACTATAAACTTTCTACAGCCTGAAAAATTGCATGCCCAATGCAAACTTTTACCTAATGCAGTGTTTGTAGTCCCAAGAATAAAGGTTGTTTAAAATGTGTTAAGCACGTTTAGTTTTCTTGTTTATCTTGCTCATCCTAGTACAGGTTGACTTTTACTTTTACTAATCCGACACCTGTAGAAGCAGGGAAAGGACCCAGAGTAAAGCTTGCCCCATACAATTTCAGTCTGGCATATAATCATATTACAAGTTGAGAATCCCTTATCCAAAAATACATGCGCCTAATTATTTAAAAAGTGTATCTAAATTACCTTCAGGCTATGTGTACAATGTAGTACTATTTAAAAAATTTGAGTTGATTTTTTTTCAATAAAAAACTGTATCATTGAAAGCCCTGTTATTGTGTTTTTCTTTTAAGACAAAAGATGTTAATTAGTTCAGACAACTGTATGAGTTGTTTTTACTAAACTAAACCCCCAGTATTCAGGTTTAATTGCAGTGTTGGCACTTTGAAATAAATAAGTAGATTTTGTGTTGCAGTTTGGGCACTCGGGCTCAAAGAGGTTTGCCATCACTGCCATATACCCTGTGTCTGCCTCTTCTTTATCTCGCCTTTACACACGCAAATATTTACGTTACGTCTTGTATAAAGGTGCTTTCTTTTACATTGAGTATTATAATGACTAAATCATCCGTTCAACATGAATAATTTTAACGGTAAAGATTTAATTAGATTGGATTGCTTACTGCAAAGTAAGCCAAAAGAAGGAACCTTTAGTGGGTGAAAGAAGAAAAAGTAGAAAATGCCCATTGTTAATATCAAAATAGCATTGGTAACTTGATTGTATTGTTAGCTGTGCAGTTATGTGGCATCCTAAGGTCGTCCGTTTATTTGCCATGTGTGCCCCCAAACTATTCTCCCCCACACGCCCGCCCCATCGTGTCCTGTCTGCATCTTTCTCTTTTCGTGAATACCAGCTTATGATATTGAAAGGGTTTTAAAAATGCAAACTATACTTACGTGCCTGACGGATACCTCATTGGCAGTATCTGCTTCAGAGCATTGTGAGGAAATAACATTACCCAGTCATTAAATAATAATATTTTAATAAGGAGTAATATTTTAAATTACTTTCTACCATAGCGTCTGAAACCTGAGGTCAGACTGTGGCTCGTACATATTGCAGCTTAAAACAATAATTTATTCTTCCCTGGGGGGGGGGGGAAACCCAACAATGAAAATGGCAGGTGTAACTACTGAAGCACACATTCTGACCTAAACACTTGCAATCTGCTGCAGTTCATACTCGTGCTGCACAGCAGAACTGCAGTACAGAAAAGCCAACAAATGTGTTGAAAGTGAACCCTTTCCGTCCTCCCACGTTACTATTTGGTCATTCATTCTCTTGAACTGACATGAATTCTCTCAAACTAGAAATGAACATTTCTTGGTACATGGTGGAAAGGGGAATCGCCCCAAAACCCTGTTTCTTTCTCTTTGTCCAGTCTGTTACAATTAAACTCTGATATGAATTTCTAAGTAATGCCATCTATTTTGATCTGTTACAATATTTGGGCTTCTAACACCCATTACCAAGAGAAATGTGAAATGTGGGGTCCTTTGGTTAGTTCCCCCCCCCCTTTTGCTGCGAGAGCCTTGCTGGATTATGCTTGGAAAAAGTATACCCTAGTGATTATTTCTACTGACTTACCCTGTTTCTTCAAAGGAAGCAATCACAAATAAACAGAACGATAATATACCATACACTGGATTAATTCCAAACTCCCTTGATTTATGAGTTCTTACATACTTGGGGTGTTTTGTTTTTTATACTTCTCTTCAAATCATTGATTCCATTCGATTCTCCTCAAATTTTGTCTAATGTTGAGTAAATAAAAGTAACATTTCTTACATTATATCCCAAATAAGTTTTTAACATTTCTGTAACTAATATTTGAGATATATCCATATCACATCTATAAGAAACTGCTTCTTTAACAGCTTCCTGAGCTTAAACATAATTGGGAGCAGTGTGCTGCTGAAGCGTCCTATAAAAGAGACATACTGTGTGCAGCTTTTCTTACCCCTCCTCCCCCAAATCAACAACTGATGGCACTTCTAGGGCTTATGAAATGGCAGTAGTTTCTAAATGTGTGATTCTTCTGTGTTCCGCAGTCAAGAACAGTTGTACATCTGCTCAGCACAGACTTTAGGAGACTATGAACTTTAATTGAGGAAAAATAATGAGGGTTCAGGGACCACTGATACAGAGTCGGTTGGTAAGGCAGGTGCCCTGCTGTCAGATCAATGGATTATTTACTTCTTTGTCATAAACAAGAAACAGTTGGTTGAGCAGAGAGGCTACATTTATATTCCAAAGACAGGCTGCTTTTCTCTATGCAAATAGGCAGAACTTTAAGTGCTTCTTAAAATGTGTTTTTCAAACTTATCCATTGCATTTTATCCTGGAGCTCATTTACTGTTGATGAATTTGTATAAATGTCTTGAGTATGTGCTTTCCTACATAGGCACAGATTTTTTTACCAGAATGTGAAAGTATACCATGCTGTTTCACATAGAAGTTAACTGTATTTAAAAAAACACACAAAAACACACACAATGATCACAGTTTAAATAATAACGCAGTAAAATAAAATCTATTTCTCAATTATAGTTTTTTTTCCCCATAAGGGAAAATTAAATGTAAGGGGGGGGAGGGAGGGAGGGGAGAGAGAGAGAGAGAGAGAGAGAGAGAGGCAGCCAATCTTTTTGCAGTCTGAGCATTATAACGATAATGTTGTTTTGGGGATGGAGTTTATACAAATTTTACACACCACTGAAGTGGAATTTTTCTGACACTTTAATCAGAAAGAAGATGCAGATATGCTTTTCCATGTGAGTTAAACAAGCAATTTGAGGTTTCAATAAGCATCCTTAATCCTGTGAGAGGGGTGGGGGGGTAGGGCGTACTGGTGGCTATTTATTACATAACTGGTGTGAGCCTAAAAAGGTCAAAGTCAGCTTGAAAAAGCATGTTCTCCTCTAATATGTATTCATTAGCAAAGCAAACAAAGAGCACTTGTGCAAATCAATCTGGAATAAGCTTTGAAATCCGTGCTAACAAGTCACATTACTCTCCTATAAATGTATTTCATTCAGGAATACATGGATGCCTAAATCCACGTAGGTCAGATGTCACAGTATTAAATTGCTCGTAATGGGATGTAGGCCAAGAAAAATCTGACTTTTCTTTCCAGGGAGGTTAATATGCTCTGAAAATGACCACTCAGAAGCATTTAGTCTCAAGTTTTGCTTCGTTCTTTATGTAGCCAAATAAATAAACCTGAAAAAATAGGCAACAATGCATTTATTTTTCTTGCTTTCACATTCATTTCTTTCAAACTTTTAAAATAAATATTGGGTTATATCTAGCAGTGGCCAAGACATCCACTAGCAGAATGGAGGGGGGAGGATTTTTGGCAACTACCCCTTCCTCCACACACCCTAAATGTGCTCTGGAGTGTCTTCCAATTCTCCAGAGAAAGTTTAGGAAAGCACTTACTCTCCACTTGCCCTGAATTTGCCGGGGACATCCCTCAAACACTTAAGCCATCATGCTTCTTACTTTGTTATGCAGAGCCATGAATCCCCCTGCCTCCTCCCGCAAGCTACCGTATTTAGCTTATCTGCAATTTTGCCCATGCCCCCTTTAAGCAGGAAGGGAACAGACCAAGGGTGTGTGTGTGTGTGCGCGCGTGTGTGCGTGCGTGCATGTAGTGATCACTCACTCGTGCAATCGCTCTTGCTCTACCTGCTGCCTCTGACCAGGCCCCAGGGTGAGTAAGACCCGTTGAAGACATTTGTACTTACTTCCGAGTAACTGTGCGTAACATTGCAGTTTGTTTTAACTTAATTCAAGTTAGTTAAATTGTGGAAGATTATTCCAGTTTAAGTGTTTCTTTATATCTAAATTGTGTGAATAGAGCACAAAAGGTGCTTTAAATTGGGGCCTTTCCACAATAACAAACAACAAAGCTGTTCAGCCCCTGAAAGTTACTCCTTGTGCTTAAAAACCAGAGCTGTAGAGGTGTTGGAGCAAAACTCTGAAGGGGCTCAAAACCCCAATGTGTCTTTTTGTATTTTCCCTCACCCAAAAGCTCCCCCTTCCTCTGCATCTCCTTTTTTTCTCCTTCTGCAACTGGGACCAATGCTGGGACCAATCTTGACCATTTTAAAACAAAAAGAAAGATATTGCCCCACTGACCCCCCCCTCATGAAAAACACCAGATATCAACAATTAAGCGTTTAAGTAAGGTAAAAAATATTACAAAAGCCACTAGTAAAATATTATAAAATAATATATAATATAATAATGTAATAATTATAATAGATAAGATTTTGTGTGTTTCCTCTAATAACTTTTGTACCTGACACCATGCCCTTTGGTTGCCTGGCCATACCCTTGGCCATGCCCTCATGTTGCCTGGCCACGCCCTCTTGATCACACCTTCATGTTGCTTAACCATACCTCTTACAAATTCACATGTGTGTCCCTATTTTCATCTGTGAAATGTTGGAGGGTATGAAAGCATGGGGGGAAGGGCTGCAGGGGAGAGGGGGAAGCTCTGTTCTGTTGGCACACATCTTCCATCAGCAGAGTGGCCAGCACTAAGCCATTATACTTCATAACTGTGTAATTTTATTTTGAGAGCTGTGAACTAAAAAGGTCCCTATCTAGCTAGGTGGCCCTTAGTTAATCCTGCCCCCAGTTATTGGCAATTTGGGGTGATGCTTACCTTTAAAGACACATGCAGTCTGGAGCCTACATATCGTTGGGAATTCCTCCCTGCTCCTTCAGATCTTCAAGGAAGGTGCTATTCAGTGCCCTGCCTTTTATAGAGGCAAAGACTGTAAGGGCTTGGAGCCCTGCCTTCTCATCGGTGGTGCCCCATTCTATTGAATATGCTCACTCTGGAAGCATGAAGACCTTCCTACCCACTCAAGAAGGCATTTGTGTTGGCTGAAGGTGACTGGATTTGGTCATTTAGAATGTTCTTATGGCTAAAACATGAGTTTGTTATGTAGATCTTAGGGCTGTGCACGGCCCCTCCAATCTGATTCTGATTACGATCCCAACCTTTGTGAGTGAAAGCATAGGGTTTTAAGGTGCTTTCACATACCAACATTAACAGCAAGCGCTGTTGCTGTTCTCAGAATGACGTCATGACTGGAATCAGGGGGGTGGCAGTTGTACCGCCTTGTCCCTATGACTGGATGCCTATGAAAGCCACTCTGTACCAAGTTTGGTATCTTGCATCTGCCTTTGCATAAAGTCTCATGGAAATAACTGTGCAATGTATAGTGGATTGTGAGAATGGGTCTAAAGGTGTAGTAGTTATTCAGATCTCTTTTTAACTTGATGTGTTTTAGACTGAATCTTGGATTCCTCCCCATATTTCTGTGCACAGGGAGGTCTGGGGAGAGGAAATCCTGCCCACAGAAGTTGTTGTTGTGTTTCCATGAATATTCTTATCCCATGCTTGCATAAGCAGCCACTGCATGAATAAACTGGCATACAGTATATGACAACCAGCTTGAAGACCTGCTCTGAAAAAGACTCGGTGTATTCCTGTGTCCTCCAGTGACGACTCCACATTGAAAATAGCTCAGAATTAAATAGCTCAGAATTAATGCAATTCACCTCTGCAGTACTACTATAATTTGTAGACTTTAGAAATGCATTCTTCCCATATCTTGGTAACTGATGTTTATACTTTCCTTGTGATTATCTAATAAAAGCACCTGAAGCTATAAAGAGGATTTCGTAAAAGTTCCTGCTGGGTATTACAGTATGTAGTCAGATATTTTTTTCCCTCCTGTTTTTCAACTACTTATAATTATAGTCTAAAGATTCATTTAACTTTGGTCTGGTTGGGGAAAAAAACAAGTGGTCTCAAAGCGGCAGAAGCCCACATCACTTGCTACCAGGCATGGTTGTACCTCACAGAAGTAATATCAACCTTACCCCATTGCAAGTGTATTATGATTTGTGTTTGTGATTAATAAATTCAGATATTGACCACATGTGTGGTGAAATCCAGGCTAGAAGAATTTTTGGATGGCCATGAACACAGTAGTAGTGTGAATTTGGGTCTGTGATGCACCTGGTGATGCATGTACCTTTTTCTTCGATAGTTAAACCTGCCTTTTCCCCCCCACAGTAAACAGAAAGTGCTGAACATTTGAGCCAAATGTTAAGCACTTCTAAGTCCCATTGATTTCAGTATGGAAACTTCATCACCACTTTCCTATTGAAATCAAAGTGCAAGTTAGAACAGTCCTGGATATTAGCATTCCCTGATCTACACTAACTGGATGTGAGATTTATAATGTCAATGGCATCAGTTTGCCCAGAAATTGCTATAATAATCATAGCCAGCAAGCTTTTACTCCTCCAGAAGTATCAGAGATGCAATATAGGCTATACAAAGCTTGGATCTGAGTAGAAAGGTCTTTAAAAGCACAACTAACTGCATCTGAAATGAGTTCATGACCTACTGTGTATCTTAGAGGAATTAAATTCAAATTGTAAATAATTTTCCAGTGAAAATCGGCAATTTATAAAATAATTGTTATATAAATATACAATAAATTCCATGTGTTCATTTCCCACACAGTGCTTAAGATTAAACTAGAAATGTCAAATCTTAGAAGACTTTCAGTGGAGCCCTAAGGTTCATTATTATATTATACCAGGAAACCTCAAAATGTGTGTTGGGTGAGAACAATCAGTAGGACCTTTCTGTGGAAAGACTTCCACAGAGAGTAACATTGCTGCCTTTTAGATGGTGGCCATTTTTAAGATAGGGCATCTTTAACTGTGGGCTTTCTTCTGCTCCTGCTCTTGATAATATTCAGTTTTTAAAAATTTATTATTGTATTTTAGTCTATTCAAGGTTTTTTGTGGCAGGCACCCCATTTACACAATATATCATGCAGCTCCCAATAATTTCAACAGAACTTGCACAGGAGAGTGTCAAGGAGGATTAAGCTGTGATTGTTCTTCAAAAATGACAACACTGTCATTCAGAGTCATTATAAACAACATGACCGCAAGTAACAACTACTTCTCATTTTAAATACTGTGTGAGAATAGAGATGTTTCACTCCAGATACACTTTTGCCTATTGTTCTGGGAAAAGCAAACCAACCATTGATAAGTGATCCATTTTTCTAAACAACAAAAATGAAACCAGAATTGGAATGTTAAAAGATTTGTTTCCTTTTTTCGATAGACAGTATTAGTTACAACACAGGAATTAGACTGGGATCTAGTGATGTATTATTCATAAGACTTTTTCTGTAGCCAAATACATTAGAGTATATAGTTATACCAACAAATTAATATTTTAGAGCTAATTGAAATTGTTCTTCCTGTAAAGATTAAGCTTCTTCTCCCCCCACCCCCCCACACACTTCAGTCATTAAAATAACACTTTTAATGCCTTGTCTAAATGATGTCTCACATTAATGCAAAGCTATATTAAAGCACTCAAATGACCAGTTCTTTTGTAATGCATTCTATACGATCAGACATTGGGGTCAAAGCTGGGCAGTGTGTATGAAGTGGTATCAAGTGGAAGCTAATTAAAATATACTCTCTATAGAACTTTACAGAAAAAAGAAACCAGTAATCATCAGAAGGTAGAGTCTGGAAATGGCATTTCTAAAAAGCATGCAGTGAGCTTTTTTCTATGTATACAAGGACACATTTTGGGAATAATGACTCAAATAGATGGCAGAAAATACTTCAATTATGAAAGACCTTACCTCACTCTTAAACATTTCTTTAATAACCCAATCTTAATTTTGTTCCAGTAATTTATGCTTTCAGCTTCTTCGCTGAGGCAAGCTACTTTCGAAATACTGGCTCCCAAATAAATAAATCTGACCATGTCAGCAATTATTTGTGTAGACCTTTTCCTTTTTAAGACCATATAATGGCACAACTATTTACAGTGTATTTGGAATTGAATGACCCCAAAAAGGCATATAGTTTCTATGAAGGTAGAATTTTATTTCTTCATTCAAATTTCACCACAAATAGAAATTACTATTTTTAGTTTGTCCATAAGCACACATGAAGTGCACAGCCCAGACATTTTCCAGGAAATGCACTGTGCCTCTAATGCTGTAAAGGCAAACATGTAAAATGCAGCAGTCTGCAGGTTCCGTCCCCCAAGCATTGCTCATGTTCTTCTGATGTTCATTTCATTGGATGAGATGTGAATGGAAAAGCAGCACAGCTTTTAATGGATTATACCTTTATCTACAGAGCATAGTCTCATGATTTAAAATTAATCTGATGGTTGCTCTCAGTTAGGTGTCAATGAACCTTTGGTTTAAACTCATGACCTCTGACCTCAGATTTCAGGCACTGTGATCTATAAGTCATTTCACTTAATTACAGCTGTGCAGAGACTATTTGTGTTGAGTTGTGTTGTGTTACACAGTGTTGAGAGAACGCTACTATACTATTCCCATGCTCGTAAAGATGCTCGTTTTTATGCCCTAGTACATGTTCCATAGGTAAGTCTTAGTTGTCCATGACTCATGCATATTCCTAGTTAAAAATGGACTCTGAATCCACTGGGAAGAGTTGCATGGCTGAATACTTCCCTGTGAATTTTTCCTGCACTTAAAAAACTTAGCATATTGGGAAAAAGCTAGCCTAGTACTCTTTTCCCTGACACTCAGTTTCCTATGTCCATATGTTTATGTCCATTGGAGCATTTTGTTGAGATTAAATCACAAAGAATACTCATGTGGAAAACTCTTATCTGACAGAAGATCAATATGAATACTTGAGTTTAAATACTTAAAATCTATCCCTTTTGTAGCAGAAGTCAATTGGATCAGGGCTTGAAATATGGCAGTGGGGAGAGGGATCATGGCTCCTTTATGTTTTGTGCTGGCTCACAATTGTTTTTTAGAAGGCTATAGTATGACTATATCTAGATTATCTGGATCCTTTCACCCAGTGTTCAGGCCTGGTTATGACGGAAATGGCCTTGGTTGCTCTGGCAGATTATCTTTGCCAGGAATTGGATAATGGGAGTGTATCCCTGTTGATTCTGCAAAAGTTTCAGTGGCTTTTGATATCATCAACCATGGAATATCTAGCCAGGATGGGGTTTGAAGGCCTTGTTTTACAGTGTTTCCAAGCCTTCTAGAAGGGGCAATTTCAGAATGTGGTGCTGCAGGATGCTTGTTTGACCCCTTGGCTATTCACCTATGGGGTTCCTCGTGGTTCTATTCTGTCCCCAAGCTTTTTAACACCTACATGAAATCACTGGGAGAGATTATCTGGGGATTTGGTGTGTAGCATCATCAATATGCAGACAAAATCTAGCTCTGCTTCTTCTTTCTGTCCAGGGAGGCTGTTGAAATTCTGAACCAATGTATGGGGTTGGTAATGGATAGGGCGTAACAAGTTGAAACTTAATCTTGACAAGACAGAGGTACTCCTGATAAGTAAGGCAGTTAATCTGGGAGTAGGGATTCGATTCAACCTCTGCTGAATGGGTAGTGCCCCCCTTGATGTCACAGATTTGTACTTGGGAATGCTTTTGGACTCAGCCTTGATCTTGGAAGCCCAAGTAGCAGCCATGCCCAGGGGTGCTTTTGCCTGTTCCTGGAGAAGGCAGATTTAGCCAAGATGACACATGCCTTAGTTACATCAAATCTGGAATACTAAAATGTGTTCTGCGTGGGGCTGCTTTTGAAGATTATTTGGAAACTTCAACTTGTTCAAAATGTGGCAGCTAGGTTACTAGCTGGAGCCAGTTATCAGGTGTATGTTACCACATTGCTGAAACAGCTGCATTGATTCCCAGTTGATTTCCAGGCCCAATTAAAGTGCTGGTTATAACCTTTAATGCCATATATAGCTTGAGACCAGGATACTTGAAGGATTGTCTTCTCCAATATGAGCCTGTCCGAGTATTAGGATCATCAAGAATGGGCCTTGGCTCACTCTAGAACCAGGGAGAGGTTTCTTTCGGTGGCCGCGTCCAGGGCGTAGAATTCCCTGCCCAGAGAAAGCCGCTTCTCTCCTTCCCTGATGATCTTCCACTGCAGTGTGAAGGCATTGGCTCTTAGGAAGGCCTTTGGTTTTTATTGGTTTTGGGCAGATTAAATAAATAAATAAATAAAATTAGGAGAAGTTGGGGCGGGGCTTGTTGATTTTATTAACCCTCCTAACTTTTCCCTTATAATTTAAACACTGAATTGGACTTCTTCTACAATAATAAGTGTACAAGAAGATGACCAAATGCTTTAACATAAATTACTTTCTGGTGTCTGTATTGTATTAAAATACTTATTAATTCTCTTTTACAAGTTTTATCCTATTAAAATTTCAGTCAGCAGCTCAAGAAATAGTTCAGGTTATCAGTTTAAGTGTGCATACACTTTGACTCAGTTCAGACGTCGTATTGCCATTATTAAAATTATAGTTTGGAGAATTAGGAACATGCTACAGAATTAGGCACTCCCTCCTCCCCTCTCATATAGATTTTCTTCTTATTTCCAATGGATTTTATAATAATAGTTCACTGTAGCCCGCTTCAGGGGTTCTACTTACCATGTTGAAAGAACGCATGAAGAAAGGAGCACTCCAGCCCTGCCACCTCCATTGTCACATCTGTCACTTGTATGTGTGTAGGGCAACGACTGAAGAGGAGACTTGCTGTATCTGTGGAGGCACTCCATGTGATTAAGATCCCCGAGCTTGGGAGGTGTGAACTGGGTAAATCCTGATCAAAAATGGACTGAAATAATTTTTTCATATATCCCTTAGCTATACCAGTTCCCAATAATGGCTCTCCTTTCCTTCTCACCATGCCAAGCACAATAACATTAGAAGTTATGACCAACCCTTAGGAAATGTTTCCTTATTTTTACTCTATATCTACTTTCCTTTGATTTAAA
Organism: Shinisaurus crocodilurus; assembly: GCA_021292165.1. Lineage (NCBI taxonomy): Eukaryota > Metazoa > Chordata > Lepidosauria > Squamata > Shinisauridae > Shinisaurus > Shinisaurus crocodilurus. The sequence continues at coordinate 399,097 of JAHFWL010000782.1, read as the reverse complement.
ACCATTCAATATTTTATTTTCATGTCTTTCCTGGAGAAAGAGAACAGTTGTCCCTTTCTTCCTGACAGCCTTTTGCATTTTTAACAAAATATTTTAATTGATATTCCTGTTTGATTTGAATATTAATTTAGATATTTTTAAAGTGTTTGGTATTCTGTATCTCCCTAAACTTTTTGTCTAGATTATACAGATCTCCTAAAAACTTTAGGTAGGTTTTTCTATCACTGTCCTAATAAATCTGGCGGTATGATACAATTTAAAATAGAACAACTTATATGGTGCACAAAAAGCAAGGGGACCAAACTGCATCTTAAAACAATGCATTTGTAAAAGATTTTATGCAGCACTTGGAACTGGCAGTATTGCAAAAAGAGTTGTATACTGTTGTGCTCTGTTCGATCAAGTGCTAAACTCATGTGATCAATAGAGAGACAGATGTCGAGTGCAGATGGCGATGCCGTGATACCTGGGGCAGAGTGGGCCTGCCAGGATGACAGAATGGGAACAAGGAAGAGCAGCAATGCAACAGAATGTGACAAATGAAATTAGGGTTTATACTAGTCGATAATTTACAACTAATAGAAAGTGACAGTTTTTCAACATTACATTATATGAAAGAAATTATCTGTGTAACAAATGCAACTTTTAAAGATAAACAATAAGAGCTACTTATAGGGGGGGAGCCCTTATGGTGCTAGCTTTACCTTGTTTTTTGTTTGCCTCCCCATGCCCATCATTTCTTAAATAGAAGAGAGTAATGCAGAGGCCACGTAAGGGCTAGTTATGCGAAAGGATATTGACACCTCTGAAATGAGTTAATTGCCTTCCTCTGATTGAGGAATGAACTCATAAATGGGAACTGAGAAAATATTTCTTTCTATCCTGTTTATGCAAATACAAAATAGAGTCCTATTTGCCACACAGAGATAAGTATTAAATGTCTGATGTTAATCGAACTTTAGAATTTGTCATATTTGTGATTTTATTAATTAAAATTAGTAGGGGGAAAATTGATTGAAACTTCTTCTATATTTTCTTGCCTAAAATCTAGATTTAATGAACTTGGAAGCTTATAATACTTTATGCAGCTAGTGCTCAGAATGCATTGGTTGATAATTTGGGTTAATAAACTTTATTTTAAAGGTTAGAATCTCTTTTTAGGATTCTCCCGCCCCTGGTTTCACAGAATTCCCTGAACTGGAAAAAGCAAAACAGATATTTAAATGAATGTTAATACATTCAAAGTAAATCATACCCAGATGCTCAAGAGTGCTTCTCCAGTTTACCTTGCTTCCAATCATGTCAATAAAGCAGAGCTTCCAGCCTATTAAAATCCAACATGTGAAATTTATATTTATGACTGAAAATGCAATACAGTGATAGAATCTTTTATTGTGCAGTTCAGTGCTTTCTTTTTTTACTGGAGAAAAGACAGAGACACTTTTACAGTAAAAGAGCAATTAGGTCCTCTCTTCTCAGGCTTTATTTTCACAGTTATTAAGAAAGAAGGATCTTGGTGCCTTCAACAAGTTAAACATATATGAAAATTTAAAAAAAATTAACCTCCTTTTATTTCTATAAGGGGGGAGAATATTCATATTTGTGTGGTTTTTTCGCTTATAATGTTCTGATCTGAATCCTCCCTTGGCTGTTACTAATATTTTTTTTAAAAGATTGGAGATCCTGTTCAGGGATCTTCCATGTCATGTCAAGTTGGTCCCTAAGATTCACTGTTGTTGTCAGCTATCATTAACAACACACACGTCTGAATGTAGTTAATATTACATACTATATTGTTGTTTTCCCTAGAGAGAAATTATTTCCTTATCCCCATCTTTGTAGATAGGTTATTCCGTTAGAGGAAAACATATAACTCAAAATGGATGATACATTTTAGACAGTACATAAGTGTGTCATTACACTATTATTTGAGGCATAAGTGATGCAAGTATTATTAAAGCCTTATATAAATAAATTGTGACGTAGTGCATATTTTCCTACTCTTCCTTCAAATTGTTCAGGTATACCACTTACTTTATTCTGATTGAAAATGTACTTGCCAGCAAAAGGAAAATTAGGTGCCCGATTTTGAGATCAAAAACAATTTAAGATATCAAAAAAGCAACTTGGGAGCTAAATGAATCAAAGACCAGTGTCCTCCATATTTTGTATGTGTTTCCTTTAAGAAGACTTATTACATGAATCAGATAAGAACATACTAGAATAGTAACAGTGGCTGCAATCTTGCACCCGGGGCTCCTTAAATCTCAATGAAATCAACAGCCTAATTAATAAAACCAATGGAATTAAGCAGGCTAATAGGTGAAGGATTGCAGGCATTGCCAGACCTTAATGGGAACATAGTTTAAAAAGTGCCACCCCATTTCTAAACTCACATGCCAAAGCTCGAATATGGGGAAGTTTTCAAGATTACTGATTGCCCTCAGTGGAGGCTAGCTATGGTATAGGAACGATTAAGAGTCAATAAGGGAATATAGCAGGGCACCAGTGTGTGTGTGTGTGTGTGTGTGTGTGGCGGGGAGGCAGACTTCCCTCTTCTCCTCTCCTTCCATGCTGCCAGCACTGCTGCCCCCCGCACTAAGGTAAGATTTTAAGGGAGCGGGGGCTGGCAAGGAAGATGCTTTGGGGATCACGGAGGGGAAATAATTCTTCTACGGCTTATATTTGAGGATGTATACATTTCACCTCTCTCCTCTGACACAGGCCTTTACAACTCCCCAAGGTTCGTTTTTGAGCCCATTTACAGAGAATGTTGCCAGCATCCCTAAGAAAGACAAGGACTGGAATCCAGGCGATTTGGGTTCAAGTCCCATCTTTGACAGAAACTCATCAGGTGGCTATGGGCATATTACTCTGAATGGCAACGCCATCATCCTCAAAGTGGCAATAACAGTGGCCCTTTTGACAGGGCCATTGTAAAAGTGAAAGTAACAAAAGCATGTGAAACATTTTGAAAACAAGACATGTTAGATAAATAATTGTAGTACATTAAGTAGTATTACTCAGTAGCATGCAGAAGTCAAGGACCTGGAAAGATTTGTCAGAAAACAAAGTAACTTAAATTTGTCAAATAAATTCAAGATAATGGGTTGTTTCTGGACTTGTGCTCAGCAGAATTCCACTGAAGCTAGAGGAAGGAGACAGGGCGGTGAATTTTTTCCCCAATTACCTTTTCTCCTTCAGCCCTCAGCGTCATTCCTCTAGTGCTCCACAGGGTTGGGAACCCTTTCAGTCATATAGGATCATATTGAATCTAAGCCAACGTTGATATGATTTTTTCCCTACTGAATTGGAATTGCTGCTATGAATTTTACAACAAGAGGAATGGTGCTAGATTACCCATTGTCAGTACTAGAAAAATTGTCTTGCTGGACAGTTATTTACCAAATCATCTTCAGTAAAGAAGGATGTGAAGGAAAATGCTTAGAACAATTGGATAAAAGAAGAGAATGAGATATTAATAACTTAGAATAAGGGTCCCCAATCTTCTTAACACAGTGGACACATTTGAAATTGTGAGAGCGTGCTGTGTGTTTTTTTTCAAGCCTGGTTATTATTTGGATGGGAGACCCCTCCTCTAGTTTCCTGCATTGAGCAGGGGGTTGGACTCGATAGCCTTGTAGGCTCCTTCCAACTCTATGATCTATGAATCTATGAATCATGGAAACAAGGCAACCCTTTAATTAACCTGGAGTAGTGTCCAGGACCTGCAAGTCTTGTTGATCTACTTGGGAACAGTGAACAGCTATCAAATTCAACCTATACGTAACTGGAAGGTTGCCCAGGATGTTCAACAGGGTCACATCTACAGGGCACAGGCATTGGTAAACTCAAGATTGGATTATTGTAATCCGCTATACGTGGGGCTACCTTTGGGCTTGGTGCAGAAGCTGTGGCTGGTGCAGAATACAGTGGTGAGGCTGCTAACGGGGGCCTCAAGCTATACCCTTGCTAAGAGAACTGTTCTGGCTGCCAAGTTCAAGGCATTGTTGTTAAGATCTAAAGCCCTAAAAAAAACTTGCCTTAGGGATCACCTCACCCGTTATGTCCCCTGCCCGATCTCTGTGGTCATCAGAGGGGATATTTCTGAGGGTGCCACATGCTCCTGAGGTTTGTCTCAGGAGCACTTGCAGTAGAGCATTTAGTGTTGCGACATCCATCCTGTGGAACACTTTACCAATTGACATTAGACAGCCCCCACCCCCAGTTCTGCCATTTCTAGTGGTGTAGTCGAACCTGGTGTAGTCGATTCTCCGTGGCGGCGGCGGGGGCCCCCGCCTCAATCTTCTGAGCAGCATGGAGCAGTTCTCCGCACCGCTCGAGCTGCCCTCTCCAGTCCCGTTGCGTCACTTCCGGCACTGGAAATGAAGTGGCGGGACCCTGCGCAGGTGCAGTACGTGGCACGGGGGTCCAGCGCGCCTGCGCAGGGTCCCGTCCTGTCATTTCCGGTGCCGGAAGTGACGCGACGGGACTGGAGTGGGCGGCGCGGGTGGCTCGCTGCGGAGAGGCGAGCCGACGACGGATTACGGTAGGCTCGACTGAGCCTCGAGTGGGCGTGAGCGGACCGATTTTGGTCCGCTATGCCACTCGAGGCTCGATACATCGCTAATTTAGACTTCTTAAAACTCATCTCTTCACACGCTTTCCCTGAAGTGTGACCCAGCCGGCTACTATGGTTTGTAGCACACAGCAGAGTGTGCGGTTTTATTGCTGATTCATTTGTATTGTGTATTTATTGTAATATTTATTGTTGTTTTTATGCCACTGTATTTTATGTTCACCACTTTAATACCTTATGGAAAGCGGTATATAAATTTGCATAATAAATTTTTAAAAGAGAAATCTTTTCACAAAATGAATTCTAGCAAAACAAATGTGCAATGGTTGATCTTCCAACAAATGTATTTATTCATTACATTGGTATCCTGCCCTTCCTCCAAGGACCCATGTCTGATCATTATTTTGTTATGTTTTATGTTCTTCCTAAGCTTCTCCAAGAGCAGATGTCAAGGTCAGATGATGTGGTTACTTCTCATGCCAACACTTCTGATCCTTGCAGGTTGCTTCTGCAGCAACACATAAATTGCTTGCATTATAGCAAACCTTAATCACCTATGATCAAAGCATTAATTCTGCCATCTCCATTATTACATTTTCATTTTGTTTACTGCTGAAGACTGAAGATACCATTAGAATAAGAATGTTGGATGGTTGTTATACAGAGGCCTAGATGTTTTTATGCCTAAACCTTAAGTTATATTATTAACATCACTGCTAATCTAACTAAATCAAGGATCATAATTTTGCACACACGAAAACTCTTCCTCCAAAATCTGAATGAATCACAGAAGATGAACTGCTGTATTAAGAAGGGACCAATTCCTTTGACATTATTTGTTGTTTTTTTAGAAGTGTTTAGTTTGGTGATATGAAATCATTTAAATAAAGAATATTTCAGACCTTTTCATATGTTTGGATCACTTTCCCTAATTTTGACACACTGAGATGCAAATGGAAATTGAATCAACACTATCTTGGATCCTTTTGCTGGAGAGGGCTGTTCCCTGAAGCAAGGCAGGTGTTCCCCCTCCCCCAAATCACGCATCCTCCTTGAGGGTTTCTTTCTTTTTGGAAGAGGTAGCTTTAAATTTTAAAGAACCTCCTTCAGAATTGTAGCTCCAAGACATTATGCTGATTCAATGCTTTCTTGGACATTCTGGATTTCTCACCACTCATTCTCTGCATTTTTGGGCTGCATCATTGAAAAAAAAAACTGGTTCAGAGAAGAGTGTGGCTACTTTCCACCAGAACAGCTTTCATTCTGCTTCAGGGTTTGGGACAAAGTCTGTGTTGGCTGCAGTGCCAAAGTGGATCTGGCCAATTGTTTTTATCTTGATGACAAAGGAAAACATCATCTCTTGTGTGCTTTTTTTTTTTTTTTTTGCATTTAGCTCTTATTTTCCTCCCCAGAAAAATACAGCCTCAGGTTTTTAACCATCTGCCTATTTCAGATGTTTCCCACAGTAGTCACCTCCATGGGACCTAAGGTTTTGGATCTAAATGAAACAGTTACAGGGACTTTTAAAGCAATTAGTTACATTAATAAATTATTATGATGATCTCACAAAATTACAGAACTGCAATTGTGGAAGACATGTGTAGATTATATATGGTCCGAGCTCATAAATGTTTTCAAGTTGTTTCTCCCCTACTTGCGGTTAATTTTAGCAATAATTATAAACATGTTTCCATGCTTAATTTTTGAAGGAATTAAACTAATGTTCCCTCAGATATGGGAATGCAAGCGTCTTATTCATAGGCTTACCAGTAATTAAGGGACATGGCCACATCACCCATTATGATGGGGAAAGGTCCTACACGGTATGTGCTTCGGAGAGCTGTGGCCATCCAGATGTTCTCTGCAGTGACTACTCATATTAAACATGTGTCCAAACACCAAACTGGTCCTTATCTTGGGATCACTGAAACAGGCCTGGGGTAGGAATGGACGGATATGTCAAGACGGTTTCTGTAGACTTCCTCCTTTTCTCGCCTCCAAGTCTGTTCCATGCTGATTTTTCCGCCCAATGAATTTGTAAGTATTTGTGTGTACAGGCATTCCCCAGGTTATGAACGTCCCAACTTATGGACAACTCATACTGAAGAACGGACTGCCATATATGTATAAATCTGAGTTAAATACAATGGTTCGTACTTACAAACGCATGCACTATACTTTGCAACACTTTGAAAACATTGTGCGGCTTCTGTTCTAACTTACGTACACATTCAACTTAAAAACAGACTTACAAACGGATCTCGTTCGTAACCTGGGGACTGCCTGTATTTTTCAAATTGATGCATTAATGGACACATGCCCCTATTGACTAAAGCATGTTTGTGCACATTTTAGAAAATTACGCAGAATTGTGGTTTTTTTTTTTCATTTTTCAAATATGCACATGTTGTCAGACACATTTTTTCCTTTCACAGAACACATCATCACAGGCCCCCAAATGTACAGATTTCCAACTGCAACTTGCATCCATTTCCACATTCAGTTCTAGGAGGTGTGGATTGAGTAAATCTGGAAAAAAACCTTGACAGAGCAAATTTATCACCCAATGTATCACCCTGGAGTCCCAAAGCCCTGACTGCTGTGGGTCATATTTCCTCAGGCTGGAAATAAACTTTAAAGTAGCTAGAAAGATGAGTCAAGGGAAAGAAATGGCATGTGTGTGCATAAATATCAAGGCAGCATGATGAAGTAGTGCAAAATGTGTGTGTGTGTGTGTGTGTGTGTGTCCATGTATGTGTGTCTGAAGTAGCCAAGCAAATGCAGAAGATAGAAGAGTGTTCTCTGTAGTCCCCCCATCTGTGGAATGCCCTTCCCAAGTGGATCTGCCTGGTGCTTTCATTATATACATTTAGATACCAGGCTAAGATCTTTCTCTTCCACAGGCATTTAATCTTCAATTTGTTGCTTTTATTATCAGTTTTACTGCAGGCTCTTTAATGTTTTTAATATTCTTAATATGTTAATATTTTCATCAGCTATACAATCATTTTGGTTGTTATGTTATTTATTGTTTTGAGGTTTTTATGAATGTATACCTCCCCAAGGGCATTTGTCAGCAAAAAATCTAGTGTAAAAATATTTTATTTTAGGGATTTAACAGATTTTTCTTTAATCTTAAGGAAACCATTACTATTTTATTCCTGTAATAAAGCTCGCATGATTATCTGCAGAAAAATGAATGCAAGATCAAATTGTGTATAAATCCTAGCTGGATTTTGTATTTTTCTCTGGGTCTAGAAAAGTGGAATATACTTGTTTGTCAAATATATTGATATATGGTAGTATCCAATGGGCATACTATGGTTCTGCCAATTCCGTTGTGCAAGTGGAACCTACCACTTGCACCACGAGTATTTAGTGTTTCAGAACACTTGTTTCCAGCTCAGGACAGCTCAATGGAGCTCTGTTCTGCTGCAAGCACTGCTGACCTGCCCTGTTTTGGAAAAAAGTGTTTCCACTCATACCTGGTGCCTATGCAAAGCACTAAATCCCCATTGTGCAGTGGGTCCTGCTGGCACTTGGGCAGCATTGGATACTGCCCATAATCTCTAATATTTTTTGGGGGGGGGAGACGACAATTCTGATGCTAGATTTTCAATTTAGTCAATTTCACTCTTGTATACAAATTCAAAATTCAGTACCAACTAGAAAAGTTAACATCTGAGATACACAAGAATAACTTCTTCTTTTTAATTAAAGCCAGCTTAATACCACCACCACCCCAGCAAAGTGACTCCTTCCTCTAGATGGAGCAAGAAGTGTGAGTGAGAAGATCCTTTGCCTTCAGAAACATTTTTCCACACAAGATGCCTCAATTTCCTACTGATCTTTGCAGTAAATCCCTCCATTATTTTACTGTTTCTGCTACTATTGGACAAATTTTTCTCAGCTTGCTTTGGGTGGTGGGTCAGCAATTACAAGCATAATCGGAGAGTGCTTGGAAAAATTGTTTCATTTTTTAGAGTTCTATATGGCTGCACTGTATCATGCTGCCATGCTGTTTCCAAAATCAAAATGGACTAAAAGTGCATGTCCAACACCTTATTTTATATTCTAAGTCAGTGTTCTCCAACCTTGGGTCCCCAGATGTTTTTGGCCTACAACTCCCAGCATGCCCCAGCCAACATAGCTGGCTGGGGTATGCTGGGAGTTGTAGGCCAAAAACATCTGGGGACCCAAGGTTGGAGAACACTGTTCTAAGTGGTAGAAGAACGTCTCAGGGAAGTGATGTTCAATCTGTAATACATCTTAGCATTACAAGCTGGGTAAATTCATATTCCACACTAGGTAATTAAGAACCCATAGAATCATAGTGTTGGAAGGGACTGTGGTTGCCATCTAGGCTAACCCTCTTATCAATGCAGGAGCTGCAATGTAGACTTCCAGTACAGCATCCCTGACAAATGGCCATTCGGCTGCTGCTTAAATATTTCCAACAGAGAGCCCACCACCTCCTGAGGTAGGCTATTCCACTGATGAACAGCTCTTACCATTAGGAAGTTTCTTCTAATGTTTATCTGAAATCTGCTTCCTGGCAACTTCCATCCATTATTTCTAGTCCCGCCCTCAGCAGCAACAGGGAATTTCTCAGCTCCATCTTCTACATGACAGACACTCAGATATTTGTAGACAGCTATAGCCTACCTCCCCTTAACCTTCTCTTCTCCAGGCTGAACATACCCCAACTGTTCCTCGTAGGACTTGGTCTCTATATCTGTTATGATCCTTGTCGCCTTCCTCTGGACACACTCCAACATCATTAATTTCTGCCAAGTTTGCTTTATTGCTGTTTTTTCACAAAGCCTAGGAGCTAGTGAGATTTGCTTGGCATTAGCTTGAGTGGATCACCATCTATTGCTGCTGAACTGCATTTGGCTTAATGGGTCACCTTGTGTAGGCCTTTTATAGGGGATGCCCCCTTTCATTGAACAACAAACCAAGTATGATTTTACTATAATTTTCATTATGTCTCCACTTTTTTTTTTCTTCAATTAGCCCTAAGAAAATGACACTCAGTTTCTACTATAATACTATATGAAGGTGTATCTGGAAGAAATATTTACTGTTTTAAAAAATCACATTGTGGTGACTTTTTCATTTCAATAATGAATGTGAGAAGAATGAGTAAGTATTCTCTCTCTATCATGACATATGTAAGTACGTACAGGTATTGACTACGAGTCAAGCTTCAACCTAATGTGCTATTGGTGGTTTATTATATGCAAGTAAATATTTACCAAAGAAAATATCAACTGAAATTTAGTTTGGGACTGAGAAGTTATACAGTAATACCTTGGATTGCAAGTAACTTGGTCTGAGAGCGTTTTGCAAGACAAGCAAAAATTTTAATACATTTTGACTTGATAAATAAGCGACGTCTTGCAAGACAAGTCCCGGTAGGGATGTAACCGCTCGCCTCGAGCAGGCGTAGCGGGCCGAAATTGGCCCCGCTCACGCCCGCCAGAGACTCTGTTTTAATATAAGAGTGTTTTGGATTACAAGCACGGTTCCAGAACGAATTATGCTCTCAATCCAAGGTATTACTGTATTTGCTTTATCTCAGTTCAAGACTAGAGTTCAGCATCTGTTAAGGCATAAACCAGGAACCATTTTTAAAAGGGATTTGACACTGTTTATGGCCCAGTCATATGCCATAATGGGCAAATGGGGGCAAACTTCTGAAACTCTGACCTCTCATTCAGAACAGCAATGAACATTTGCTGTTCAGCAGTAATGAACAACTAATTGTATTTGTGATTTGGGAAATGGGTTGGTTGTTTAAAAAAAATGTTGATGTTGATCTATTATATACTAACAGTATTTGAAAGGAGGTGTGAGCAAATATTGAAGAACGTATCGGACCAGTTTACAAGTCCTTTTTCTTTCTTTCTTTCTTTCTTTCTTTCTTTCATTTTACATAGAGTACTACGTGTGGTAACTTTTTAAAATTCAAATGAGAAACATGGGCAGCAATGCATGCAAAATGTTCATTCATTGTAGTAAACTACAAAAATATTGCTTTTATGCAATGAGAATGCCATTGTAGAATTTTAAAAGGCGTAGAAATAAAAGACTCAGGATTGGAGTTATTTAAACAAACTCGCTAGGATATAGTAGATGATTAAAATACAATCTATAATTACATTACACTGGTATCAGGTAAGGATAAAAGCCTATAAATACACTGGGGTCAGGGTAAGCATAAAAAATGAAACAGTTATTTGAATAATCTGAGATCAAGTTGCAGTAATTAAAAATGAATGTATTATTCAAATGAAGGAATTAGGATACAACACTCCTCATGAAAATATTATTGTGACAGACAGAAATAAGTTGGAAATGGTTTTGATAAAATATTGGAAGAAGGAATGTAATGACTTATGTGTAGAAGGGACAGGAGTAAGCAATTACTCCAGATCAGAGTACATTTGGCTAGCTCATACTCACATTTAAATCTACGTCTAAGGTTGCTTTCTTTTCTATGGCCTTGTCCATGATGACAGTCATGCACCATTTTGATCTTCTGCAGAATTCTGCTTCTCAAAGCTTCCCTGATTAATTCATAGTAACCTGTTGTAACTGTTCACAGCAGTTAATGACGTGAGCACTAACTAGGGTACTTCTGGAGTTTCCAGCACATTGTAGTTCCTCATGGCTAAATTAGATATGATATTAAATGGATCTTTGAATTTTACATGCACATTTTTTTTTTAAAAAAATGCCAATGAGATCTGCTGGGATGGCTGAGAATTATCAGGATCGCAGCACATGTTGAGGGAGAATTAAACCCTTTCCTGCTACAGTCCTGCTCTGAAGCTGCAATCCTATACCCACTTACCTGGAAGTATGCCTCATTGAAATCAGTGGGACTTACTGCTGAGTAGAATAGGGTTGTGCTGTGAAGCTTCCATTTGCATTGGGAGCAAATCCCACATAGGCTCCTTTTAAGAGGTTGTTTCTCCTTTTCTTTGAAAATATTCCTGTGTAGGATTTATGTAAGTGCAAAATGACATCACTAATCGAAACATCTTGAGGCATCCAAAACAATTCTCCTTCATATTATGAAAATGTCAGATACATAGTATAGTTTACACTAACGTAGACTCTTTGAGACACATTCTGTGAGTGCAGGTTTCTAAGAGTTTTGCAAGGCTGGTTCAAAGCTATATATCAATGATGATAATGACAATGAGAATAACTTTATTTAACATCTCCATGTTATTCCCCACTTTATCAAAAGCTCAAGACAGCTTACACCAGTGGTTCTCAACCTTTTTTGCCCCATGCACCCTTTTCACCATATGTCAGAATGTCATTCCCCCCTTTCCAAGATTGTCTGACTTAATCTGTGCCATACAATAAGGTGTGATGTTCTGTAGATTATGTACAATCTGTAGAACTGTAATTTGTAGAAAGATCAGTATTCCAACAGTTTGAGTCTGTGGTCCCAATTCCCCCCCTGAAACCCTAAAATCCCCCCCCGGGGGAATTCCCCCCTAGTTGAGAACCCCTGGCTTACACCATTTAAAATACAGTGACAATCCAACCAGCACATATAAAGGGGGAGTGCAGTCCTGTTGACTCTTCTGATCTACTAAGTAACATTCAGTACTAATTATGACCTTCTACAATAACTGCAGCTGTTGGGAGTCAGAGAAACTGCTCTACGTGGCTCAACTCCTCCGTCACTGGTCTATTCCAGAAGGTGATGCTGGAGGATGACTGTTCCAGAATCTTAACCGTAGTGGTGAGAAGTCCTTTAGGAAGGGGAGGCTGGTGACTCCTATGTCAGTGAGGCTCTCCTTATCTGTTGCAGTTTTTATCCTGAGCTTTATAGGAGTCATCCATAGTGGTGAACCTATTTTGCAGATGGAGTACTGCACCATGGATAGCTCCCATAAAGTTGCTGCTGGATGGCAGGAGCAGTTGCTGCTGCCACTCACAAGTTGCACACTCCCTGGACTTCTAGTCACCCAGCCACACCTACCCCAAGTGAACCAATGTAGACAGAGAGCATGATTCAAGGCAGACCCTGGGCACAGCATCGTGGCTGCTAGCTTTGGAAACTCAAAATCAGCTGCCTCACTCTGCCTCGTGGTAGGACCAGCCCTGCCAAGCTGCTGTTTGTCCCACCAGGGTAGGGGTGGGTGGGGACTACGGGTACCTATCATTTCCCCCTGTGTGACAACAAAACAGCAGGGTGTGTGTGTTTAAAATAGAGAGAGAGAGAGAGAGAGAGAGAGAGAAAGATGTTCATCAGGAAAACAGCTCACGGGGAAGGTATAACACCTCCGCTGCCGAAAGTGTTTTGCAGGGTGGGAGAAGTGTGGAGGCTCACCTCCATGCTCCTCCCAACCTCAGTAGGATGCCCTTAATTGTCTGAGTTCAGAGGGTTACGGGCAGCCATATTGGATCGTGCTGCCTGTTTGTTTGTTTATTTATTTATTTATTTTCCATACCGCCCAGTAGCCAAAGTTCTATGGGCAATTCACAAAAATTGAAACCCTAAAATACAACATGATAAAACATAATATAAAACCTTTAAAAGTTTAAAATAGAATAAAACCAAAGATAAAAGTTATATCCTTATTAATTTGCATACTGCCTTTAGAGTATATAATAATAATAATAATAATAATAATAATAATAATAATAATAATAATACTCCTACCTTAGGAGTATTGCACTGAACTCCGTGGGACTTATGATTGCACTGTAAAACAGTCAACAAATAATCATTATGATAATGGTTTTACAATGGCTAGATTGGTTTTTGGAATTCCACTTTCTTTCTGCACTTCTAACCTGTTTATGTGCCTTTGTCTCTGTCACTATTGGATACAGAGGAAATATTTTTAAAAATGTTATAATCATCCTTATTCATGTCTGTGGAAAATACACATTCCATTACAACTACCAGCCTCAGCTGATCCCTGATTGAAACTAATCACAGTGTTCCCAGTTTAATTAACTTGTGCTGCTGTCTTGTCCCCATAGAAATAAAGAGTTCTCCTGTTAGCTAGACTTCATTCATAAGATTTGCTGTCAGGAAGGGCCAGCATTTCATGACTATATGCAAACCGCAGACACATGGCAGGCCTGCTTATGTAACAGCAGTGCTTTTTTTCTGGAGAAAAAGGTACCGGAACTCTTGGATTATGTTTCCTCGGGAGTAGATGGCGATTAAATTGTAATGAAATTAATAGAATAAAAGGTGCTGGAACTTAGTTCTGGTGAGTTCCACCAGAAAAAAAGCCCTGTGTAACAGTACTGTCTAAATCAAGTCTTTTTGTTAGACAGTTTGAAGCCACTTTAATTTTCTTTCTTCTAAATGTGAGGGCAGCACTTTACATTAGTTGAGAGGATCATTAATCAGCTAATATATGCATACTTAGAAATAGAGAATGTAAACAACAACAAAAAATGGAATCCAAATGTTTAGGAGCAAAAGTGAGAGAGGATTTGTCATTAGAGCAAATAAGCACAGGATACTAACTCCGCAATCCAGAATGTGACATCAAGGCACCGTATTCCCAGTGGAATTAAGTCTGGAGTCCAATGCGCACATACTTAGTCCCACTGAACTGAAGATGCATGTCAAGCAGTTACAGTTCAAATATTGTGATACAAATGAGTCCCCATCTCCCAAGATCTTCCATTTGGGAAGGCTCCAATAATATGTGTCGCTGAAACTACTTCCCAGATAACTAAATGAATTTATACTTTAGAAATATATTCATTAGTACATTTTGAGTGTTTCAGATGCACAGCTCATTGAAATGTGAATTGAAATAATATGTACTGAGAAATTATGCTTTTGTCTACTTAGGTTCTAGTTCACAATAGTTCAGTAACAGACATCGTGGACTTCTTGTTCTTCCCATTTTGGCACCTTACCGATGACATATCACTGTCTTTTTCTATACCCCTGCTATTTTGCTACTTTACATCTGTTTTCCTAGGTACACTGGCTTAAAAGTAAGTTCAACTGAAATCACTGGGACTTGCTTCCAATTAAAGAAATTTAAGACTGAGATATTATCTACTGGAATCTTATCTTGGGTCTTGTAGAATTATTCCTTCTGATAAAATGTGCTAATAAAACAACAACTACAATCAGAGCTGACGGTACAAGCACGTAAGGATTTATAAGACTGCTTAATTAGACTCCCTAAAATCTCTCACTTTTATCAACTGTACAGGCAACAATGCAAATGCTCAGTGTAGTGTTAAATTAAATTAAATAAATAATAGCTGCATTTCCTTTTCATACTAGAAGTGCTCATGATATGCATAGGATGCCATCTGCAGGCAATCTGGTTATTTTTCCAAATGTTGCTTATTGTTGTTTTTATAAACTCATAGCTTTATTCTGAAGTTGACCATCGAAAGTCATTGCTAAACTCTAAATATATGCAAATGGATTATCAGGAAAAAGAGTAGAGATCAAATTGTTCTTAGAACAATAGAAGCAATAGATTCATTATTTTACAGCTTAATTCTTGCACAATTTGGGTGGGTGGGGCTGATGTACTCGTGTTTTGGCATTATTATTATTTTTTTAAAGAATTAAAAAACAGCTAGGGAGGGGAGTAATTTTGGATAATACTTCTCCATGAATGTAAAGATCATAATCTGTATTTTCACCCATTTTGCAAAGTTTGTAAAATGAATAAGTTTAACTGTTGTTGTCGTTGCTGCTATTATTATTATTATTATATTATTATTATTATTATTATTGCTATCAAATGTTTATCTTGAAAAGTTAAGGGGAAATAAACCCTCTCCTGCACCATCTGGCTGGTTGAGCTGCACATGGGACAAACTGTTTTTGGCAGGCACTCTCTCCAAGTAGGAGAGTTGTAACACCAGCAAATTCACCAAATCAGCGTGACAGAATAATTAATTAATTAATGTCATCAGCAAGGCAAGAAATAAAAACCAACTCCCATTCTCATGCCATAAATATTACTTATTTTGAACAGCTCTGTTTCCATATGAATGCCAATTTCTTCCTCTCTTTTTTCTTTAAAGAAAACTTGATCTTCATAATGTATAATCTGTGTGACTTAAGGGTGTAGTCCTATGCAAGTGTAGACAGAAAAAAAGCCCTAGAATTCCCAGCATTTCCCAGCCAGCATGGATTGCATAGAATCGCACCCTTAATGGACATAAGCAGCATGCTGGCTACATGGGATAATTCCTTATATAATTTGAAAGGTGTGCATGCGTGCACTCACCATTCATAAAATTGCATCTTGGCTAGATGTATGAGAAATGTCTCAGTTTGTTTTTGATCAGAATTCACTCAGTTTGCACCACCCAAACTGAACACGGACTCGAACACAATCTGTGGTCAAAGTCATTTCCAAGTTTACAATGTGATTTATATGCCAAAAAAAATATCATTTGACAGCATGCATACTGTTGAAAAATGTGCATTAAAAAACGTGTACCAGTACATTTGAAAAATATTCACAAATATACTTTAATCAATGAGAGAAGAATGTGTACATTTCAAAGATGCATACAATTGATGTGTCCATTAGGAAAAATACATGCAAAAATACACACAAATTGTTATGCAAAAAGAAACAAACAAAGATCGCAATCTGATATGGACACAAGATGGAACAAGCTTCAAGGTGCAATTTGGAGAACTGTGACATCCTCAAGCTTTGCTTGTACACCCATCCTTAGCTGCATCAGAGTACCGTAAATGCCGCCATTCATATTGACTCCAGTGCAAATAAGACTGAACTTTTGAGGTATCTGTTCAAGGCAGGTGTGCCTTCACCGATGCTCACTGCCTGCCTCACACACTGTATGGAAAGCCTGAAATATGGAATTGTGACATGAAAATACCTTGTGACATGAAAAATAATGAATTATTTGATGTAGACAGTGCTAGAAGTTCTGGATGCTGTATTCTTACTGTAGTTTACCGAAGATGCGGTCATACATTTTTCTATTTCTATTGTACGATATCAGTTCAGTATGAATATGGTTGATCCCTAATATAAAATAGGTGTGGAACAGAAGAGTTCATTATTAGTTGAACTCTTCATTAGTTTTGGGACAAAGCTGAGGAAGCATCCCCTGGAGGCAGGAGCAGAAAGTGTTGGTGGTTCACAGCCTCAATCCTGCTTGCAAGCATTCGAAGAGGGAAGTTCGCCTATGGCATCACACCTCCTTGAGCCAGGGCCGGATTAAGGCCAACTGATGCCCTAAGCACAGCCCAATAATGGTGCCCCCTCGGACTTTCCATTGCTTAGCTGGCAAGACATTAAGACTCAATAAGTGCTGGAGGTGAAATAAGACATTAAAAACTCAGTTTTCTTCAAGGCCATCCCCCCCCACAACTATATTAAATATAATCTGTTTCTTATTATATTTATTTAACACTAAATAGCAGCGAGAAATATAAGCCAATTACTTACTTATAACTAGGGCAACAGAAAGAAATACAAATTTTCATCACTGTTTTATGCATTTTTAAATAAAACTTATAAGGGGGGAAATGCAAATGCAAACATTTGTGGTACTCTGTGGTGCCCCCCTCCCTTGGGGCCCTAACCACATGTTTATATTGCTTGATGGTTAATCCAGGGCTGCCTTGAGCTCTCAAGACATGCCTACTTCTCCTTCCAATCATTTCCTCCCCACCCCCTCCAAACTCCCCCAACCTGCTGCTTTCACCCCTGTGAGGTTCCAGACCCATGTTGTCAAAGTAAACACAGGTCATGGCTGGAGTGAAGAAAGGAAACCAGTAGAGGAAGTGTTAATCTCTTCTTCCCATCCTTTTCTGACTAAAATCACCCTTTCTCAATGGCACTTTGCATGGGAAAATAAACAGGTGACTACAACTTAACATGTAGTTTGCCTTATATGTATTTTTTACTTTGCTGAGAACTTTACAATACAATATTTTGCATAGTTGCTCTCACACCAGATTTATGAACTGTGGAACTAAAGTTGAAAGTGAGTCTACATATTATTGTCATTATCCATAGAAAATGATGACAACCACAAACACGTTTCTGACTATTCTTGCAGGGCTGCAAACTTTACATCCCAATCCTGTGCATATTTACTCAGATGTTAAACTGATTGTGTTGAATGGAACTTAGAACCAGCTAAGGCTGATAGGGTAACATTCTTAGGGTGCAATCCTATGCATTCTGGGAGTTGTAGGACTCCCCCCCCATCTAAGCTTGCATAGGATTGCACACTTAATCACTTTAATCAGTTAGGCTTTTGTTGACTACCAAATGAGGGCAAATTTTAATTTGTAAGGTCAAATTTCAATTGGTGGGCCAAGCTTAGAACATCTGCCTCTCTTTGCATTAATAATAAAACATTGGCAGCTTTTCTCAGGATTAAGAATAATTTTTTCTTCTTTTTAATGGCACAAAAGATCACGCATGTTTCCAAAAATGTATATTCCTATATCTTCAAAGACTGTATATCTGTGCAATCTGTACAGGTTCCTAAAGCTCACCATAGTTTTTCAAAATGTTTTAGGGTGCAATCCTATGTCCCTCTGGCCTTGTCTGGGAGGGGGATTTAGGATTGGGGCTGGAAGCCCCTGTGACCCCGGAAATCTTTTCCAAGGTCACAGCACTGCAGAGCGCCTGCCCTCCCCACTTTGTAGCCGGCGCGGTTCTTTCCGCTACTGGCAGGGAACCGAAGATGGTCTTCTGTCTTTGGTTCCCCCATGGGGGACATTCCTGGGGTCGGGGAGGGAGGAGCGAGGCTCTGCCAGATTCCAAGCAATCCAGGAGGCGCCTCAGCCTCTCCTCCTCGCAAGGAGAGGAAAAACATCTAGACGGCTGAAATCGGCCGTCTAGATGTTTCTGATGGTGAGGGGAGCATGGTGGATATCCTATCCACCATGCTCCTCCCACCCTGCATAGGATACTCACAGTCCTCCGGGTTTGGAGGGTTGCAGGCACCCTCATAGGATTGTGTTGCCTGTGACATTCAACTGGAGCATATGCACTGCTGAGAGGAATGGATATTAAAGAAAGGTAATGAAACAAATAATCTGAAAAGATGAGAGTTTCCTCTCCACCAGGTTTGTCCTTGAAGAGGCCTGCCATTAAAACATTTCTACAAAGTGACTAAAATAGAAATCTTAATATGATGGGCCGTCTATAATTAATTTGTATTTTTTCCCTCTAGGAGCATGTTGTATGTGTGTAATAATTTTGCACACAAGAAAATAAGGCCATGCAACAAGGGAAGTGTATACAACCTATGAGTCATAATCAAAGGATATGATGCTTGCATGGATTATTCATAACAAGCCAGCATCTTACATAGTTGCTAGAGATTTTCTCCCGTCTGTTCCTGCTTGGTGATGAAGAATGGTATTTTAATAGGCAGATGGTAGAGACAATTACAGTTTGGGGCTCAGCTGGGAGTTACGTCAGTTTATTGCAAATTATTAGTTGATAAATGCTTCTGTTTACAAGCAAAGTCTTAAGCAGCTTTATAATCAGTTTATCAGCTGTAGCCTGATTTTTGACAGCTTGCCTGAAGGGGTATGCAAACACATCTTCCTTGGCCATTTAGAAATCATGCTGACCATGCAGGGATGCTGATTGGCAGCCCCTCTGCACCTGTAGATTGCTTAATATATACTGGTAATTGTAATAAAGTTTATAGCAGGAGCTGGTGGAGGAAGAAATAAAGCCAAATCCATAGGGTAATGCACAAAGAAGTGGGCAGAGATATCCCTTTCTCTCATCAGATGCCTATCACCTCTAATTTTAAAGAAAAAGTGCCTGATTGAAATGAATGTGTTTTGCACTAATCTAATGAATTCTTACACGAGAAGATCTGTGGTGCACATGCAAATGTCCTACATCCATAAATGCTTCTTCATTCATTTCAATATGCAGAACCATGTGCATATCCCTTTGCTGCCTTTGTTGAAATGCATGGGGCAGCCTGCAAATGGAGAGCACAGTGTGCGCACACACAATTCTTTCTGTGGCATTTTTCTTTCAGACATTTAAAAAAGAAAACATATTTCCATTACTGAGAAGGGAGGTGCTGAGAAGTGCATATGGATACATCTGCCACATCTCTACTAAAACAATCCAAGTGTATGTCTGGTTAAGGGAGTCCCACGTTCTAGAAACCCCAACAGTTGCTATTTCACCCTTACTTGCAGGAAATCAAACATTTGAATCCAGCCCAAGGTGAGGAATTATTTCTAGTTCATGAAAACACACATTCAGCCCAGTTGTTAGATAAATGAAGAGACTACATCATCTGTCTTTGCTTGCAGACAGGACATCACTTTCAACTGAAAACCAGGAGGCCTAAATTTGTGACAGTGAGAGGATCATGTGGCATTTTAAAATCAGCTGCTTATAAGCAAAGATCGGGTATTTGTGCCAAATATTTAATAGTTTTGTATTCTGGACACTGGTCCTCTTGGAATGATTTCATGTAAGACATTTTTTTTTTTACAACCTCCTAATAGGAAGATGTGTATTGACTCTGATTAGCTCAGGATTTGAACTAAGGTCCCAGAAGGAAACCTATAAGCCTCTTAAAATGCACAGAACTTCTAAGAATATGAGTTTAACTATCTCCCCCAGTGGTAAATAAGCTGTGACAGCTCAATCAGGGGGAAAAGGCAAATAAAATTTATCACATTATTTTTCTGTGAATTCTTTTCCCTTCTTCTGAGGACTGATGTAGTTTGTGTCTCAATCTAGTGGAACTTTACATTAATTACTACACTCCACTTGAAAGACACAAACATAAATCCTGATAATCATAAAACACAGACTGCCAATAAGATTAAAATAAGGCAGGCCACGTGGTAATGTACATTGGTTACTTTTTAGCAACAGGCTGTTTCATCTTGCATTCATTTCATTAAGCTACATTTCAGTATTTCATTTCTATACCATCCAATAGCCTGAAGCTCTCTGGACAGTTCACAGCAATTCACAAAATACAAAGAAAGAACTTGCGAAATGGAGAATGTGTGACTTTTGTGTTTTCTTAGCTATGTGTGATAAACAATTTGCAAAAAGGTGATCAGTGAATTAACATTATTCTCTCCTTTCCTTAAAAAATGAAGGCCTTGATCCAGGTAGGGATGTACAAACATTGTAAAATCTGTTCCGTTTATGTTTCGTGGATTGCTAGGCACCTTTCGTTCTGTCATCCACTCATTGATGCAATCAGATTTTGTGAAAATGTGTTCGTACCCATTTGCGCAAATCTGGAGTTGCACAAATTCGCACTCCCAAAAATGCACAAATCCCCCCCAAATACGCAAATCCCTCCAAAATGCATATTTTCACTCTTTAGCCTAATGGGGGAAATGCATATTTGTGGTCAGTGTTTTTTAATTTTATGTATTTTTCTACTACTAAATTTGCGTAAAATTATGTTTTAAAAAATGGTCCACAAATCCGTGGAATCTGAATGACTCAGGAAAAGATGGTCTGCTGTGGAATCTGCTGTGGGTCAGATTCTGAGAAATTAGAACTCATTTTTATTTATTTATTTATTTATTATATTTATCAATCGCCCATCTGGCCGGTCACCCGGCCAGATGGGCGATTTGAATCTGTTGTGGATTTGTCCTGCATCCCTAGCCATCCCGGGAAGCATGAGTGGGAGATCAGCACACGCAGTGGATATTTGGTTTTAAGTCTGCTGAACAGTAGCACAGCATATCTCCTTGAAAGCTGCTGGTTAAACTTGCCCTAACTTGAAAACAGCAATACTTGCGATGCTGTGTAGAGGAGTTCCTACCCAGGAAAAATAAACAAAATTCCTTTAGCATGCACATAGTCCCTTGGGTGCATGTGGTCTTACTGATTTGGAGCTGAGATGTGTCTATTTGCTGTTCTACCCTCTTGCTACAAACCTGATCTTTTTAGCACAAAAGTCCACATACACAGTGAAAATGAGAAAAGGCAGCTTGTTCTCTTAATGTGTATATCCACAGTGAGTGTTTATAAAGAAGAAAAAAGGTGATCCTACCTCAAACATGATCAGCATAGTTAGATGAATCTATTCTGCAACAGTACAACTTCACTGGTCCATTCTTTTTGCTATACATGATATAAAATAATAGAAGGCTTACTCGGTCACGAGTGATCGCCTGATGATGATGATGATGATAACAATAAATATACCAGATTTGTTCTCAGGAATATGAAAAACAAATGGTGCCATTTTGGACAGGGATAATCATACAAATTATACATTGCCAGCCAGTAAAGGCTGCAGAGTTTGTACATGCAGGAGCTAAAATTAAGTTCAGAGGTTGACTATCATTTTACATCCTTTGATCAGTAAACAAGGAAAAAATACAGGAAAACTCTGTGATATCATCTCATTAATCCTAATGTAATACTGAAAGCACTTTCCGTTAATTTTATAGAAGTGTGAACTTACATGCATCATTGCCAAAACCCTCTATGTGAATAGGCTATTCAATATATGCATGGGGGGGAAACAGATGTTCTACCGAATATTTAGGAGGTACATATACAAGTGAAAAATGTTGAGAATTGTTTAGCAACAGGAAAGATTGTTCACAAAATGCTTTTGATTTATTGCTGTGTATGGTACAGATCCCTATCGGTTATTCTTACATTATTTTATTCAAAAATGTGTATAAACCATGAGTTGGCATGTTGGAGAATACTGAAAAGGCATTAATCAACCCAAATAAACAAGTGCACAGATCTATCTAACAACTGTGAAGTAGTTAATAAATTTTAAGCAATTTTATTATTGAAAGAAGGTCTAAAAGAGTAGTGCTTAATTATCTGGACTCCTCTGTGCTGGGCTCTCTTTTGATTGTATTAATGAAGCAGCTGGCCCATTGTTTCTCTTTAATTCCTCTATTGTTTTAAGAATATGTCAAAGCTCTTTATTCTTTTATCAGGTACTGTGCAGAAGGAACTACACAATACCTCATATTCCTACTGTATTTGCCAGTGCACAAAGAAACCTCCAAAGCATTTTTCAAATAGGGGCACACATAATTTATAAGTTCCATTCCTTGCACTACTCTACTGTCAAGAATTTCAACAGTATTGGATTTGAATTTATTAGAATTTAAAAAAAAAAAAAAAATTACAGTGTGGCTTCGTATAGATATATGCAGTCTGTTAATGTCAAAACCCAGAAATCCAGACTTGTACTGGTGAGCATAAATGGGGACATTATATATATATATATATATATGGTACAGAGAAGTTATTCTATATAGTTGAGTAAATGCAGCCGCCTCCCCATGGGAAATATCTGATTGTGGATTTGTGAATTCCCTTTAAATACTTAAAATAAAAGATGAATGCAAACAAACATTCTTCCTAGGTCTGTTTTTAAAATACCTTTTCACAAAATAGAAGCTATTCATTCAGATAGTAGCAAGGCTGGCTGTGCCTGGATGTCATTTTAAGTCTGCAGACTAATGCAAGTTGTCGATTCAGTGAGCTCCGATAGTCTCCTGACCCTCCTTCACAAAAACATATGTACACAGGAAATGGACACTTCTGCTGCTACCGCAGTGACAGTCGAAGGCATTACACACACAAATTAGAAGCAGAAGGGCGGTGGGGGGGGGAGAATCTGCATAACTTGGTTGTACTGTAGGCTGCGGACTGAAGCTGATTAGCCGCCAAGCGGAATTTCAAGAGCAACTTTTTTTTGTAAACATCTAGATATCATATGTTCACATGGCAAGAATCCCATTTCAAGTGGTTAACAAAGCACTGTTGGTGTAATAGGTGGAGCTTGAATTCACACAACTATTAAAACAGAAGTGCTCTAGAGTTGCCTCCATTTCTAAGATACTCGAAATCCAGGGAAAGCGTTGCTGCCTTGCAGTTCACCACTGCCTTTGTCTTAGGTGGAAAGTTAAACTATTTTTTAGCAATTCCTCTGGAAAGCCAGTGCTGTTAAAAGCAACAGAGAGAGACTAATCAGAAGCAATATGGTACCACTCATTTTGAAGGAAACCTCCCCAACTGGAGTCTGCAGGGAATGCTCTTTTAAAACCATTAACTGCACATGGCCTTTGTATTTTATATTACTCTTAAAGCAAATAAACAGTACCAAAATCACAAATAAAGAGGTAATACTTACTAAATTCTCTTAAGATGTTTATTGTTGTAAACAAAGGGAGGGAAAAGCCATTATTGAAATTGGTTCCTGTTCTATTTCTAGCCATGTTTACTATGTTAAGTCTTGATAGTAGTAGACACAGTTGCATGGACTGTAACCAGAATTTTTCTGCTCTGCACTCCCCATCCTCCTGCTTGCTCCACCTTTAACAATTTGACTTCCACTCACAGTTCTGCCAGTGCTCCAGTGCAAATGGGCTTCCTCATGGAAATGAATGTTGGGAGCAGCTCTTCATGGTTGTACATACAAAATGGCCTCCAACATAGACTTCAATGGAGAAACATTTACATGTGCAAATTGGAGCTCCCAAAACCTTTAAGAAGCTCCTGAGTTGGGCAGATTATGTAGAAATAAGTCTGAATTACTACATGCAATCTGTGGTGTGATTGCCACTTCAAACATACCATGTGGACAGAACCCTGCTATAGCAAGCCATTTGCATGAACCTCTGTAGCTTTCTGTAGAAATACTTCACATGAACCACTTGCAATATGGATCTGTGCCCACAGTTGCAGTTCAAGCAGCAACCATGCCATAATATGAATTAGGCTGTAGTTTTGTGATGTGTTTTGGATCAGGGTATGCATACTACTGTATCTCTGAGTAAGGCTTTTCATTGGCTCAATTTTACACACACACACACACACACACACACACACACACAATATAATGCTGAGCTAGGTTTCTGTATTTTGATGAACACCGACAGAGTTCCGTGGTTTACAACTCCCTACCGCTTGTGTTTTCTTCTGTTACAAAACAAATGTCTATCAATCATAGAGATAAATTAGAAATGATTATGCAAAAGTAAGGCATCTCAATGATTATTATTTTTTTGCAATGCATTGTGTAGATATTACCCTGATTTTTGCCATTGTAAGGAGCCCTGAATTTCAGATAGCATGGCTGAAGTTCTATGCCTTTACATGAGGTACATTTTCCTTATACACTACGGTATAGGTATGGCCATACAATATAATTGAGCTTTTGTCAGTGCTGTAGCCTAGCAACAGATAATACTGTTAGGCTACTGAATAGTTCCGGTTTGACAAGTAGGGAGTATTTTTTTGTGTTTATCATGTTTGCTAATGATGGGATCCTTTCCAAAGGACTTGTCTTAATCTTAATTAGAGTTTATCTGCAGAGGTCTGCATGACATTCTGCAGGCAATGATTTCATAAATAATAAAGAGCATGTAAAAAAAAAATTGGCAGGACTTGCTTGATTTTTGAGACAACTGATTCTTGTAATAGAAGCATGAATGTCCAAAATGTAATCAACTTTGAACTGTCTGAGACTCTATTCTTTCCACTTTTGACAGCAATTATGAGAGTCATTTGTACAGTTCTTGTTAGGAACCAGATCTGTTTCCACAAGAGCCCGGATCATGAGCATTACAAAAAACAGACTATCCAGGCCATCTTTTGTACAGATTTTTTTAAAAGAAGATGTTTAATTTAGTCAGTGACCTTTTCTGAAAAGGTGCTGGTTGCACTAGTGGAGCACCAAAGAAGTAAAAAGGAGGAGGGGGCATCCTATGATAGCCTTTCCATTTGGTGCAAACTGAATTATCAGTTATTGTTTCAAGTTAGGGTTGCCAGTGAACTCAGAGTTCAGACCTGTCCCTTTGGAGCAAGAGAGAATGCAGCTGCTTTGCCTCCCCCCCCTCTATTCCACCTGTTTCTTTCCCACTCTCACCTCCTTCTTGCTATAGGAAGGAGGAATTTGGTTTTGCCCACAGGAGGGACACAGAAGTGAGAAATGGGATTAAATAAAAATGGCTGCTTCCTCTTCCATTGCTTAAGAGTCTTTAGACTGTTCAAAGGTATAGCAGATGTGATCTCCCAGTTCCCCACTGACAACTCCAGCCTTAGTGCCTCATTTTACAAATAACCGGGATCGAAATGGCACATGGTAGGGGCTTGCATCAGGACAGGGTCAAATAAAAACAGAGAGCATGAGTAAATATTGATGCTGTAAGAATAAGTGGAATTGAAGACGTGTGTATGGAAGAGAAGGTGTTGGCTTGGTAGAGGGTTGAAACTCCCACAGGTAGAAGAAGTGGCAATGAAGAAAGCATAAAGACTAGTGGGAGAAAGAAATGATGGAACCCTGGCACTTGAATTATTCTGTGGTGTAAATACACGTATGATATATAAGAAAAGATATATTCCCATTAGTCCTACTAGCACCAGGAACTACTTAAGTAAGGCCTGACCAAAATCTGTTATTTAACTGCATAGGCATGCAAAGGATTGCAGCCTTAGGGAATTGTACTGACTGATGTCCGGGCCTCCCGTCCCTACCATTAGGCAAGAGAGGTGACTGCCTCAGGCTGCTGATTTGAGGTGTCATGAAAGGGCCACAAATTGTTAGCTATTTAATTCATTATTATTCTATTTTTTACTGCCAGGGAATGGGAGAGATACTTGTGAGATTTTCTGCCCCAGGTGCCAAAATAATTTGTCTGGCCTTAAGTACTTTGACTAATCGGAGTGGGGTGAGGGTGCCTTTTGCTGCTGCACCTCAGGCAGCAAAATGTCTTGGGCCAGCCCTGACTGCTGTATTTTGGTTTACTTCCATGGGACTTAGCAATGCCTGTGGAAACACAACTTATTCAAGGGAAATACCTGACATGTTCTCTTCCTAGTCTTCCTGGAGATTTATGCAAGGAAGGTGGCAACAAGCACACACCCACTCTCTGCAAGTGTCATAATATAGGTTTGGACTCCTCATTCAGGATTGTTTGTATTCTGTGCTCCAAAACTTCAATGTGCACGCAAGGAAACAAATGATTCAAATTAATCAAATCTACAACTTTTTCTTATTCCGCATCCAAGATTTTTCAAATAATTTTGCTCCCCCCCCCCCAAGCAGTAAATTGGCACTGTGAGAGCAACTTCCAGTGTTCTAAATTCTGGAAAGTGTGGAACTTTGATTTTATAATGGTCATAATAAATGTGCTTGCAATGGTTCTCGCCAAATCCAGATGCATTACTAGCAAAGGGTGAATGCAAAGAAACTTTCTCTGGTTTGAAACTTCTGTATCACTTTGAGGTCTGAGAACTCAGCCTTAGTTTTTCCCTCTCAAACATATTGTCAGTGATGTTGTTTTGTTTGCTCATCTCTGAAAGCTAATAGGACTGGATTAATTAATTGTCCAAGATTCCTCTAAAACAATGTCCTAATTCTTCTATTTAGCTGTTGCATATCATACACTGTTGTTATCTCTTCCACCAGATTTTTGCAACAAGTTGTTTTAAAACTGTAATCTCTTTGAGGAAGGGATGAAGAATGAAGTGTAGTTGAAAAGGCAGTTATGCTGAAAGATAAACATAGCAATATTACTTATCAAATTGGTACCCGGTTGTGTGGCTTTTTTCCTTGCCTAATTAATGAAACATATAGCTTTTACTATATATACAAAACCTGTAGAAGAAAAAACGTTATAACCTATAAAGTATGTACTGTAGCATTATTTCAGCCATAACTGTACTGGATATGTATCTAGGCCTGAGAGTAGAGATAACACAATATAAGTGCTTTGCCTGTCTAAACATGTTAAATAAATGAGCATTCACTATCACATTCAAATACATTAGTGCATTACTTGCATAGTTAATTTTCTTTTTAATGCATACCACGTGACACAGCACAGCGCTATAGTGTATCTCACTGTTTGAAGAAAGTTCCCCTTTTAAACAAAGCTTTATTTGAATAAGGCTTTATGAAACAGATCTTTGGCATATCTGAATAGGAAGTTTGGTTGGCATAAGAATAGCAAAACAATCAATGTGATGATGCATGTTATTACATAAGGGATTTTTTTTCCAGAGAAAGATGGCAGTAAACTCCAACAAAGGGTAAAAATGACTCTATGAGGGTATTTGAACCATGTTCTGCTATTGTTTTTTACTTGTTTTCCTATGGATAGACCCCAGGGCCAGCGCTACCGCTAGGCAGACCCAGGCGGCTGCCTAGGGCGCGTGGTGGAAGAGGGCGCAGAAACGCTGCGCTCCTTCCTCGCCACCGCCACACCTCCCTCCGCGCACGCGCCCGCCACCTACATACCTTCAGCGTCGTTTCCGGAGCCCCGCCGGCGTTGTTTTGGCGGGAGGAACCAGGGTAACAGGGCTTAAACACCCCTGTTGCCCTGGTTTCCCCGGCAAAAAAAAAAAGTGCGGGGGTCCCGTCGCGTCGGAGGAGGAGGCAGCAGCAGCCAGCAACGGGGGGGGGGAGGTAGGTGGTGGTGGTGGCGGTGGCGGCGGCGGCGCGGGGGGGGTTGCAGAGCAGGGCTGCTTTGCTCCGGAGCCCCCCCACGGCACGAGAGGGAGGGCGCTAAATATAATTTGGCCTAGGGCGCCAAACAGCCCTGCACCGGTCCTGATAGACCCTTGCAATGAATGAATATTATACTATACACAAACACACACACATATATATAATACGTATGATCAGGATGAAGGGGGTGAACAGGAAGCTCAATAAAAATACTGACTGGATAGGAACCAGTTAAAATACATTTATTTATATTGATGTTCTAGGAATGTCCAGTTTTCATAAGACAAAAGGCTGCATTTGAGTGAGACAGTGGCTCATACAAGAGTTAAAGAATTGTTGTCTATCATAGATTTGCAGTAGTGTTTATGCAGCTTCTAGCTATAGTTTCAGCATGGCTGCCTCAAAGCATTGCTTAACACTCCCGTAATGACAGAAAGAGAGCTTTAAAGGCAAGGGCTTGCCTTCTTTCCCCAGCAAAATATAGACACCCAAATTAGAACACAGCACTGCAGCTAACATTCTGTACAATATAATTGTTACCAATTAAATCTTTCTGGTTTTGTGTAGGGGGCCAGCTTTGGTGCACGACGACAAAAGCCATTGCCGAGGGTGAAGAGCTAATTGCCTTTGTTGTGGATTTTGACTCAAGGCTACAAGCTGCCAGTCAGATGACTCTTACTGATGGGATGTATCCTGCTCGACTGCTGGACTCGATACAGTTGCTCCCTCAACAAGCTGCTATGGCGTCCATTTTGCCGACAGCTATTGTGAACAGTGAGTGCTCTACCACAATTTGTTTCTAAGATGGTATTAATATATTTAAAGTTCTAATTTTACCATGTCTCATAAGAATAGCAAATTCTTTGGCCTAGGTTTCCTCAAAACTCCTCAGCATAAGCTTTCAAGCTAAGGAAAAGGCAAGCTTACTATTTCCAGGAATGTATGACTGCAGGTGAGAGACTGTGATTGAATGCTCTCCCAAATAAACCATTCTCCGTGCATAGAAAACTAGGTGTCAGGGGAAGCATTTTGGCCTAGCCTTTTCCCTGAGATGCTAGGCTTATATGTGTGACTAATTTTTCTTTTAAACATTCAAACATTCAAAGAACATTCAAACATGCAATATCACCATTAGCACCTGAAGTGGTATGGTCCAAAAACAGCATTTTTGTTTCCATCATCATCATCATCATCATCATCATCATCATCATCATCATCATCTAGTGCTTTATAAAATACATTCTGTAAGCAGAAAACAAAAAATTAAAACAGCAATTTATAGTGCAATCCTATGCATGTTTAGACAGAAAAAAAGGCCTACAACTCCCAGCATGCCCCTGCCAGGCTGGGAAGGAAAAAAAAATCACATAAATGAAGTAAACCCAAACGCACCATCATCCTTCAACAGAGACAGATAATAAAATGGTTTTATCCTGACCTTGAAAAGGCCCACTCAGTGTGCTTGGTACTCATGGTGCTGTTTGGGGTCCCCCACCCGCATACGGTTAATTGTCCATTTGCAAACCTTGATGATACCTCGTTCAGATGAGTGGATGGTGCCATTATGGCTACATCAGGGTCCACACGTAGGGAATGAGTCTGATGATACGTTCTTCAAAGACAGTACTATTTAATTGGACAGTTTTCACAGCCAGTGAACAATTATTTTAGTTTCCTGAGGACAATTTCTACACAATGCTTTCTGACTGGGGTTCCTCTGAATAGTTCCCTAATCTGGCTTTCAGGGAAAATATAATGTACGCATGCATAGTAAACAGTTTACTGTTCTACTGACTGTTGTTTTCTAGAGGACATGTGTTTCTAGGTAGGCAAGTTGTACATATTACACATTCATTCATTGCATGTCCAGACCCAGAATTTAAACAAACCAAACAAAAAATTACTCGCCACACCTGTTTTCTTTCTAGCTTGTATGTGTTATTTATTAATCATGTGCTATGCTGTCATCCTGCTGTTAAATTGGTGTTTTTAAAATAAGAAGATCAAGCGGCTTAAAACCTGTTGCACTAAGATGTGTCGGCAGGAATAAACTATGGCTTACTTGCACCTGGTATTTTTTTCTCATAGAGGATATATTCCCCTGCAAATCTTGTGGCATTTGGTATCGGAGTGAACGGAATCTGCAGGCTCACCTCATGTACTACTGCAGCGGGAGGCAAAGAGAAGGAGCTCAGCTAGCAGAGGAGAATGACGAAAGTATTCAGCAGATATCTAGCATCTGCCCCTTTCCACAGTGCACCAAAAGCTTTTCTAATGCAAGAGCCCTGGAAATTCATCTAAATTCTCACAGTGGTAAGTGAAAGTGAAATATTTGCTCCACTGGAGTCAGCTTTTCTTTAGACATTTCAAACTTTGAAAAGAAGAACTGCCACGAAAGGTTGTAAAAAGGTGAAACCAAGCACTGAACTCAAAGATTTCTGATTCATGCTGCCTTCTTTTACTCATCTATTCTTTATCTATTCTATTTAAGGTATCTAAGTTTCATGACAGTCCTAGCTATGGATGGACTCTCAAGTTTGATTTCACTTGGGTTCTCATTTTTTCACTTTTAAATTTGGACTATCCTATTTCCCTATCGGATTACTTGCTTGCTTATTTATTTATTTATTTATTATATTTATACCCCGCCTTTTTTCCTGCAAGGAACCCTAGGCGGCTTACATAATCCCCCTCCTCTCCATTTTATCCTTACAACAGCCCTGTGAGGTAGGTTAGGCTGCTGGCCCAAAGTCACCCAGTGAGCTTCATGGCCGAGCGGGGACTAGAACCCGGATCTCCCAAGTCCCAGCCCAACACTCTCACCACTACGCCACACTGGCTCTCAACGTCTACATGAAAATTTGTACATATTTTCGTGCACATTTTTAATGCATTTTTGTATCCTTTTAAAAAATGTGCATATTTTTGTCTGCACTTTTGCAAACATATGCATTTTTCAAGAGATTTTTCAATAAAGCATTTTCCCACACTTTCCCCCCCAAATACAGACATTTTTGTGCGTATTTTTTGAAATATATGTGTTTGCAAAACCCAATTTCATCACAAATGTCCAGAAACGTATGGATTTAGATGACAAACTGCATTCTGGGTTGTGTTTAGGTTCAGAAAGAGTGGATTTGGTAAGCTTGCACTGAAATGTGAACCCAACAAAATTCTCATCTATCCCTAGTCTTGCTTTATTTTATTTTATTTGTTATATTTCTACCCCGCCTTTTTTCCTGCAAGGAACCCAAGGTGGCTTACACAATCCTCCTCCTCTCCATTTTATCCTCACAACAACCCTGTGCGGTAGGTTAGGCTGAGAGTCAGTGACTGGCCCAAAGTCACCCAGTGAGTTTCATGGCTGAGCGGGGACTAGAACCCGGATCTCCCGAGTCCCAGTCCAACGCTCTCACCACTACGCCACACTGGCTCTCAGAACAAAATGGAAATTGTCAACAACATGGAAAATGTCTGAATGACATAGATCAAACCAGTCAAAGGCCATACATTCCAGGCGTCCTGGGAGTGCTGCTATCAGAGAGAGAAGCAGTTTGCTCTCTAGGCAGTGTGGCGTAGTGGTTAGAGTGTTGGATTGGGACTCAGGAGTTTTGAGTCCTAGTCCCCACTGAGCCATGAATCTCACTGAGTAACTTTGCTTCAGTCACTGATTCTCAGCCTAACCTACCTCACAGGGTTGTTACGAGGATAAAATGGAGGAGAGGAGGACCATGTAAGCTGCCTTGGGTTCCTTGCAAGGGGGAAAAGGCAGAATATAAATAAAATGAACAAACAAACAAGAAGCATTGCAGTAATCCCTCTAGAGCTGATGGAGGTGGTCTTGGACCTGATGTTGAAGAGTGCCAGATTGGTGGTCCTGTGGACCTCATAAACCATGCCAAGGCTGCCTTGTGTGGTGTGGCTCATGGTCACCATGATAATCATGGGACTGTCCCGAAATGTCATAGCCCAACAGACAGGGCTGGTGACAATTTGCTGTTCTGTTGTGAGTGAGGATCTGGGTGTTTGTGGGTGGGCGACTTCTATGTGATGCCGTTGTCATAGTCAAATGACTTCTTGCTTAGGTTTAGGTTTGCAATGCTTCCTTCTGTAGTAGTGGTAAACTTATGGCCGGTCCCTGGAGGCTAATGGAATCTGAAAGATTCCTTAGACTTCTTGGGTACTTTATTGTTGGCATGGCTAGCACTCCTGTTAAAACACTAATCACCCTGTAGGATGCAGAGATAACCCAGGTGGTTAACATGATGGCTCCCAAGTGCCCTCTCCTGCAAAATAGATCCTGTTCATCTCCCTGATTTACCAGGGAGTTGAAGGTGATGAAGCAGCTAGAGATGTGGCCTAAATGTAGATGATGGAGAACTCAGTATGAATCTACCAAACACAGGTAAGAACCCAGCTTCAAGCCTCCTGTATTGGGGTGATGGTGCCATCCAGTGAATCTCTTCTGGGTGGTTTGTGGCCTTCTCCACCCTTACTGGCAGGAAGATACTTGAATACCCATTGGTGAACTGCTGTGACTTGCTTACTAAGCACTTTGACGATGAAGTCATTGATATCAATCTCAATCTGGACAGTGCTAGTTCTGCAGTTCATTATTGTGTCTAGAACACTGGCTGGTCCCTTTTTGTTGGATTTCAGTAGCTGTAGCTGGAGGATGCAGGCAAGGCACTTGGTGAGGTGTGGCCTACCACCTGTGTGCTCGATCCTTGCCCCCTGCCTTGGGCACTTGTGGGAAGGCTGGCACTGGCGGTGACCCAGGTGAGCTTGGCAAGAGGCAAGGGATTTTTGCCAATCTTTCCAAGGGGCTCGCTCGCTGCTTCTCTTCACCCACAATGGGGAAGTCCCCCATGATGGGGACAGTCACTTGGGTATGGACAACATACCAACCCATTGTGGGTGAAATGACTCCTAGAACAACCATTATTTGTCAGGGTGGCTTGTTGCCCATGAACAAACCACCCTGCGGGAAATGCTCCAGTTTCACATGACACGACAACCCACCGTTGCTTATAAACCACAGTGGGTTGTTGTGTCGTGCGAACCCAGTTAGTGGCTTTTGATAATATTGATCATTGTATCCCAATAGACTGTCCAGGTTTGAAGTTGGAGGCAATGTGTTGTGGTGGTTCTACTCCTACCTGGAGGCCCAATACAAGAAGGTGGTGCTGGGAGACTGCTGTTTGACTCCATGTCATTTATGCGATGGGTCCTGCAGCATTCCATTATGTTCCCAAGCTATTTAACATGTAGATGAAGCCAGTGATTGAGGTGATATAGATATTTGGAATGCAACTGGGTCGAACTTTTGATAGTATAACACATAATGTAAATTTGGGAGGATCCAGGGGCAAAAGATGGTGCATCCCTCTTTCGCATTTTTTGGGAAGAGAAACTCACCGGAGCTCCTCTGATCAGCTGGCAGCTGCCATTTTCATTGTGAGGGGCATGCTGGGTTAACCAAACTGGCAACTGCCACCAATCTGAGCTACAAGAACCTCCCCCATCCACCCCCCATTAAAGGAACATAAGAAGAGTCATGCTGGAGCAGACCAAGGGTCTCTCTAGTCACACACTGGCCAACCCACAAGCAGGACATGAGTGCAACAGCATCCTCCTGCCCATGTTCCCCAGCAACTGGTGTACATAGGCATACTGCCTCTGATACTGGAGGTAGCTTGTTGTTGTAAATCCGTCCAGTTCCAAGATAAGCTGTAGTCGTTATCACAGTCCGAGGGTTGAAGCCAAAATATATAATTCCAAAATAGAGCAAACATAAACCAGTTCGGGATCAGACAAAGTCGTGGTCAAGGTTGTTCCAAGGTTCAGAGGTACAGAAGTCTGAGGTCAGGAATGTCAGGAGCATCTGGCTGTAGCTGTCTTAACAAACAATTGCTTCCAGCATCTGAATGTGTTTGGGACCTGCCTTTTGAGCAGGCGCTGATTGGTAAGGCTGCCCAGCTGGGTCAGGCTGCACTTAGCCTGGCCCCACCCCAAACACACTCCGGCACGGCTGGTCTCTGTCTGACCTCCTGGAGGCACAACACTTGTAGCCATCAGGACTAGTAGCCATTGATAGCCTTCTCCATGAATTTGTCCAATACCCGTTTAAAGCCCTCCAAATTGATGGCCATCACTATATCAGGCACCTCCACTCCCCAAAATTGCAACTATTGTTATTATTAAGTATTGCTATTAGATTATCAATTCCATCAATCTCTGGGTTTTAAACCATAAGAAACCTTGAATTCTAACTTCACTGTCATGGTGTTTCTAAGTTTCTAAAACTAAATTTCCATGGGCAAAGACGAAAAGAAAAAAGGGCTCAGGAGTAGGGAAGACATTCCAGTCTATGGCCAGACTGGATAGGTGTTTTGAGGGGGATCTCAGGGATTTGGACTGGGACGTACTCAGAGTCCCAGTACAAATCCAACCAATTCCCGCTCGAACCTCCCATTTTTAAGGGACCCCGAATTTTGACAGGAGCTGTCAAACTCGGTTTCCCTTGGAAAAAAAGGGGGGATGACTCACTTTTACGCTTTCCCAAGCCCCTAGAGGGTCGGGGAAAAGTGCAAAAGTGGCTCCCTGATGTGGACTAAAGGCGAGGAACAGGAAAAGTTGAGGATCTTGCTGGGAAGTGGGGGGGGGAATCCCCCCAAACACCTCTTTCTCAGCCAAAGGTCCCTTGCAGCCTGGGTTACTCTTGACAGTTCGCCTTCTGTGATCTGTCAAGAGTAACTCCCGAGGGGGGAGGTTTTCAAGCCTCTGCTCTGCAATGTCCAGGGTGGGTACCCACTGCCCCCTTGGCAGCAGGCCTCCCCACACACATTGCCCCAGCCAAGGCTTAAATCCTCCCATTAGAGGCTTAAATCCTCCCTCCAATGTGCCACCAAGGCATTTTGAAGGGGCAGCTCATGGCTGCCCAAACAGGGATCGGGAAAGTGGGCTGTCAAGCCACCTATCCTGATCTCCAAAAAAAATATTAAAGTGTCAAAAAAGCCACAGGGAGCTGAAAACGACTCCACATCATGGTGGGTAGGGAGGGAACCAACGCCAGCCTCCCCCAAGTACTGCTTGGACACTTGTGGGGTGGCTGGCCCTGGCGGTGGCCAGGGCTAGCTTAGGAAGAATGGCAAGGGGTTTCTTGCTGCTCTTGCCAAGTGAGTCACTGGCTGTGGGTCTTTATGCACAGTGGGATCAGTCATCCAGGTTCGGACAACACAACAACCCACTGTGGGTAATACAAACCCAAGAACAGTCCATGGTTCTCATCATGGGTTGTGGCAAAAAAAAACCAACTCACTGTGGGTAACCCACACTGGGTTCACACATCACGACAACCAACTGTTGACTGTTATCATTGGTTGGTTGTTGTGTCATGTGGACCCAGTCTGTGTATGGACTTCTGCTGAACCTAACCATGATGTACCTGGGTTCCAACTTACCTAGACTCCTACTTCCCCATTCTCTCACTCAGGATCAAAGTAAATGTGATGACATTACTATTCATTATGTTCCTATTTTAACAAATATTTTAACATTATTTTTAACAGAGTACACAGGAGAGGAGCCCTATATTCTCCTTCTACTTCTCCCACATCTCATCTCCCTACATTTGGTTGCTCCAAACACCTTGCTCCCTTCTCAGATCCAATACTGGAAGTGATCTGGAAATGGGGGGGCAAGGGACAGTTGGAGCAATGTAAGGTGCGAGTGAGTTGGAGGGCTTAGCATCCCTCTCCCATGTACTCCTCATACTGTTAAAGTAAGATGTCTCTCCACTTTATAGGTGAGCGGGGCAGATAAGTGAAAAGAAACGTGTGTCCACTGCCATTCCATTTTGCTTGGCCGTCAGCAATCTGTGGAACGCAAGCTCCTTTTCAGTTGCCCTTTTAATTGTTAGTGTGTGATCGGAATGCACCAGAAGGATGTACTCCACCCATGCATCTGTGCTGTGCCAAACACCACAAACTCAAAAAGCCACAGATTTAGTAATTATAAAGCTACAGAGAATTCACTTGGAAATCTCTGGCAATTGGTGGGGCAAAGTGACTTTGAAAAAATTCTGGTTTGAACTAGGGTCATGATTTCTATCATATAATAATTAGCTCTTTCCCAGTCCTATTTGCACTAAGATCTACCTCTCAGGCTCTTTTCTCCAGATTCCCCTGCCATTGGGAAGGAATACAGGTGGTAAGCTGGGAGAGAGCCTTTTCAGTGGTGGTGGCACCTTGCCTGTGGAATGCCCTTCGCAGGGAGGCTTGCTAGCAGCCATTTTGCTATGATATTGGCATCAGGTGAAGACCTATTTGTTTTCCTAGACCTTGTAACATTGTTAACTGTTAAAATTTTGAATTCTTTTCAGCTGCCGTAAGTTTTTATTGATTGGTGTTTAATACTGCATTGTGCTGTTTTGTACTTGTAGGTGTTTTGTAATATTTGTAATTGTGTTTACTCTTTTGTAAACTGCTGTGGGAATGCTTTTTGGCCATTGAGGGGCAGGATATAAATTTCAGAAGTAAATACACAAGATTTATAATTGCTTTTCATTAAATCTTTAATAGGGGATAAAAGAGTCTAATTAGCTTGCTGTAAAAAAATTTTTTTCTCTCTCACCCTTTTCACAGGAGTAAAAATGGAAGAATTTCTTCCTTCGGGTTCTAGCCTGAAATGTACAGTTTGCAACTACACTGCAGACTCTGTGATTAACTTCCATCAGCATCTGTTCTCCCATCTCACTCAAGCTGCCTTTAGATGCACACACTGCCATTTTGGCTTCCAGACTCAGAGGGAGCTGCTGCAGCACCAAGATCTACATGTCTCTGGCCACAAACTGCAGCGAGAAAGTGATACCGAACACTCTCCAAGTGGCAATGAAGAGACTTTGCAGGGGACTGCAGACCTGCTGAACAAAAATGATGGCTCCCAAAGCCAAAAGACAATGCAGACAAAGGATGCAAGTTCTGATACTGAGCTCGACAAATGTGAAAAAAAGACTCCCCTTTTCCTTCCAAATCAGAGGCCAGAAACACAGCCGGCCACAAATAAGCAAAGCTTTTCCTACACAAAAATAAAATCTGAGCCATCTAGCCCAAGGCTTGCCTCATCCCCAGTCCAACCTAATCTCGGTCCTTCTTTCCCCATGGGACCTTTTCTTTCCCAGTTTGCATTTCCCCAGGACATCACAGTGGTTCCTCAGGCTTCTGAGATCTTAGCCAAAATGTCTGAGTTGGTCCATCGAAGGCTGAGGCATGGAAGTAACAGTTATCCCCCCGTAATTTACAGTCCACTCATGCCAAAAGGAGCTACCTGTTTTGAGTGCAACATAACATTCAACAATCTGGACAACTACTTAGTACACAAAAAGCATTACTGCAGCAGTCGATGGCAACAAATGGCAAAGTCACCGGATTTTGGCAGTGTTTCAGAAAAAATGCCCGAGGCTGTGAGTCCCAACAATGGGCAAAATTCTATCAACATTTTGAGCACTACACCTCACACTTCAGACCCAGAGAATCAGCTCCTTCAAGCATCCTGCATCAACTCCTCAACTGTATTAGACATGATTGGGCCGAATAGTAAGGGGCATGAAAAAGACTTTTCAGCACAGGTAAAGAAGCTGTCAAATGCTGCCAACAGTGATGAGAAAATGAACGGGAAACCGTCCGATAGCAAGAATCCAACTACTGCTCCTTTAATAGAAGGAGAAAGTGATCCCAACAAAACCACATGTGAAGCTTGCAATATTACTTTCAGTAGACATGAAACATACATGGTCCACAAGCAGTATTATTGCGCCACACGTCATGATCCTCCACTTAAAAGATCTGCTTCCAACAAAGTGCCTGCCATGCAGAGGACAATGCGTACACGTAAGCGAAGGAAGATGTACGAGATGTGCTTACCAGAGCAAGAGCAGAGGCCGCAGTTAGTCCAACAACGTTTTCTTGAAGTGGCTAATCTTGCCAACCCATGTACATCTTCTCAAGAACCAACAGACGGCCTTGGGGAGTGCTACCACCCACGCTGTGATATCTTTCCAGGAATAGTCTCAAAGCATTTAGAAACATCATTGTCCATTAATAAATGTGTCCCAGCCTCCAAGTGTGACACACCACATTCCACAGTGTCCTGCTTGGAGATGGACGTACCTATAGATCTCAGTAAAAAATGTTTGCCCCAGTCCGACAGGACATCCACATCCCCTAAAAGATTACTGGACTACCACGAATGCACAGTGTGCAAGATCAGCTTTAATAAGGTAGAGAATTACCTGGCCCATAAGCAGAATTTTTGCCCTGTCACTGTGCATCAGCGTAATGAAATGGGACAACTTGACGGCAAAGTATTTCAAAACCCAGAAAGTGAACGGAACAGCCCTGAGGTCAGTTATGAACGAAACATAATCAAATGTGAGAAAAATGGAAACTCGAAACAGTCTTCTCCCAACGGAAACTTGTTTTCTACGCACTTAGCAACTCTTCAAGGACTTAAGGTCTTTAGTGAAGCAGCCCAGCTCATTGCTACAAAAGAAGAAAGCAAACACTTGTTTCTTCCACAATGCCTTTACCCAGGAGCAATAAAGAAAGCTAAAGGAGCAGATCAGCTTTCTCCATATTATGGAATAAAGCCAAGTGATTACATTTCTAGTTCTCTTGCTGTTCATAATAATGATGCAGATCAAAGCACAAATGCAGAAGGTGATCCTCTGAAGGGTCAGACCCCTCAAATGGGTGCTCTGTACAGAAGAAGGAATCGCTGCCATTATTGCCAAAAAACAGAGGCATGGTTATAGTTAATGGTGGACTAAAACAGGAAGAAAGGCCTGCAGCAAACCCACAACAAGAGAACATTTCCCAGAATCCGCAGCAGCATGAAGATGGACACAAATCTCCATCTTGGGCATCTGATAATGCTTTAGCTGCCAATGAAAATGTATCTCCAACAATTCCTGCAGCAGAAGAACAGTTATCTAGTATAGCAAAGGGTGTGAACGGTTCCACTCAGGCTCCCACCAGTGGAAAGTATTGCCGCCTGTGTGACATCCAGTTCAACAACCTATCAAACTTTATAACTCATAAGAAGTTTTATTGCTCATCACATGCAGCAGAACATGTCAAATGAAAGTACTTGGTCTACCTTTGGTACCTGTGTTTAGTATATTGTTCCATACAAGTCTGAAAGAGAGCTGTTTGTATTACTTCTGGACAATCAGGCATTAATTCATTATTGCTGAGTTGAAGACTTAAAGGTGTACTTCCATTACAGTCCATTAGTAAAGTGTATTCTTGGTGCCATTTTCAAAACAATTAATTTATTTTACCAGCAGTATTCATAGCTGTAGTTATTTTTAATTTAAAAAAACTTTATATTAAAGTCATTTGTAATGTTATTGTATAGTTATTGTGTAGCACATATGGTTTGCACTGTATAGTAGATTTTAAAGAAAATAGTCACAAACTATACGGAAAAGCATTTTAGAAATAGCTTCAAAAGCACCTGTGTATCCTAATTTTTTTTTTCTTATATGCTATTGCAGATATATGTAGATGCTAAAATATAACTTGCAAAGTTTCCACTATGCTGTAAAGTTCGCCTTAAAATTTCAATTTTTTTGAAGAATTTGGCTCAGTTTGCACTTTATATTTTAGCAGATACAGTACCTTAGTCACTAGGCTTTGCATTTGTATGTAGCAGTAAGTTTCTGTCTACTTTCTTAACCCGAAACGTCCGTTAAAAAGAAGATGGCAATTTTTTTCCTTGTATAGTACTTGTATTTTCTTTCGCTGATGCATCTCTGTCTCGATTTTTAAACCTTTGCTGTTAAACGCAATACTTTATAAAGAATGAACAAAAATTACTGGAAGCAGTATTGTAAGTAATGAGGTCATATCTATCAGTTTTATCTTTTGAAAGGCACAGTCAAAATGAAATCCTTAACTCAATGCTGCAAGTATGAATCTAATTCATTTATAAGATATATTTAAATATAAAAGTAGCAATACTGCAACTGGTGATCACAGAGATAATGTTCTACTTCTGATAGAAATAATTTCTCAACAAATGTTGTTACTATGCATGTATATGGATGGAATAAAATTCCAGATCGTCGGACTGGTCTGGCAGTAATTTATTCGTTTGCAAAGACTTCTAATGCTCAATAAATTAAGTGGCTGATTGTGGAATATACTAATGTTGTATGCTCTACAGTTAATATCAGTATTCCAACAAACACCATGCAAGGACAAGAATAAGCAGTCTGAAGCTGTTCAACCATGGAGTCTTTCATCATACTTCTCTGGATCCAGTGTTGGTGGTGCCACTGGAGAACATTAATCTTATTGTCCCGAGTTCCAGTTTCAGCACTATATACTGGGAATACTGTCACAAACTGACATAATCAGAGTGTTTGTTTTGGCTTGCTAAAATGGCAATCCACAGAGCTCAGCAAATTCACAGTCATTCACCCCTATGCACATGCAGTCAGAGCTAGAACTCAGAACAAGCTCAGTCAGGGGGTGAATAAAAAGATAATCAGGAAAGATACGGGGGTAAGCACCGTAACTGTAGCAATTACACACCAGTAAATTCAGTTTCATTATTATGTTGACAAACATATGAGGCATAAGAGATTCAACCCATTATCAAAGAGTTATATGAGTGCACCAGCTAAACCCTTGAAATCTATGCCATACCCTTTCTTCACTCGGACCCTTTCTTCACTCGGACTCACTGAACTGCTCCCCAGTCACCAAACTTACAAGGACTAGCACTACATCCTTATCACCATCCCAAACCAGTGGCTTGAATGCTCATCCACAGGACCCAAACAGAGAAGGGAGGAGATGGAAAAGGTACACTTTACCAGGGCCTGGAGATCCAGGGGTCACCAGCTCAAGCTGCAACCCGTTACTGCAAGGAAACCAATTGATCACGCTTGAGGATATTTATGGAAACTTATTTCCTTGTATCTATTGTCAAGATCTGAAGCCAATTATAAGCAGTGTTAGAGCAGAACAAGCAACATTCTGAAGTGTGAGTTTCTGACTTAGTCCCTTCTCTAGAAAACAGAAACTGTTCTCATGCTGTTAAGCTAAAGATTTGTGCTTTCCTATGTGACACGCTCTCTCAAGAACTACCAGTCCCTGAGTTCCTTGTGCACAGGCAGGAGTGAGGGAAGGCTGGTGGAAGGTGTAGCAGATGGGATAATTTAGTGTGGGTGGGAGAGGAGCACTGTTACAGTGCAGTGTTTGTACTGACCCCCTCCCAATGATGCTTGGGACCTCTGTTATTAACTCAAGGAATGTACTCATGGTACACCTGGAAAGGTGCTCGCTACCCAGATTTGGATAATCCCAGAAGTGATTTGTGGAAGCCAAGACTATAATAGGCAACTTCTTTACAGATAAAGCGCAGACAAAGGTAAAGTAAGTTGTGTGGAGCTTTAAAAACCTCCACAAGTGAAAACATGGATGAATTCATGTAGCTTATCTAATGAGAAATGCCTTGGTAAAACCCATCTGCATAAGATTCATTTATATAATTTTACAACTGGAACGAATATCTGTTACTCCAACTTTCTGGATTGAGATATGATCTACAATATCCTGAACTTCAACACATAGGACTACATTTTTCAAATTACAGCATGCCACCAGCCATAAGTAGAGTGCAGGAGCAACCAGTGATGCAAGGACAAGGAACAGACCTAGGGAAATATAAGAAGTGAAGAAATATATATTTAAAAAGCCACACATTGGGGGGGGGGAGTGAAAGAAGTCCCATGTTATCACTCCATGGTATAATTCTGCAAAAAAATTGTTTCAGCCCCTCATCAGTTTGGTCAACTGGACTTTGTGGGTTAAAGTACTAAGCCATCTATTGCAATTTCCCATGAGAAAACATTCTTAATTCTTCATCTGCTATTCTCAGTTGTGAACATCTCTGATGCTGTGGAAGACAGCAGAATAGCTTCAGGGGGAAATAACATTTTCCATTCCTGTTGGGCCACTGTGTAAGCACCAGCTTAAAATTTATCACGCAATATCCTCTATAAGTGTAGCCAACTGAGTTTTTAAACTAATGATATTCTTTGCTCCCATGGCTATTCTAGGGTGATTAATCCAGAATTCCACATCTCCAAGGACAGATACGAAATTTTATAAATGGATAGAATATATCAATTTTTTCTTTGCACCCATTAACTCTCTCATTTTCAGGTTGGGTATGCAAATATTTAATAGCAAGATGAGATTACTGAGATATTGGCATGGAGTTAAGAGCTCTTAAGGGAGAAGAACAAAGAGAAAATGTAGTACATTTATAATCTTTCTCTGTAAAAGACAGGTGTTAGCTATTGTGTACAGGCCTCGCATTTAAAAAGAACTAGTTCCTTCCTCTCTAGGGAAAGAAAGATACAAGTCGGATTTACTTGCTAACAGGATTTGCTTTCAAATTATTGCATTCAGAAAATGAGTTTTGTGTATGGCCATTTCATTGTTAAAATAGTATTTAGTCAAATCCTAGCAAAAATTCTGAGTCTTGGTGACGCCAAGATTAATGTAACCTTTCTTTCATCATCTTTGGTTCCCTGCAACCAGTTCCCCTATACCCAGACAGTGCAGGGTTTGCAGGAAGACGTCTGTTAAAAGTTCCCCATCCCCACACTCCTGCTGGTTTCCTCTCCCAACCTTTGTATTCTGGTATCCCTTTGTAATTGCTTGTATAGTTCCAAGTGTGTTGGTGATCCAGTACAAAATATGGGATCATTGATGTTGACTCTTTTGTCCTCTGGGGCCAATATGGTAAGTTCCATGATAAGGATATGAGTAGCTGACAATCAAGCACAAGACTTCAGAATGGTCCCAGCCAACAAGATTTAATTATGGAAATGAATGGGAAAATACATAGAACTGGTGATGCTAGTTGTGAATGTGCAGGACAGCCTTCCCCAACCCAGGTACCTTCCTGGTGTGTTGGGACTACAATTCTCAGCATGCCCCAGCCAGCCATGCTGGGGAAGCCTGGTCTAGGGGTTGCATACACAGGAATTACTTAACATGGATTTTTTAATGCCTTAATATTCTTTTAAACTTCTCATTGTACTCAAATCAGTCTGATTAAAGAGTTCTGTTAATTTCCCCCCCCCCAACATGCTTATAGGTGAAGTGGAGATTCTGATCTGCACTAATTATCATGGGGATACAAGCAGGGAATGTTAGTTAATCCCAGATTAATTAAAAAGTAGTACAAAATACACAGAACTAGGATGGGGTAGGAGTGCTACTGAGGGCAAAGATCGTACAGCCACCAAACTTTGGAAAAGACCAGCCGTAAGGGAATGGATTGGCCGTTTTCCACTGTTCGCTTATTCAGGCTTGCTTCCTCCTGTGGCTGCTTTTCTCATATATGATCAGGTTACACATTTTGTATGTAGCACTTAGTCTGGCCCCAAGTTTGGTGGCTGTACGATCTTTGCCCTCAGTAGCACTCCTCATGTTCCTCCTCTTGCTAGCTGGTATCCACATCTTTTCTCCTTGGGTGAAAAAGCAGTGGGGGGCAGAGGGAGGGGAGAGCGATTTTCAAGTTGTGAAATAGCTAAAGGAGAAAGGGAGTTGATCAGCCCCTCTCTGGCTATTTCTCTTTTCAAACCTGGCGCCTACAGCTGCTGCACAGGAATACCTTGGATTGCGAGC
This sequence comes from Shinisaurus crocodilurus, assembly GCA_021292165.1. NCBI lineage: Eukaryota > Metazoa > Chordata > Lepidosauria > Squamata > Shinisauridae > Shinisaurus > Shinisaurus crocodilurus. Next base: position 355,327 of record JAHFWL010000782.1, on the reverse strand, counting down.
ATAATTCGTTCCAGGAACCGTGCTTGTAATCCAAAACACTCTTATATCAAAGCGAGTCTCTGGCGGGCGTGAGCGGGGCCGATTTTCGGCCCGCTACGCCCGCTCGAGGCGAGCGGTTACATCCCTATTAAACTTGCAAGACCTTGCTCGTTTATCAAGTCAAAATTTTTAAAAAATTTTTGCTTGTCTTGCAAAATACTCTCAGACCAAGTTACTTGCAATCCAAGGTATTACTGTACATTAAACACTTAACAAAAAGAAGGTTGGGAAACTGCTAGACACGTTTGCCTCGCAACGTGTAGTTTGACCTTCATATATATAATTTAGAAAGGCATCAAAAGAGAGCCAGATAGAATTTTAATAAACAGCTGCTTTATTTTTTACAGAAAAGGAGGAGAATAATATACCTAAATGCTAACTAACTACCATCCAACCAAGCTAGTAAATTGAAATTTGACACTGTTACATTTCATTTACAGGGAGTACTGGAGCAAGTCCAATACCCAGACTTCTTTTAAATTTGGGGAGAGAGGGGTGGCTCTCTCTATACTACAAAACTGCTGTTATTCAGTGGATAGTCACTCACTAGACATAAACTGGGAGGTCTCTTAATATGAACATTTAGATTTTTCTCAAATTCGCATAACCAGGGCTTTTTTTCTGGTGGAACTCACCGGAACTGAGTTCCAGCACCTTTTCTTCTATTAATTGCATTACAATTTATCGCCATCTACTCCCGAGGAAATGTAATCCAAGAGTTCCGGTACCCTTTTCTCCAGAAAAAAAGCACTGCGCGTAACTGAATTTTCTTAATCATGTTTTAAAAATACCAGTGAATGCAGATCTGCAAGAGAGATTTTGGTTTTCTAAAAGGGGGTATTTCACCCACAAAACTCCCAAGTATTTAAATTTTATTTTAAATTCTATTTATTTATTTTGTATGATAATAATTGAAAAGCACATCAGGAAGTTTCTGCCCAAGTAAGCCACCATGCACAAAGACCCTTCTCAGTGTAGGAGTCAGTTTTCCAGAGGTAAAGTTTAACTAATGGAGCACCTTAGCCCCATATACAAACCCTTTTAAAAGATTCATGTTTTGGGGAGCATCCCACAATGCCGTATGTTCTCACTCTGGAGCTCTTTCTTTAAAACCATCCCCATCGCACAATGACACTGTAAATTTGAGCTGCAAGACAGGTAAACATCCTGTGATTTTGCCACAGCTACCGTATATATAGAAGAGTGTCTGTCAGAAGGGTTCATTCATATATTTGTAACACAAACATTTTGACCTATACAGGCAAACACTGACAATAGCCCATCACCTATCTGGTCTCAGTCTAAGCTGCTTCAGGTTGGTACAGTGCAGCTTCCCAACAATGGAATGCTAGCAATGAAGCTTCTGTGAGGGAAGTGAAAGATCAGTTTGCACAGAGATCCTCAGGCTGCACTCCAGTGCTCAATTACCTGGGAGCAGGGCTGGCCCTCCCATGAAACGGGATGAATCCCCTGCCTCAGGGGGTGGATCAGGACAGGCAGGGGATCACATGCATGCTTCCTGACCCTTGCCACCGCTCCACCCAAGCCGATGACGCATCAGACTGGCAGGTGGGTGCTCTGGAGCAGCCGGCCCGATGTCTTGCTCTGATGGGACCTCAGATCAAGGCATCAGTTCTGCTAGTGCTCTGGAGAACCACACTGGCTGTTCTGCTGCAGGCAATGCCACAGCAGGAAAGCGGCCAGCACAGCTCTCCAGAGAGCCTGCCAAGCACAAATACCTTTCTTTGAGGGGGTCAGAGTGAGGCATTGTGGGGGAGATGGCATTTGGAGACTGACTATGCCATGGCATAAAGGGCTGCCTCTGTGGTCAGTTTGTCCACAACGCCTCACTTTGAGGAAGGCATTGATGGGGGAAGGAGAATCAGCAGAGGGGAGAAGAAGGAACGATGGAGAGGGAAGGAGGAGGAGAGGTGGTGGGAGTGCTTGTGAAAGAGGGGTGGCAGAGGGGGGGAGGCAGCATGTGTCCTCCTGCCTCAGGTGGCGCAACATCTTGCACCGTCCCTGCCTGGGAGTAAGGTCTCATTGATTACCCCAGGATTGGGCTGAAAGTGCTTGGAAGTAGGATGGTCATCAGGGCCGATGCTACCATTAGGCCAACTAGGCAGCTGCCTAGGGCGCAGGGCTAAAGGGGGCGCCAGAAACACCTTGGAAAAAAATACAGCGCTCTCAAGTGGGAAGGGGGGGCGCTAAGTATCTGATCTTGCCTAGGGCACCAAACTGCCTTGCACCGGTCCTGATGGTCATGTGTCCTACCTTACAAAGGACAATCCTCTAATTGAAGGGCTGTGAGAGGACAACCCTCTATTAGAAGGTATTCTCTTCTTGAAGGGGTGTCCAGTTCAAGTCTGGTAAAGATAAAGAACCATTAGAAGGGAGAGCAGGGGCCCTGAAACTGCCCATCAACCATTAGAAAGCAACTGGAGAGCAGACTGAGCAGGCACATTGGTCACCTGGTCCAAATCTTCCCCACTATAGTGAGATGCACAGTATTTGTATTTAAATGTACTAATTGGGTTGGAACCAGATTTAGTCAGAATAGAGACCCATTGAAAACAATGGGACTTAAGTTAATAATGACTAACTTACATTCTACTGATTTCAATGGTCTCAGTATGACTAAATCTGGATCCAACCCATTATTATTTTTTTAAAATTTTTATTTAAATTTTTAATTTTTCACATCACAACTACTAATGAATACAACAACAAAAAAATACAACATAAACATTGTGCACCCCCCCACCTCTTGGGACCAAGTTATATTTCTCACCCCAATTTTTTTTTTTGTTTTTTTTTTTGTGTATATATACAAGATATTATTCTATATTCCAAAAATATAACAAATCTTGACAAGGTTTGTTCCCCCTCCCCTTTACCAACACATAATCCAAAAATTTACCCCAAATGTTCACAAAGGTGTCTTTCTCCAATTGTCCTTTTTGACACTTAATATTACAAGTTAATTTATAATTTAACGCGATATCCCATACCTCTGTATACCATTCATTAATTGAAAACACATGTTGAACCTTCCAATTCCTAGCTATCATTAATTTTGCTGCTGTTAACAAATTCACAATCAATTCTTTTGTATTTTTTAAACAAACTAACTTTTCTGTAATTGTTAACAATGCTAATTTTGGGCAGACTTCTAATTCCATTCCAATTATTTCTGATATTTCTGCAAATACTTTCTGCCAAAATTCCAGAACATTTTTACAGCTCCACCACATGTGGGCATACGTACCTTTTACATTACATCCTCTCCAACACAATGCGGAGCAATTTTTATCTATCCAATTTAATCTTACTGGAGTTAAATACCATCTCCATACCACTTTATAAAAATTCTCTTTTATCCTAGTTGACATAACTCTTACAATACGTCTATCCCAAATATTTTTCCAACTTTATTTTGATATTTCCTCATCAAATTCATTATCCCATAACACTTTAAGAGAATCTTTATGCTCTTCTTTTTGTAACATCGTATATAAAGCCTTTGTTGTGCCTCTTGTTGAAACATTACCTTCTATAGCTTCTCTAGTCAAAAGTATCTTTTCAAAATTGGTTAGTTCTCTTTCGCTGTCCATTCTTGTCCTCCACTTCTTTAACCACAGTTCCAATTGCATTTAATTTAACCATGATATTCTCTCTCTTCCTACTATTTCTATTATAAGTTCTCTAGTCTTCAATTTTTCCACCCAATCCATTAATTTAATCACCTTTTTTCTCCTTAATATAGCTTCTAGATGTCTTACATTTTCTGGAAAAGTCCTCCATGACCACTACCGGAGTTAACGGGGATACCATTATTTCTAAGTTTGCTTCTAAACATATAAATTAGCATACACAATGTTTATGCCAATCTGTACCTCTTTTTCAGTGGCCTCTCTAGAAGAAGGTCCAGGGAACTAGGCAAGCTGAGGGACAAGGACCTGAGGGGGAAAGAAGGCAACAGAGCAGTTAGCAGGAACCTCTGGGAAGTGAAAATAAATGCCCTGAAGAAATGAAGGTCAGAGGAGAAATGGAGTTGAACAAACAAATGGCCATGAGAAAAGGATGCAGGGAAGAGACCGTAGCTCAGTGACAGATCACATGCTTTGCATGCAGAAGGTCTGTTTCAACCCCTCTCCAGCTAGGGCTAGGAAATCTTCATGCCTTAAACCCTGGAGAGACACTGCCAGTCAGTGCGAACAATACTGAGCCAGATGGACTAATGGTCTGACTCAGAGTATAAGGCAGCTTCCTATGTACCTCATATAAGGAATAGGAACAATGTAGAATGCTGGAGACATGATGACATAATTAGAAGTGTATGGTTGATCCCACCCCGTTCCCCTGACAATATTCAGCTGATACATGAATGCATTTGTGTGAGTGGTTGTATGTATTCAGGAATTGGGGAACGGGCTGATTAAAAACTAGGGGCAGTATCAAAGTGGGCCACTGCACAAGTGGGGGCCACTGCCTGTGCAATGGGGATTTAGTGCTTCCACTAGGAACTGGAAACAAGTGGAAACGCTCATTTCTGGAATGGAGCAGTCAGCAAAGCTCACATAAGGGAGCTCATGCAACCTGTCCTGATCCAGAAACTAGCATTTCCACTTGTTTTGGGGCTTCCTAAAGGAAGTTCTAAATCCCTGTTGAGCAAGTGGTGGCTACCGCTTGCAGAAAGGAATCGGTGGTGGTCCCCTCTTGTTGAGCAGCCCGCTTGGATACTGCCCTAGGACTGCTACCAGGGATGTTGAAGAGTCCTTGGTCTCGAGTCACGAGTCGTGTCACGAGTCTTTGGACCCGAGTCTCGAGTCCGAGTCCTTGGTCCAAAATGGTGACTCACGAGTCACGAGTCACTCCCAAAGTTGACTCCACGAGTCCCTATTAGAATCAATGGGGGTTTTTCCCAACAAAATAAGGCTACTTCAGATGTGTGGTTTAAATAAATTCTAGGCACAAGTGTGCCTTTTTATTTTAAAACTCTGCAACTGATTTTGGCAAGAACAGACCAGGCAGACAAACCCAAAATAACCAGGCAGGCAGAGGAGGCAGGGAACCCCAAAGCAGGCAGGCAGAGGCCTTTGTCTTGGACAATTCAACTGTTGAACTGGTCAAGAAGATACCAGGCAGGCAGAGGAGGCGAGGCAGGGAACCCCAAACAGGCAGGCAGAGGCAGCCAAACCCAAAATGTCTGAAAGGTTGCATTTTAGAAAAATGATTTTAAAAAATAAAATCATTTATTCTAAAATGCTGTACTTCCTAAAACTTATCCATGTTGCATTTGAGGAACATTATTTTTTCTAAATGTTTGGCCCTCAATCTGGAACGGTGAGATCTCATCACAATTCCACCTTCACTGAACATCCGCTCCACTGGTGATGAACTTGCTGGAACCAGAAACACACTCAGAGCAGCCACACAGAGTAATCTCAGGTCCTTCTCCTGCCTCTCCCAAGTACGCAACACATCAATCAAAATAAATCTTGACACACTGTTGGGGCTGCACTCCTGGTAGCCGTCCATAGTGGCCAAGCAGCGGCACACGTCGCTTCCATGCGCTCTTCGCCGGCAATCACGCTCAGTCCTCTCCACTCCTTCTGGCACAGCCCAGGGATGTTGAAGAGTCCTTGGTCTCGAGTCCCGAGTCGAGTCTCGAGTCCCATTAAAAATATTGGGACTCGAGTCCGAGTCGAGTCAGAGGGGGGACTCAGTCCAACTCACGAGTCGAGTCCTCGAGTCCGAGTCCCCATCCCTGACTGCTACAGGTTCAGGTGGTCATACGAATAGGTCCTTACACTTCTGAGCTCTATGATGCCAAATTTTTCAGGATGGGAAAAACCAAGCAGACTGTGAAGAGCTCCAAAATTATGTGTCTAAACTTGGAAAATGAGCAACAAAATGGCAAATGGGATTCAGTATATCTGTGAAACAATGCACATTTGAGCAAAACAACAACAAACACCTTAATTTCACCAGTGAGAATTGAATATTGAATCTCAATAAGTGTCCTTCGCACCCACCGACTGGGCTGTTTGTATGTCACACAAATACATTGCGTGTAAGTTGGGTCATTTCTACTTTCCAAGTATTTCCCTATTGCTATATCTCGCTGTTATTTCAGATCCCGGGATTGTTATTAATATAGTGTAGTACTAGGTAGCCGTCCATATCTTGGCGACTGGGACTAGAGCTTTGTCCTAGAGCAGTTTCTCGGGCTCCAATTTAGACTTCTGACCTTGTGGTTTAGGAATGAGTATACCTTCCAAATGCCCAAGAAAACCAAAAGATCCTGTGGCCCAGCCCCCCACCCACCCCATTTATGATCAATCTCCATCCATCCCCATTTGGTGAGGGTGAGGCAGGGCCCAAGGATGTGAATCGATTCATTGCTCCTCTTTGAGCAGCTGTCCTCAACCTTCAATGTCAACTCCCATCAGCCCAACAACATGGTCAGTAATTCCGGGAGTTGTAGTCCAAGATATCTGTAGGACACTAAGGTGGGAAAGACTGCCTTACTTCCAAATAAAAAGAAACACACAAGCCCCCCTTTTTTCTAACTCCCATCTCACCTTATAGGGATGCCCTTAAAAGCTCCCAGCAAATACCACTTTATATGTCACTTTCCCTACCCTAAAGGAAAGTGAAAGCAATTCCTTTACAGTCCCACACTTAGCAAGCAAAAGATCCTAGATTCAATCCCCAACAGCAAGCAACATCTCCAGATAAAAGGATTGCATCTCGTATGGTTGGGAATAATTCCTCCCAGAATGATCAGAGAGCTACAGCCACTCAGAGCCTAGGCTAGATGGACAAATGGGGATGACTCAGTCAGTGTAAAGCACCTTCATACATGCACATGAATCTCTCTGTGCCAAACAGCATTTGCTAGTGCCAGATGGTACTTCTATAACTGTGGAAACCATGATAAAGAAGACTTATCATTTGTGCTGTGAAGAGGAATGAGCCACACAAGCAATAAAAGGGGGCCAAACTGTGGAAATCTTTGTCGTCATCTCCCCCCCCCCCCCGTTTCTTCTTCTTATGCTGCTGCTGCTTCTTTTTCTGCTTCTCCTCCTCCTCCTCCTGTCATTCTGCCTAAGGGAACAAAACCTGCCTCTTTTTTGTGTGCTTTGACATTACTGATCTAGTGTTAATTTCGATGAGGCTGCCCCAGGAGTCAAAGTTGTGCAGTCTAATAAAAGACCCAGAAGCCACAAAGACTGATCAAAGAAGAAAAATGTTTAGAGGGATGTAGACACACTCTGTGATTGAGGTTTCACACTGAAGAGAACATACCAGTTCACATATTAGAAGGACACAGCCAAATAAATAAAATGACTTTGAACAAAAAAGAAATTTTGGGATGGACCTCCGAAATCTGTGCCGACATCAAATCATCCAGTGTATTTTTAGTCAAAAGCAACTAATATTTACCTATGGGATTTTATGTCTAAAAACTGGTGTATTAAATTATGTCTAAAGCATAACTTGGAAGGGGAGGATTTTAAGCAAACTAGTGTTTGGCACAGTTACTAAGTGTTCTGTTAAGTCAAGTGAAACTACAAGTACTGGAATTTTGGATGTATTCGTATTATTACATTTTAGAAGTAGTACTTCAGATTGAATGAACATGCTCCCCTTGTTATAAACTAGGTCATGTGATAAGGATAAACAGTTCCCTACTTGGTCAAAAGTCAATTAAAAAACACAGTGAAGGCTGACGCAGTAGACATTGGCCTGATTCAGATGTAATGCTAAACCACAGTTTAGTGTTAAGTATGCTATCCTGCTCCCCCTTCAGTCTCATCTTCTGGCACAGGCACAGCCATGAGGAGATCAGAAGCATCCATTTCTATTTTCAACTAACTGCAACTTTTTGTGTCATTCAAATTGGGAAATGCAATTAGTTTTAACTGGGGTTTATCAGAAGCAGACAGGATCGTAAACTATGGTTTGAAATTGGCTTTTTTGTACACACCATAGTTAAACTAACCAGTTTGCTGTTCAAACATTACAATAAACTGTGGTTAGTTAAAAATGGAAGCAAATGATTCCAATCTCCTCCTTGTGCTGGAGGAGGGAGGGGGCTCACAGAAGCCTGAGACTCATTCATGTAGCACTAAACTGTGGTTTAATGAAAGCTGAAAGCATTCATTCAGTTAAAAAGCTGGATGAAACAAACAACAATGAAAAATAAAGCTGTAAGGAAAAAGAAGAAAAATACAATTCCAAATATATAAGAAGGTATAAAATTTAGTCCAGCCATATTATGCCCAACTGTTGCGTTGCACACAAATAGTAGCTACACATCTGAATCTGCATCCACACCCACACAGCACCTGTGGTTCCTAGTGATGGACAAATCTTCAGCTTGATTTGGAATTCCCTGCCCTTCCCCAAGCGTGTCTCCAATTCAGACTGTGTTCTCCCAATGACATGACTGACAGTGAGATGGGGTTTGAAGCCTCCGCCAAAACACCCCCATAATCCTCCTAACCCCCCAACCCCAGCTCCCATTTATCTTGTGGTAGCGGCGATGGAAAGGTGTCACTGAGACTTCCAAGAGTTCTTCAGACCTCTTTCAGTCTTCCCTGGTACTTCCAATGCTGCAATAGCAGCATCACAGGGGCCAGGAACTCTGGGAAATGTACTTACCCAGCATCGTTACTAATGCCCTGAAAGCTACAGGGTTCCTTGTGCCAGGAACACAGCATTCCTCCAATACTGGCTAAGAACGTTGTCACTTTAGTATCTGCAAGGTTATGGAGGATAGCAGCATGTTTCTATTGTCGTTTTTTAAAGGTCTGTTTGCTGATCTTCTCCAATGTGATCTTCAGCACTGAGGAAATTGCAGAAAGTGGGTAACAGCCGGATCTTAAGATATCTTTCTGATTCTATATAGCCCTGCAGTATTCCAGGAGCTATATCATGTAACAGGAGTGGTGCAACACCAACAATAAAACTAAATAGGAATTGCACCCCTAGATTGAATGGGAAAAGAAATAGAGTTTCTGGTGTCTCTTGTGTATTGCCTCTATTTTACTATGTGCCGTGTGTGTGTGTGTGTGTGTGTGTGTGTGTGTTACTATCCATATTCACTCTGGAGTAAGTCACTCTAAATCCAATGAGACTTACTCCCATGTAATAATACATAGATTCCAGCCTTAACCTAGAATTAGATATTATGACATCAGTCAGTCAGGAGATCACTCGTGACCGAGTAAGATTGTCTTCCAGGATAAAAAAAAGAAAATTCACAAAAGGAGATTATGACATAGCTGCTGCCAAAAAATAACCTCACGTTTTCCACATCTTGTAATATGTAGTGATAGAAAATGTAAAACATTGTTGTAATTGTGGTGTGTGTTTTTCTGGCCTCCACTCCACTTAACTGGCTGAGCCTTGCAGGGGCAGAGAAATTTGAAACATGAAGATGTTACATCATAAATCAATAGCCATTGCCAGGGAAAGGGACAGAATGGGGCCAGTTCACACATCACAATAAGCCACCCTGAAAATAAGCTACAGTGGGTTGGTTGTTCACTCACCAACCCATGTTACTTCTGACAATCAGGAGCTCTGTGTCCTGCCGTGGTTTGTTTCCCCCTTAGTCCTCCTGCCTACTCCTGGCATGTATCCCATGGGCCTTTGCAACACAACCTCAGCAGCCTACTCCATTAATGAGCACAAATGCACTGATTAGCGGAGTAGAGTTTATTTTGTAGATTCCCACCACCACCACCTTTGGGGAGATTTGCGCAAATTTAACTTTATTATTTTGTTTAACTTTTGGGGACATTTGTGCAAATTAGCTAAAGTGCAGTAATTTGTGCATATTTCCCCAAAAGTTTTTTTTTAAAAAGAAAAGAAAAATTAGCACAAATCTCCCAAAGGGGGGGAAGTGTCACTGTCTAGGGAGAAGATGTGGAGGAGTAAATTGACTACTATTGTCACTTCAAGATGTAATGCAGAGGGGGTATCATTAGCAAGATCATGAGGAGCGACTGGGTTTTTCACCACTGTTGCCAGGTGGCTCTGTAGCCATTTCTGACAACAAGCCACTCTGAAAACAAGCTACCCTGAACAACCCAACAACAAGCCATGGGCTCTCAGGGTGGCTTGTGCGTGGCTAACAAACCATGCTGAGGAAACAGCGCCAGGTTCGGACGTCATGATGAGCCAGCCTGAAACAAACATGGTTGACAACCCAGTGTGGGTTGTTGTGTCATGCGAACCAGGTCAAGGAGACAGTGGTAACCCCAACTGCCGCAATATCTAGTCCCAACTTTAAGATGGTGAAGTATGCTGACACAGAATTTACACAACCATTCATGTGAACTCATTGGACCCCTGCACTGATTTGGAGGTTATCAATGGAAGAAAGAAAAGCACTCCAGACACCAGTGAAAGAGCAAGACTAACAGCAACACAATTTTTTTCTTACAGGCCCATGCCCATCCTCAAAACATTTTTTTCACCTTCTCCACTTTCACTTTACACTGCTCTGGCAAGCCACATCAGTTGAAAATTGCAGTTATATAGAAATAATTTTGACTACGACCTTGCTTAGGCTGTGAGAAATGGAAATAACTTTGCTAAGCAGCACTATTAAACTAGAGTCCCTTTTCAAATGGTTAAAAACCCAGTTTTGTATGCCAATAACCAATGGGAAGGCAAGTTACAAGTCCTTTCTTTTCTCCCCCCCCCTTTTGCCCGATAAGGTTAAAAAATAAAAAAATAAAAAAATAAAAATGAAATGTGGTGTTACTTTGTCCCTGTAGCATTTGCTAGTTATTCTTGCATTACCCTCATAAAGATATAGTTCAGCCTTCTGAGCTGATAGAGAAAGGCAGAGTTCAAGCACATTTTATAGACATTTGGAACAATCAGCAGCAGTCGAATGAGAGATGTGATCCAGTTCCTGATAAAGCCAAAATGATTTGTTTCATTACAGTAAACATTTTGATGCAAATTGTTAGCATTTTCAAAAGCCTGAACAACGGGGCTATCTGAAGCTGAAGAAAAGTTAATACCGCCATGTGTACCAAGCCCCATTCTTACTGCTTTCTTTGAGAGAATTACCTACTTCATCTTACAAATTCCCCATAAAAATTCAGGTCAGGCATTGAGAACCTTGGCTAATATCAACACACCTCCCATTGAAATGAATCATGGAATCACTCACTTCAACTGCAGCTTTTAAAAGAACACCAAGAATCTTCTTGACCTTTCAAAGGGCTCTATTATATTTATCTCCTCTACAAACCACTCTTTCTGTGTTTGTCATTGCCTGCTTTTACTTTTGTGACTGTTGTCTCCTTAGGTAAATCACACAGAAACAATAGCAACGGGGTTGGTGTCCTCACTTGGTCACAGGTACCGTTTTTTTGATGTGTACATTGGTTCAGTCTCCTATTCTCCCAAACAGGATAACTGGTACTGTCAAAGCTGACAATACTATAAAGTAGTCCTAACTCTGCAATGAGCACCATACACACAGCCCAGGTGATGGATACAGGTATACACTGTTTTGTGTACACAATTCTCAAGCCAACACAGGGGGGGGCATGCAAGGAGATGTGCTCTGATCTGTGGTAATTAACTCTGTAGTGGGTTTGCTTACAACCTCTCTTGGGACAGCTTTGGGAAGGAACTTTCCCAGATGCAATTCCTGGCGTCTGTAGTTAAAAGGTTCTCAGATAGAAAACACCTGAGAGCCCAACTAGATGTGATGTTAAGCACCTGAGTGCACTAACATGCATTATTATTTATTTTATTTTATTTATTATATTTATACCCCGCCTTTTTTCCTGCAAGGAACCCAAGGCGGCTTACATAATCCTCCTCTCCATTTTATCCTCACAACAACCCTGTGAGGTAGGTTAGGCTGAGAGTCAGTGACTGGCCCAAAGTCACCCAGTGAGTTTCATGGCTGAGCGGGGACTAGAACCCGGATCTCCCGAGTCCCAGGCCAACACTCTCACCACTACGTTTTGTTTTGACTTTTGTTTTGTTATGTATTGCATTCCTACACCATCCAATAGCTAAAGATGTGAAGACCCAGGGGAGGGGGAAGAAAAATTCATGAAAAAAACCTTTTTTCCTCCTCCCCCCCAGACCGTTTTTGGGTGTGTGTGTGTTTCAAAAAATATGAAAAATTAAACAGATTTGGATTATGAAATATTTTCTTTTAGAATGATGAATACAATATTTAAGACAAGTTGTTTATATATTGCTACCCAGCCTTTACTCCCCCCAAACGGTCTCTAAAAACGTAATAAGACTTTTATAGAAAGACTAGAGATGTAACATTTCTGGAAATAATGAAGCCATGGGGGAAAATGTTCTTTTAATCCTCTTTGTGAGATTCCCAGTATAATTATTTCTTCCATTCATTATTAAAACTATTAATCTAATGTATCTTTTACTGACAAACATTTATGGATGCTCCAAGTGAGTGGAGTCACCATGCTCCCAACAAGTGAGTGGAGTCACCATTTCATAATGTAGAAGAAAATGTACATTTTTGACAGTTTGGGTTTTATTTTACAGTGTCCTATGTTTCTAGGCTTGTTCTGGTTAGATGCTGTAGCAGTGAATTAATGTAGTTCTAATCTAAAACCCGCATATGAAAGAAACACTGTCACCAGATGTGACAGAGAACAGCATGTGGGTTATCCCATCACGTTTCTTTTTAAAAAGGTAACTTTGAGGCTTGGATCTATGGAACTCAATGCCATCGTTTTTTTAATAAGGTTCCCAGTTAGACCTCACTGCTAGGGAATGCTGCTTCAGCTATAAAACCTTTAACTGCTGCCACTAGAATAAATCCTCTCTGCCTAAATAAACTCAGCCTGGTTCATATGGTGTAGGCATGGGAGTAACATCACCACTAGAGACAGCCTTACAAAATGAACAAAAAATAAAATGTTTGTTAACAGAAAATATTCACATAGGAGGTTAAAATGTTATTCTTCAAATAAAAGGTTGAGATTGCTTAAAAGTTCTTAAATTAAACATTGTTGCTACTATTCCTAATAGGTGAAAGAGCCTTTCCCATCTAAATAAAATCTCAACAGCTTTCCCCTCAGATCAGATTTCCCTAAGCTCCACCCCACAACCAGGAACAGGGCTAGGAATTGAGAGTGCTGGACTGGGACTCGGGAGATCCGGGTTCTAGTCCCAACTTGGCCATGAATCTCACTGGGTGACTTTGGGCCAGTCACTGACTCTCAGCCTAACCTACCTCACAGGGTTGTTGTGAGGATAAAATGGAGAGGAGGAGGAGGAGGATTATGTAAGCCGCCTTGGTTCCTTGCAGGGGTATAAATATAATAAAATAAATAAATATTATAGACAGGAACTGATACTGTACACCAGCCCCCCTCTCCCTCAAGTTCTTCCTGCTTTTCCTGGCTTCTAGGATGATTCAGATGTTTCAGGGACTACTCGCTGAAGTTTCCTCTGGTCAGACATAAAATAGAAACCTAAAATATATTATGTACAGCTTAGTTTGCTCATAAAATTATCACGTTTTGTATGATAAATTTAAAGGTATAGTTTATTCATACAATAATTACAAATTTATAATTACTTTTAAATGTTTTTTTTTAATTAATGTTAGTTTTATGAGCAAACCAAGTTATACACAATATAATTTATGTTCCAAAAGCAGTCTTCCCCAACCTGGTGCCCTTGAGATGTTCTGGACTACAACTCCCAGCTTTCCTGAACATTGGCCATGCTGGCTGGGGCTGATGGGAGTTGACGTCCAAAACATCTGGAGGCACAAGGTGGGGAAAGAGTATCCTAAAGCAACAAAATGACTTTAGATCTCTAAAGAGCACTTTGAAAAGGCATTCATATTTTTCTATTTTTCCTAAAATTCCCATTCCACCCCCCAAAAAAACACCCCCAGGAAAAATGAGTCGTCCCCCCCCCCCGGTTTCAACATTTCTGGAAAATGTACATCTGTACCAATAGCTCAAGGACTCTGTTCTGCAAATAGCAGCCATGGGTGATCCTCCTGAGTAGCCTCGGGATTGTGGGGTTGGGAGAGAAATTTAACTCTCCCCCTGCCATGGTCCTAACAAAAATGGAGGCTTCCTTTGAAATGCAAATAGCAGCTTTGGAGAGGCGATTTTTGTCTGAACTGTGGCAGGGTCAGGAAAGAAAGAGTTAAATTTTCCCTCCTCACACCCATCATTCCAAAGCTGGTCAGGCTTCATTGCAGATACTGTTTACAAAACAAAAAAATATGCATGTTGCATGTCACACAATATGCATGTCACACACAATATGCATGTCACACACAATATGCATGTCACACAACGGTCACATTTAGTTTGGCCCTGAGGGAGCTACTATGGGACTCAAGCTACACACAACAGAGAGTTCTGTAACTTTTTCCTCTGCGGTGGAGGTATTTTTTTTAAGCCAAAGCTGCCAGGGCAGGCTTCACTAGAGTGGAAGGACAGGCAGAGAGACCCATTTCCCAGCTCAAAGTCATCCTCCCTAAGCTGCTTTTTCACCTGTGGGGAAAATATAGTGGTAAACTCTTCCCTCCCCCCTCTGGAATATTTTGTTTTTCGCCAGCTACCCGAAAAGAATAAAAGTTGTTATTCAGGACTACTTGATGAAATGTTCTCAATTAATATAAGGCAGCTCCTTATATTCAGTTGGATCCAGACTAATGACTAGAGCAGACCCACTGAAATCAATGGGCAGAATCTTATGCAGCCTGCACAGCAACAGGACCCACTGCTAGCACAAGGAGGAGCTAGCAGTGGTTAAAGCAACCCAAAATGAGCGGAAACACTTGTTTCCGGAAGGGGTCAGGGCAGCAGAGTTCACAGGAGGGTGCTCCACTGTCCTGTCCAGATCCAAAAATGAGCATTTCTGCAAGTTTCTGGGGTTCCTTTACGGAGCATTAAGTCCCCATTGCACAAGTGGTGGGTCCCACTGGCACAACATGATCAGCAGCAGCACTGCAGCCCCATTGAATATTGCCCAGTGTGATTTAACCCACTGATTTCAATGGGTGTACTCTAAGCATAGCTAAGTCTGGATCCAACCCAATAGAAGTTAAAATAAACCAGTTGCAGATTTTAATATATTAAAAGCGCAATCCTATGCAAGTTTAGACAGAAAAAAAGGCCTACAACTCCCAACATGCCCCAGCCAGCTTAGAGTTGTAGGCCCTTTTTCTGTCTAAACTTGCATAGGATTGCACTTTAAGAGGTATAGAAGTATTATAAGTGAATAAATAAATAATTCTGACAGAGGAGAAGAGCAGCCGATGAGTTCAAAATCTAAACTTTTCTCTCCGATCTCATCATAACATTCATTTAACCAAAGCTTTAGCATTTCCTTCCCAAACGTTTTGCATAACCTTCCTAAAACCTCTTGTGCATAAGAGTAAAAGAGAGACCTTACCAACCCACAGCTTAAAGGGTCAAAGCAAAACATGAACAAACAGGGCCACATGAGTGCACAGCATTTTTGAAAGAGGAACTTGAGAATGACAAAAGCTTTGCACAACCAGCCCAAAACAAGACAATATAACCAGAGATGGGTTAAATGGGTCTGGAGTTTGCAGACTAGACTTGCCAACAGGGGGGCAGTAATACAGTACTGTGGAATGGGCACATTGTCAGTGTCAACATCATACCTAGTCAATTGCCCTCTCCAGATAGGGAAGTCGCTTACGAATCAACAAAAAGTAATTATTTAATATTGAATAGATTTCTTAAGAACATAAGAAGTGCCATGCTGGATCTGACCAAGGGTCCATCTAGTCCAGCATTCTGTTCACACTTTGGCCAACCAGCAGCCCACAGGATCCCAGAAGCAGGACATGACTGCAACAGCACCCTCCCACCCATGTTCCCCAGCAACTGGTGTACTGTACATAGGCATACTGCCTCTGATACTGGAGGTAGGCTATATGTAGCCAATCAGGACTAGTAGCCATTGATTCAAGATTAAATACATCTCCAAAAAAGAGGACACAGATTTGCATAATATTTATATAGAGAGAAGCAAATTTATAAACAATTACTATAATTTAAATAGAAATGCAATCTCTTACTCGGGAAGGCCATGAGCAGGTGAGCTGTGCAGCTCAGGAATGTGTGTGCCCGGGTGCTAACTCTTGATGGTGATTCCAAGGTTCCTCTCCCTTCCGGGGGTCCTTTATCTTTAAACTGGAGTTGGAGTTTATCTTTAAACTGGAGCCCTTCAAACAGAGAACTGTCCTCAACACGTGGCCACCCTTTCACCAGATGGCAGAGCAATTCACTACCCTCACGCCCTCAAGTTCAAGACTGATATTCATTTCTTCAAATATGGTTGTTTGGACTTTTGACAGATTTGTTGTCATTAAACAAACCTAACCTAATATTTTGGTAAGGATCACACATGTATATTTATAAACTACAGCATCAAGTTGAACTGGATCAGACCTGATATAAGAAGATGCCCACCAACTCTGGAGCGCTAGTGTTACAAGCTCACAGCACCCTCCCTGCTGTACCAACCACTTTTCAAAGAGTATTCAAGGTCATGCTGCTCTCTTTTCAAATTTGACAAACATCGTAAAACAACTCTTATCAGCGAGGGTGAGAGAGGATCCCTTGGTGAGCTATGCAACTTATTTTTTAATCATATTAAATAGAAATCAAAAGGAAGCATTGTGTTTCTTTTTGGTGTTTTATTTAAAGCTCTTGCACAATTAATGAAATCTGTGCCAATTAATCATAAGGATTTTGAAGCCCTTCTGTATGTTCCACCAGCAAGAGCAGCTAGGCTGGTGGGAATACTGAACAGCACAGGGTCATCTCTGTGGTGGCACCCCTACTGTGGAACGATTTCACTAAGGAGGTTAGACCAGGTCCTTCTTTGTTCAGTTTTATGCAGGCCACTAAAACTTTTTTTTTGTTTCTTCTGCATGGCTTTTAAGCAATTTTAAATGTATTAGCTCTGTGCTCTACTTTTAAGATTGTTTTTCTCCTGCTCTTAATGTTGCTGTCAATGATGTTTTAAAGTTTTGGGCAGCCCCATCCAATGTGGGTGCCCGTAACCCTCTGAACTCAGAGGACTACAGGCATCCAATGGAAAGCAGGAGGAGCACGGTGGCTAGGATTGCCTCTGTGCTCCCCTCGCCCTCCAAAAAAATTTAGACGGCTAATTTCGGCCATCTAAATGTTTTTCCCCTCCTTGAGAGGAGGAGAGGCTGAGGCACTGCCCGGATTCCGCGGAGGACAGCGGTGCCTTGCTCCTCCCCTCCCTGTCCCTGTGAACACCCCCCACACCGCACTGGCTCCGAAGATGGTCTTTTGTCTTCGGAGCCCAGCCATTGTGGAAAGAACTGCACCAGCTGCAAGGGTGTGGGATGGGGGAGGGCGCCCCATGGGTGGAGTCCCCACTGCGACCTCAGAAGGCATTTCCAACGTCAGAGCGGGACCTATCCGATGGCCTATCCCCCAGACAAGGCCAGGAGGCCATAGGATTGCGCCTTCAATTGTTCTTAAGTTTTAAACTGTAAGTCACTTTTGAGACCCTTCTTAGCCCTAAACGCACCTCTGAAGTAATTGTATACATAAATAAACAGAATTCAATTAAACCTTTTTTAAAAAAAGGTTTGTCCTAATTAATCAAAGTCATCTTTATAGTTAATCAAAAGGTAGTTAAATTAATAGCAGTGGGCAGAAAGTGGATCTCCAGATGTTTTGGACTTCAACTGCCAGCATTGGCCACGCTGGCAGGGACTTCTGGGGGTTGACATCCAAAATATTTGTAGTTCTACTTTCTGTCCACCCATGGTTTAGACAGTATAGCCCTAGTTTCAATAGAAGAAACTGTTCTTGAAGGAAGGAAGGAAGGAAGGAAGGAAGGAAGGAAGGAAGGAAATCTTGACAAGGTTCTTAGCACAGAGAAGATTTTCTGCTCTTCCTCTGGCAACTGAGTGGCTAATATTTTGGGAATCCTGAAGTCTAAACCATTGACTGGCAAGTGATGGTAATCATGGGGTGGTTAGGAGAGGCTTTTGCTTTATTGAGGGAGGTTACAGTGGATTGTTTGTTTTTAAACCAAACAACAAAGGGAGTTGATCACACTGCCTATCAATCAAGGAATTGAGAAGACAGACTTATACTGTAAAATTTGTGTTTTTGCTTTTCTCCTTTATCTTACTTTCATCTTTTGTGAATGGCTTTAGACGTATAGTTATCCTGAAATGAATATTTTGTTTATGTATATGGATTTTTCAGATTGCCCGCATTAACGACACTTAACCTTTAGACTGATCTATAAACACGTAAGAATAAAATGTCAGCATTCATTTGTCATTTTGCAGTAAACTGTCAGCATTCGTTTCTCAGCTAAAATAGAATATCTGTGAACAGATTTACGCTGGGCTTCATAATAAAACCAGATAAACATCCACGCGGCTCATCATGAAAACTCAATACCAACCATATACACCCCATTAGCGACTTAATGTACATCCCAGGTTACATCTCACAGCAATCAAATGGATTCAGTAGAACTTGTTGCTGAAAATATGTGAGTTACTCCATCTAAGGCAGTAACATGCATTATATCAACCCATATAAGGGAAGAAAGAACATGGAGGACCTACATTCAGCAATGGGGGGACACATGTTGCATATAGGTAGCTAGTTTTTGCTGGAAAGTGAATACTTTTAAAAATTTCAGTAAGCCTCTCATCATTATTTTTTTAAATTTATTCCTGCTGTCTGCTAAGAAAGGGTTTTTCACACGTGGACGTGCTACATGAAATGACTTACTGCTGCTGCTTGTATATATTTGCCCTGATCCAGATAGCTGCTCATATACACAGCATGCCCCTAGGTAGTTGAAGAACCATGTTCTGGTTGTTTTATTATTATTGTTTTGTTTTGGGGGAATTTAATCATATTTTAATAATGGTGTAATTTATGTTGTACTGAACATTGATCTGGGTAGAATGTCATACATAGGGCAAGATCCAACGGGGGGCTACGCCACCGTCAATTCTGTTACACCCCCACCAGTTTGGTTCCACAAGTGGCCCCTACCACCAATTCCATTTGCACAAGCAGGACCCAACGCTTGCATGGCAGAGATTTAACGCTTCCTAGAGGAAGCCCTGAAATAAGCAGAAACTCTAGTTTCTGGATTAGGACAGGTCAGTGGAGCTTCCTTATATGACCTCTGCTGACCTGCCCCTTTCCAGAAATGAGCGTTTCTGCTCATTTCCAGTTGCTCCCAGAAGCAACTTTTGTGTCAACTTTTCATTGATTGCTATATCCCATATTTTCTTTTTCCAACTAGATAATGTCAGCATTTGAGCTGTCTTCCAATTGTTTGCTATTAATTGCCTTGCAGCTGTCAACAAATAGCCAATTAACGTTTTTTTCTTTTACATCTCTATTTCATTCACAAACATATTCAATCCCTCACAGGGTTGTTGTGAGGATAAAACAGAGAGGAGGAGGAGGCTTATGTAAGCCGCCTTGGGTTCCTTGCAGGAAAAAAGGCGGGGTATAAATATAATAAATAAATAAAATAAATAAAATAATTACATGGACTCTCTTTCTAGGCAGATGACAAAGTTCAAGGCCAAGTTCTACAAATAGCACAAATGGAGAGCTTTTTTTTTTTTTTTTTTTTTTTTTTTTACAATTAACTGAGTACCCTAGATTTTAATGTGGCACTCATGGTCTTGGGCAGATTAGTGTGAAATTTAATTTCTGCTAATCTGTCCAAGACCAGGGAAGCACAAAATATTCTCTATGCAGTGTTTACCCACTTTTCCGAATATAGATATATGCATGAGCGACAAATCATGCAGCTTCAGGTTTACTAGAGTGAATATATATAGTCACATTAGGCATGGATTGAATTGCTTCATTTTTGTGAAATGGTAACAAGACTTTGACCGTTAGCAAAATAATATATGTTTTAACTCGATTTTTGGGGGTTTTTTTATTGAGAAAATAAGTTTTGATACCCCCTCCATCAACCCTTCCATACAAGACCTTAATTTAACTTAAAATCTTTAAAACCATAGACAAAATAGGTCTAAGTGGAAACTCCCCAGTGTTGTGAGACATTGAGACTCAGTGGACGCATCTCCCTTTCCAGCGGCAGCGGCAGCACCAATCTGGAGCCGCCATGATCCACAATGCCTGCTGATAACATAGGATTTAGGGCTGTGAGGATTCTAAAGCTGACCCCAAGCATCGGCCAAAAAAAAGAGAGCGGCTCCGTAGCTAGAGGGGGCGGAACCACAGGAAAATGGCCACAATATCTAATTGTTGGCCATGTTTGACCTTTAATGTATTGATATCATTTCTCAAGGAAATGAACATTTCCCCTTGTATGAAGTGTGCAGCATCTACCACTGAAACTGGATGCTGCTGCTGTGTCTATTATAGTGTGCTCAATGCTAACTTTTGCAAAATTTTGTTGTTGCTTTAAAAATAAAAATCAAAAATCCCAAAATGCAAACAGGGAGTGAATTCATCAATGCCTCCGTAGCTGCTTCTTCAAAGAAATGCTGACCAAAGAGTTTCTCTGGTTAAGATAAATCAACATTTTAGTTTTGCATTTTGTATGAAATTGCACTCAATTTGTTCACCAATTTAAAAAAACACACAGCTAATGGCTTGGATAATGATAAAAGGATACATGGACTCAGAGCTGGTCAGCAATAACGTTGGCAATCCAGTTTCATGTAGAAATAGGGACTGTCCAGCTGCTTCCAATAATATTATGGGTTAGATTGATGTTTAGAGCCAAAGCTGGGCGTGAGTGCTTTTCCATTAAGTGTCTGGCAGTGTTCTACCTTGGTTTGCTTTCCAGGGGCAATTTGCTCCCCAATTCTCTTGTTCATTTCAGTAAAGCAGGGTGTTGTGAAAGCGTTCTGAACAGCAGCAGGGATGCTCTTTGTGGATAAACAGGTGTCCCCCTGATTTTCAAACCATTTGGTCCTTTTCAAGAAGGTGTGATCCAAATTGGCCTCCTGAAATGTTGTGGGAATGTATTTATCTGTTGTGCAGTTCCTAAACTGCTATGGGGCTCTATGCTAAAAGGCTGCCCAACCATGTTCCAATGTGGTTGGCTTTGCTTCAAGCAAAGGATTCAGCCCCCTTGGATTGGATCAGGGCTCTTGTGTTATGTTCGACCTTATAGGTAGAAAACCACCTTCTCTCATTCACAGTTAATCCAAAGAGCTGAGCCCTGACTTGAGACAATCATGTTGACAGGATAATGACATGGTTTGCATTCAGTCTGTGACAAATGCAAATTTCAGTTCTGGCTTTTACAGCAGGAGTTGTGCTGTCTTTTACAATCTCCAGAGTCCACATCCCGCACCCCTGTTAATCATGCATGGCCAGGTGACAAGCCCTCATTGTTTTTAAAATTATACCCTTTTTGTAGTTGAAACTCACATTCACTGCTTCTATAGATTGGTAGTGGTAGAGCCAAGGATAAAGGTATTTATTCATATGTATGACCTCCCACCCTATCTTGAAGTCTCATGGTGGATAACAAATTAAAGGTACAAGCAATTAAATGCTCCCATCCTTCTGAAAACTTAATTCTAATTCCCAAAAGCCAAGTCAAACTCATAGAATTCTTTAAAACTTGCAAGAACCTCCAGTGGCTTACTCCATAGGGCAGCCTTGCCCATCCTTGGGTCCCCAGGTGTTGTGGGACTATCCCCAGCCAGCATGGCCAATAGAGATGATGGGCATTGTGTTCCAACATCTGGGGATCCAAGGTTGGGAAAGGCTGCCATAGGGCATGGAGTTGACTTGCATGAGGTAGGAGCTTGAGCCCAACCAGGGGAAACGGTCAAATATGGGCCCACTCAACTTCATCAGGTGATGTGGCTAAATGCTTAGCTGCTCTCTGGTGTTTGCACTGTGGGTTTGAGTCCAAGGATCTCTCTCTTTATTTTTATTAGTTTCCCCCCCCAAGAAGCTAGATTTCAGTTGGACATTAGGAAAAATGTCTTCATGGTGAGAGCAGTTAATCAATGGAACCAATTACCTAGATGGTACATATGTTGTACAGGTTTCTGTTGGGGATGGTCTATCTCTTGATTTCACTGAGTATTTCACATACACTGAGTATGGCGTTGGACTGAATTGCCTACATGGACCCCTCCAACTCTATGTTTCTCTGCGAGGAAATCCAAGCATACAGTACAACAGCATGACAGGGAGAGGGCTTCTCCTATATGTGGAGAGCTTCTAATTCAGTGTTCTCCAACCTTGGGTCCCCAGATGTTTTTGGCCTACAACTCCCAGCATGTTGTAGGCCAAAAATATCTGGGGACCCAAGGTTGGAAAACACTGTTCTAATTCTTTCCATTAAGCTTTCAGCATTCCCCATACCCCACTGTACCTGGGGCTGGATGGATCAATATATTTCTGTTCCGTGTCAGGTTCACATTTATTTGTTCATAAATCGATTCCATCCCATTTCCATATCAATCTATGGGTTGTTTTTTTAAAAAAAATGCATGGACATACACATTATTTTTAGTGTATTTTTCTTAAAATGCACATTTCGTATACACTCTACGCTAAAATTTGCATTTTATACATTTTTATCCTAGAATAAACATTTCTATATCCCTTTAAACCTAAAATACATATTATGGTACATTTTTTAGCAGAGAATTATATTCACACCATTCAGAAAAGCACAAAAACTGGAGGATAACTGCATTCCCACCTCTGTATTAGCCCGGAAAGTGACAATCAGGTTGGTTCACTTAAAAAATGCAGACTGAATGAAAACCCCAAGTATATACAGAAATACCTTGGATTGCAAGTTACTTGGTTTGAGAGCATTTTGCAAGACAAGCAAATTTTTAAATGTTTATTTTAAAAAATTTGACTTGATATACAAGCGACGTCTTGCAATACAAGTACTGTAGTACAGCTTAAATTAAAAATCTCTGTACTAATTTTTTGGGGGGAATTTCATTTTGATATAAGAGTGTTTTGGATTACAAGCACGTTTCTGGAACGAATTATGCTCTCAATCCAAGGCATGACTGTATAACTGAAATAGATACTAGCTTAACAACAACCTCATATAGAAAAAACAACATTTTTTCTATATGAGGCTCTCGGTAAAGTTGTTAGTTTTCTCTGCTAAAATGTTGAACTTTTGTTCCTCACAAAATCAATGTCCACTAGGTGTAACCACAAAAGGATGCACCCTGGAAATACTGGGCAGTATCCAAGTGTGCCATTCCACTAGGGTAAACTACCGCCAACTAGGTTCCAAATTATGTGCAAGAGAGAATCCAACTAAAGTTATGTTCGTGCAGCTGCTTGCACCATGGAAAGGTGCAGCAGAGCTCCGCTAGAGCTACCTGAGTTTGCAGAATGACACCACTGCATACGACCCATTGTATAACCTGATCAGCGCCACTGCACATTTTGGCTTTCTGAATTTTGCAGTGATCACATTACAGACCAGTAACCAACTCTGAGTGTGGTCCCTAGTTCTCTATCCCCCCCCCCATTTTCTACAGCAGGGCTGCACAATCTTTTTGGCCCTGTGGTCCGCATTGGGTGTCTGCTGGGATGGCGGTTGTTCAACATGGGCCCATATGCATCACACACCACTCACACTCACACTCACCCCAGCAGCCACAGATGTTGGAACAACGGCATCTTTTCCATGTCACAGCAGCACGGTGTTGATTGAAGCTCCGCCCCAACCTCGCCCTCTGCCCTCCCCCTATCCACCTTAATCTGATCACAAAAAAGAGAGAGAGGAAATATGCACTAGGAATAGGCTTCGTGGTTCCTGCCATAGACACTTCATGAATGGAGCATCCCCAGAGCATCCCAGGAAGCTGGGAGGAAGCCACCTTCCTAGAAGCTTCTATGGCAAGAACCATAGAGCCTTTTCCTAGAGTGGTTTCCGCTCCCCCATTTTTTCCAGCTGCAGCCAATGCTGCAGGGTCAGGGGGGCACAAGACAAGTCTTGGGAGGGCTGCCTTTTGCACCCCTGTCTTTCAGGGTGAATCCTAAATAGAAAACATGGAGAGTTTTACCCAGTGCTTTTTTTCTGGAGAAAAAGGTACCGGAACTCTTGGATTACATTTCCTCGGGAGTAGATGGCGATTAAATTGTAATGCAATTAATAGAAGAAAAGGTGCTGGAACTCAGTTCCGGTGAGTTCCACCAGAAAAAAAGCCCTGGTTTTACCCCTACAGAAAAGGAAGCCAAAAAGCCAGTTCTAAGCCTTATAAAGCTTGGAACTGCAATACCTGTCTTACATGGCTTGAGACCGCAATACCTGTCAGACTGCCTCTCCCAACCTAAATCTACCTGGACACTATGTTCAACATCTGAGGCTTTCCTCTGAGTGCCACCTTGAAGGGAGGCTCGGAAGGTGGCAAGAAGGAAGAGGGCCTTTTCAGTGGTGGTTCCCCTGGTTATGGAACGATCTCCCCATTGAGGCCCACCTGGCACCAAGTCTGTTATCCTTTCGGTGCCAGATTAAGACTGCCCTCTATGCCGAGGCATTTAACAGCATTTAATGGCTTTTAATGGCATGGGGGGGGGGCTTATGTCAGCTCTTTTTTCTTTTAACAGGTCTGTTTGTCTGGAACTTGTTTTAGTTTTTCAAATGGTTTTAAATTCTGTATTGAAACGTTAAGCTGTATATATTGGATCTTTATTTTGTATTGTATTTTATTGTACTGTATGAACTGTTGTTAACAGCCCGGAGAGCTTTAGAAATGAGATGAAATAAATAATAATAATTTTAAAATCTGACAACCCTATGGCTGCTTAAGAGCTGCAGGGATTCCTGATACCACAACCTATTATGACACCGGCACTAGGGAACAGTCCCAGGCACGGCATGTGACTAATCTATGAGCTGCATACAATTTTAGTCAGGGGAAAAGCTACGGCCAATTTCCTTTGCCCATCAAAATTTCCCCCCTCCTTGTGAGTTTCTTCTTAAAGAAAACTCAGTTACCAAGAGGAAGGTCGCTGTATGCTATGTGAAGGTTTAATTTGATATGAAGAAACCAAAAATGCATAAAAAGGAGATGACCATTAATATCACACATATTAGTGAATACTTACTCTACTGATAAATTGCTCTGTCAAGGCTGACTTCTGTGCAGGGTTGAAAAGCTTGAAACTTTAAGGCTCAACCAAGCAATGACAGCAATTGCTACAGCACAGACTCCGGTGACTAACTTGGGAGATTAAAGCAGCAATCCTATGCACACTTACCTGAGAGTAAGTTCCATTGAACTCTAGGGGACTTACATCCAAGTAGGCATGCATAGGATTGTGCTTTAAAAGTCTTTCAGGGACGGGTATGTGTGGACTTCATGTGATACTGTATTTGTTTGCAAAGTTGCATGTGCCTGCCTTCTCATTTAGGATTCCACCATGTTTTGCATAGACCTTCAAGAGGACTAATATAAAAACAAAGGTTGCTGATATTATCCTTTATATATTGTCTGATTATCGATTCTGTTATTTACTTTACATTTAATCTCAATTGGAGTTCAGGTTTTTAAAAGCCAAGATCTGTATTTTTCATATGCTACACTATTCCTTTTTAAAAAAAATAATAATAAATAAAATAAAATAATAATAATAATATATTATATTATCACATGTCCTAGGTGTTCCATATGCCCAATTGTACCAAGAAGCAGATGGACCTAATGTTAACACCATGCCTCTCAGCAGTTCCTGATACTGAATTTTCTGTCTTCAGCCAGGTGGCTACCAGGAGTCAGGATGAAGTTTATTATATTGTTCTGCTCTGCAGAAGGTTCAGTTCATGACTGAGCTGAATATGCACATTTCCCACTCAAAATATACAAATGCAATTGGGGTAGGAGGTGCTAGGCGAACGGTACTCAAATCACTTGAAAACTCTTTTTCCAGTGTGAAAACCCATTCTGTTGATTTCATTAGGAAGGACTCCATCAAACAAGGTCAGAAATAAGATCATATACCCAGTCAGATGCAGCTTGACCGCTCCCCTAGTTTCTACATTCCATGGGCGTAAACGGTTGATGTGACCAGCTTTTTATCAACAGAAATGCTGATTGTATTACCAGCATTATGTTAGCAGCCACAGTAGCACATTCATGGAATAAGACCTGTCGGGAGCATCCCTGTTGTTCCCTAGAGTGCCCACAGACTAACTGCTGCCATCTTGGATAGATACCTCTGCACCTATTTACCTGCCTCCTAAATATAGTGTCACTGAAAACATAGTCAAAATGTCTCATAGGGGTGCTGAAAAAAATCACTGATGACTATTTTGCAATTGAAGTAAAAGGGAAGTCAGGTGGGAAATGCCTAAGCACTAGTCCTCCTAAATCCTTCTTGTGGCATAGAAATCAAAATACAAATCCCCCAGAGTTAATTTCAATTAACAATCTCCCTGCAATCAGTGATATCACATATTCTTTAGGAAATAATATGTGACAGAAAAAGAAAAAGCAATCAATGATATTAACTGTTAATACTTTTTTCCTAACAGCACAATTCTGTTCAATGGGACTTATTTTTATTTATTTTATTTATACCCTGCCTTTTTTTCCTGCAAGGAACCCAAGGCGGCTTACATAATCCTCCTCCTCCTCTTCTCCATTTTACCCTCACAACAACCGTGTGAGGTAGGTTAGGCTGAGAGTCAGTGACTGGCACAAAGTCACCCAGTGAGTTTCATGGCCTGAGTGGGGACTAGAACCCGGATCTCCCGAGTCCCAGTCCAACACTCTCACCACTACGCCACACTGGCTCTCCCATGAAAGTGCATAGATTTGCTGCCTATATCGCTTTAGAAGAGTTATGCTTCTTTCCCTTTTTCCTGAATGGCTTTGTTCAAACAAATTTAGGAACAGAAGATCAAATTGTCTGTATTTCTCCCCCAATCAGTATTCACTGGCAACAATACCTCCCATACACTGTAGATCTTTCTCAACCATTTTGTTGACATAAGGGTCAGCATCAAGGGTAGGCATGTGGTTGGGCACCTGCTGACGGCCCACACCCCAGCAAGGCCCCCTGGACAAGAGCCCCCCTGGACTTGCTCCTCTTCTTCACCATTGCAACCTGCTTATTCACTTGCATCTTGCTCTGGCCCAGACAATGGTGGTGGTGATGCCACGGCCTACTTGCTCATTCGCTCTTTGCCTGTCAAGCAAAAACAATGGTAGCACCAGTGATGAAAACGAGGATGAGGAGCAACAGCAACTGTTGACAATGGTGGTAGACTCACTTAGGGAAGGGGTCCCATGGAAGGCGTCATCATGTCCAGGGGCCCTCAAAAACCTGGAGTCAGCACTGAGGCACACCTATTTTATTGAAGTCCTTTTAAGCCAGTGCTGGCTGGGGCATGCTGGGAGTTGTAGGCCAAAAACATCTGGGGACCCAAGGTTGGAGAACACTGTTTTAAGCCATTTGAGAGCCGTGATCAGACAGCAGATTGTTCTGTAAAAGCAGCACAAGACCACTCTTGGTTCATTTATTCATGATCAAGCCTCTCTCAGGAGTCTCCAGGGCTTGTGTTTAATAGGGACCTTGACTTTTCGTGTTTCAGCCTCTGGTCTCCCATGTACAAGCAGCATGGCCTGCCAACAAGTTTTAAGGCCAACTATAGTTAGATTTTTCATTTAAATTTTGGCACAGTCCAAACTCATTCCTCTTACTTCCAAGTACTATTGCCATTGTATTAAAAGAGAGAGAGAGAGAGAGAGAGAGTAAATTTGCTGCTGAGTTACTTACTGCCCAGAAAATCCAGCTGAAACTTCCGACTGCCAAATCGGAGGATTCAGTATTGGGCCAGGGACTTTAAATAGCTTTTCCTACTGAGGATTTTCTGCTGTTCTGGAAAGTGGGGGGGGGGGGGAACCCGAAGAGGCATGATAAAGCTTCGGTTTGAAGGATTGGACATGGATTGTTAGAAACTGAAAATTGCCACTTCTGGTATGGTTACTACCTATCCAGCTTTTATGATTGGATCATCTGTTTTTAAGTCTAGATTTGGTTGCTTGGTGTCAAGGATAAATAAAACTAATTTTGACCTCTCAACTGACACAGAAAGGAAGTCAAGCTTCTTTATTTTTATTTTAATATGCAGTGTATTATTTCGCTATTTCACTGTCAGGAACTTGGGGCAAATGAGATTCTTTGTAGAGTGGGGTTCAGGCAGCTGGACAAGGAAATACAAGCAGGGGACGAAGAACCAAACAGCCAAGAGCTAACAAGGCAGTTTTTTTTAAGGTCCCTTCCAAGTTGTTCCATTAATGAGGAAGAAGTAATTATATATGGATAGTGAAGGATAGAAATATATCTGCAGCAAAACTTGAGGTAAACTTTACAGGTAAGTGTGTGAGGACCTTTAAGGGACTAAAGAAAGAAAATAAAAGGAAGAGCTGATAAGAATAGGGAAATTTCTCAGGGATTTGTGCACTAAATTCTGACTGGATTTCATCTGAAGGAAAATCTGAATAATCCAGAACTATTTCCTGTGACAAAAAAGGATTTTAGAGGGAAGCCAAAAAAGTTTCAAATAAGGCTAATGAAAACTCTGGGGAGGGCTTGTGTGTGCATGTATTTCCATATATATCTTACTGTGGAATGGTTGGTTGTATAACAGTCACTCCAGATAGTACAGACTGTAGGCAGGTAACTGCAGTTTCTAGTTCTGGATTCTTTTAACTCCGAGAACAGTGGCTATAAACGCTGTGAAAGTTGGGCCCCTTTTTCCAAGGGTGCAAGTGTGGAATGAGAAGAGGAAGCCATTTCGAAGGCTCTCTGAGCAAGCACAATGAAGAAGAAAAGGACACTCTCAGTGGTGCTTTGAATTCTGTAAGGGACCTGGCCTAACTTGTGTACTGGGGAGACAGAAAAGGAGTGACCTATACATTCAGGCTATCACATGGAAGTTGCTGGAAACAATCTCCATATGGCGGCTGCGCCACATAATCTGTAGCGCCGGGGTCCCCAACACAACGCCCACAAAGCTCTCCTGAAACTGCCCCTTCAAAAAATAGTTATAAGAAAAACCCTGGAAGATGTTAGGGCAGTCTTCTTCCTCTCCCTTTCTAGCCTCCAGCCTTGTTCTCTCTCTCCCCCTCTCCCCCTTTGCCTTGCTATTTCTTCCTCCCTCCCAGCCTCCAGCCTCTCTATTTCCACCCACCTCTTTAGCTCACTGTTTCTCCCTCTCCTGGCCTCTAGCCTTGCTCTGTTTCTGTCCCTTTGCCTTGCCGTTTCTCCCCACTCCCAGCCGCTGGCCTCACTATTTCTCTTCCTCCCACCTCTTTAGCTCACTTTTGACTAGCCAGGCCCCCACAGCAGCCATTATGTGATTAGCCACATGCTCCATGGGAGCCATTACATCTGAACAGCCCGATCTTGTCTGAGCTCGGAAGCTAAGCAGGGTCAGGCCTGGTTAGTACTTGGATGGGTGACCACCTTGGAACACCAGGTGCTGTAGGGAGGGACCATAGCTCAGTGTGATCGGGCACAAGCTTGGCATGCCAAAGGTCCCAGGTTTGATCCTTGGCCTCCAGGCAGGGCTTGGAAAGAATCCTGACTGAAACCCTGGAGAGCCACTGCCAGTCAGTGTCGACAGTACTGGGCTAGATGGACCAATGGTCTGACTCAGTAAAAGGCGGCTTCCTATGATCCATTTTCTGGTAGCACCCACAACAGTTTCTCAAATTCCCAAATGTGCCCTCTCAGGTCCAAAAAGGTTGGGGGGGGGGGCTGCTGTGGTGTTTCATTACATGGATCACCACTATTGCATGGAGAATTTCTACAGCACTGCTACCTGCCATTGAAAATGTTCATGTACTGACACGGAGAATCTTGATGTTACGGGAGCACTCCGACAAGTTTTGTGGAGGGGTCATAGCTCAAAGGGAGAGCCCATGTTATGCCTGGAAAAGGTCCCAGGTTCAATCTCTGCTATATTCAGTTAAAGGACCATACCCATGTGTGTGGGCTTCCCCTAGGAATCTGGTAACTTAGGGATGTATCCCCTCGCCTCGAGCGGGCGTAGCGGAGCCGAAATTGGCCCCGCTCACGCCTGCAAGAGGCAAGCGGGCCTTACCGGGATCCAGCAGCCACTCGCCTCTCTGCAGCAAGCCAGCTGCACTGCCCGCGCCGGTCCTGTCGCGTCACTTCCGGCTGTCCAGAAGTTACACACCGGGACCCTGCGCTGGTGTGCCGGGATCCCAATTCTACGTATTTTATGTAGAAACCAGGGCAACAGGGCTGTTAAGCGGGCCTTACCGGGATACCTGTTAAGCCCTGTTGCCCTGGTTTCTACGTAAAATACATAGAATTGGGGTCCCGGCGCACCGGCGCAGGGTCCCGGCGCGGGCGGCTTGAGCGATGCGGAGAATAGCTCTGTGCCGCGGAGGACTGAGGGCGGCGCGCCCCCACCGCGGAGAGGAGAGGCGGGGTGGCCCCCCTCAGGTTTGTGGACATCCCTAATCTGGTTGGCCACTCTGGGAAACAGGAAGCTTGACTTTGGTCTGATTCAGCAGGGCTCTTCTTATGATAAGGCAGAAGATGGGAATGGCTTCTGCCGAAGATCCTGGGGAGTGACTGCCAGTAAGTGTAGATCACAAGCATTGAAGCTCTTTCAGCCTCAGGGACTTCCTTTTGGAGAGGCTTTCAGGGGCCACATTGCAGTGGTGGGCGGAGCTGAAGGCAAAAGGGGAGGGGCCAAAATGCCAAAAATACCAGCATCTTTGGCTTAAAGCTGATACCGTCAAGAATGAAGCCTTGGGAGAGGCACTGCAAACTTTTAGAATGAGGGGAAGCTGCACAAAAGCCGGGAAACCACCAAATGATCAGTGGTTGGGGGGAACGGGGGAGCAGAGGAAAGGGGCATGGCCGTCTGTGGAACCCGGGGGGGGGCAGATTTGGACCCCAATCTGGGAGGGCTGCATTTGGCCTCCAGGCTTGAGATTCTCCACCTCTGGTGAGGACAGTATTGGGCTAGCCCAGGGCTGTCCAACCTTGGGTCCCCAGATGTTTTTGGCCTACAAAAACATCTGGGGACCCAAGGTTGGACAGCCCTGGGCTAGATGGACGGCTGCCAAGATCCATCTCAAGATGTCACTTGCAGCACTTTTCTTTTTTTAAGTGGAGGGGTGAGGGAGAGAAAACCTCAGCACTTGGTAAAAATGTAAATAAAAAACCAAGCACATGAATTTTGCCCTGTGATCTAGTGATGTAACTGATCGCCTTGCTCAAGTGTAGCGGGCCGAAATCGGGCCCGCTAGCGCTCACGCGAACCTACCTTTTTCTGGCGGCGGCTTACCGCGGAGAGGCGAGCAGCCCGCGCCGGTCCCGTCGCATCACTTCCGGCGCGGCAGAAGTGACACGACGGGACCCTGATCCGGCACGCTGGACTCCTGCGCTATGTTTTTGGCGGGGGAAACCAGGGCAACAGGGCTGTTCTCCGTGCCGCTCGAGCTGCTGCCGATGGGTGCGCCGATTCTGTTGCATCACTTCCGGAGCGCCAGAAGTGACACAACGGGACCCTGCTCCGGCGTGCTGGACCCCCGCGCTATGTTTTTGGTGGGGGAAACCAGGGCAACAGGGCTGTTTAAGCCCTGTTGCCCTGGTTTCCCGTGCCAAAAACATAGCGTGGGGGTCCTGCGTGCCGGAGCAGGGTCCCGTCGCATCTGTCGGCGGCAGCTCGAGCGGTGCAGAGAACGCTCCGCGCCGCTCAGAAGAACGAGGCGAGGGGGCACAGCGGAGAGGCGAGCCCCCCCCACAGGTACGTGAACACCACTACTTACTTACTACAATCTCTTTGCATCCCACCTTCCAATGGAATCTGAAATGGCAACCCTCCTTGCTCAGTCTGGATTAC
This sequence comes from Shinisaurus crocodilurus, assembly GCA_021292165.1. NCBI lineage: Eukaryota > Metazoa > Chordata > Lepidosauria > Squamata > Shinisauridae > Shinisaurus > Shinisaurus crocodilurus. The sequence goes on along the minus strand of JAHFWL010000782.1, from coordinate 323,350 downwards.
AACTTTGTCCTCATTTTTTTTTACAAAACAACAACCACAAACCAAGCTATCTGCCAGCTAGTGATTTCAGCTCACCCCCTTGTCATGGTATCCTGCAAGTATGCCTGCCGTTTATTTGTAAATCTGTTGTCAGCCTTGATACTTCCTTGGCTCCTGGCATCAATAGATAGATTAGCTCTTCACTCTCTGTGCTGGCATGAGCCAGCCAAGATGGACATGGGTCCAACTCTTGGGATGTCGCGAAAAGATATCCTTGTGATAGATAGCACAGCGACGTGATGAATTGCGTTTGTCATGCACCTTTTCCCAGCCCCACCTGCGCTCTGCCCTTCCATCCATCTCAGCCAAGGTTATTCCTAGCAAGCACATTTGGCTTAGCTTCACACTGCCTTGCAATAACTACTTAGTAGTAAACTGTATTGTTCTTCCTTGCTCCTGGTGTCTGGCCAACTCACCAGCCCCATCCATGCATTATCCACGTGAAGGGGGTCCAAACGCAGAAGGGGCAGTGTGGCCTACCCCCCCCCCACATTCTGCAGCTCCATAACCCCACCACGTGTTCCATGTGGATGTCTGAAGAGAAGACCTCTAGGCTTCATACTGCTTTACAGTAATGTAAGGCAGAATCCTAAGCCTGTTTAGACAGAAAAAAGGCCTGCAACTCCCAGCATGCCCCAGCCACCCATGTTGGGAGTTGTAGGCCTTTTTTTCTGTCTAAACAAGCATAGGATTGTGAAGTGTTTCTTTCTTCCTTGCCCCTGGTGCCTCTCCCAGCTTCCCACCAACTGCTCAAACCCAATTCTATAACAAATAATTACCGGGACTGGTTTGCATATGGAGGTCGCCACATGCCAAGGAAACAGCTTCTGCCTAGCACCTGCTCCACATGGGTGGCCATGACATGTATTACTGGATCTCCACACAGAACATGGGATGTGTCTTTATACCATGTCAAATGGTTGTCACTGGATATCTTTTACAATAAGAGGTCACTGAAATTTCACGGTTTGAGATAATTGTTGAGATCCTGGCCCTCCTCTGTGTGACAACCTTTCAAGTACTTGAAAAGCGCTATCATATCTCCCCTCAGTCTTCTCTTCTGAAGGGCCGGCTAAACATGCCCAGTTCCTTCAGTCTCTCCTCATAGGGCTTTGTTTCCAGTCCCCTGATCATCTTTGTTGCCCTCCTCTGAACCCTTTCCAGTTTGTCTACATCCTTCTTAAAGTGTGGTGCCCAGAACTAGACGCAGTACTCAAGATGAGGCCTAACCAGCGCTGAGTAGAGGGTAACTAGTACTTCACGTGATTTGGAAGCTATACTTCTATTAATGCAGCCCAAAACAGCATTTGCCTTTTTTGCAGCCACATCACATTGCTGGCACATATTCAGCTTGTGATCTACAACAATTCCAAGAGCCTTCTCGCTTGTAGTACTGTTGAGCCTAGTATCCCCCCATCCTATAACTGTGCATTTCGTTTCTTTTTCCCAGGCGCAGAACTTGGCATTTATCCCTATTAAATTTCATTCTGTTGTTTTCTGCCCAGCACTCCAGCCTATCGAGATCACTTTGAATTTTGTAGGCCAAAAACATCTGGGGACCCAAGGTTGGAGAACACTGCTCTAATTGCACAGGGACAACACTGTCGCTGTATAGCTCCACAGCAAGCCATTGTTTGCAGCAAGAGTAAGTGGAAAGGAGGCAAAGAAACCCTTGAAACCTCATAAAAATGTAAATAAAAGAAGTCAAAAACTCCACCCAAAATGTAAAAGTCCTGCAAAGGTGTGTGTGTGTGTGTGTGTGTGTGGTTTTTGGTTTAGCTTTACAAAACATAAAATTCATCTTAATGTAATAAACGTTTGGCCACAAGAGGGCACCAGCTCAATATATTCTACTCACTATACAAAGATGTAAACATTACTGCTATCGAATGAACAGAACCACTAAGAATGGCCAAGATTGAGTCTCTTCCCTTTGGAAGGAACAGGGAGTTATTCTACATTTACCTAATAAATGAGCTGTACTCCTTTTCATTAAGAATTGCAGACTGATCATAACCGTGCATCGTTTTATGGCTTAAGTGTTCCTTCTGTGCCAACTGAGAGCTGTTTAAGAGATGTCAACCTGACTCCTTTACATAAAATGGTGTGTGTGCACGCACGCACACACGCACGCACACACGCACGCACGCGCGCACACACACACACACACACACACACAATTTAATTTTAAAATTGACTTTACATTAAAAACAGTCAAGTTGCACATGCTATTTATCTATTTGATTTATGCCCCGCATTTCTACCAAAAACAATGGCACTCATAGGAAATATAGTGTTAGTATTTGCATTAAGCAGCACTATAGAACAAGTCATGGACATTCAGTGTTCCTGGATCTGGCCACTGATACACACATCTTAAAACACTTAGATTGCTTATATCTACACCGTATCCCACACCAAGGTCTTAGGGCACTTCGTGGTGATTTCAGGAGTAGATGTCATCAGGCCCCAGGCCGAAGAGCTGGCTGGGGATCTTCCAGTCAGTGCTTCAGCCAGAAGGCCAGCCTTGCGCATCCTTTGCTTTCCCCACATGGGGAAGGAGAAGCAGGAGTAAAGCATGCTAGGCGGGACTCAAGATGGTTCCTGAGAGCACTGACCAGGCGCACAGCTCTGCAGCAAAGCCTCCCGGATCAAAGCGCCGCCTGGAGGACCACTCCTCCCGCTAGCCCTTCCGCCTGGAAGCGGCCTTCACTGTGTGCCAGCTTCGCCGGGGGCAGGGAAAGCTGGCAGCCTGAGGCTTCCACTGCTCTGCACCTTCTACTGGGGAGGATGTGGGGCAGGCAAAGCACTTAGCACACCTCGTGCCCTCCCAAATCGGTAGGGAAGGCAGTGCACTAAGTAAGGGGAACCCTCTTCCCCCTTCTTCCCCCAAGCCACCAGGGACCAGAAGGTGGGGCTTCAGGTAGGGGGCAGTGACTCACCAGAGGGCCCATGGTCTGGGTGGGCCAGCCGGGGGGGGGGAGGGAATTGGCCTATGGGCCAGAGGTTCCCCACCCCTAATGTACATGATGCTTTATAAAGAGCAGGCGTGACAAGTCCCTACCCCGAGAGGGTTACAATCCAAAAGAGAAACCACAGAGGAAGGGGGAAACGGAGGTACGGGGAAGCAAGGGAATAATATGGGATTATTTAGATTACACATACTTTGGCTTAGTTAAAATAAGGTGTTCTGTTCTTATGACAGATTCAGACGACTCACCAAGAAATTGTACATGTTCTGCTTGCATGTGTCCTCTCTGTAAAGTCTGTAAAGAGAGTCTGTAAACATTGGGTAAGCTAGTCAAACATCGTCAACTGGCAGAGAAACATCTTCCTGCCTATTCCCAACCCCAAATATCCTGCCTGTTGTCCAGTAACAAGCCTTAAGGTGAGTTGTGCATGACTTTTAAACTTGCATCCTGCTTTTCAAACAATATTTTTCTCCAAATCAAAGATATTGTCTTTCTTGCATTATGCTTCTTATTCTGTACCAGTACCGTGGCTTCTAGGACTTTTACTCTGCCGATTAAAACTACTTGTGTGGAGTAGTTTTAATCGGCTCAGTAGTGAGAACTGAGATAGAAATGTTCTGAATGGTTTAATATATCTGCTGCTGTAGTGATTTCATACATCCACTGGATGGTGCTACTGAACTTAGTTTGGAACAATGCAGGAGAGTGTGTGTGCACGAATTAAAGATAGGTGGAATGAGGAGGACAACCTGGCCCACTTTTTTAAAGAAAAAAACTATATATATAAAAGATGCTGGGTAATATTCGCATACAAAGTACGGTCACCAGATTTCCTGACAAGTATAAATGGAGCTTAATTGCAACGAACAAAACCTTCATAAAAAGGTATTGCTAGAATGTACAACGGACTAGGATAGGTATCTAACACATCTACATGAGAGTAGCTTAATGGCATTTTTAAAGCAGGGAATTCAACCTTTTCAATTTCGAACAAAGGATCCCATTCCATCCAAATCTCATCTAGATTAAAGCTATCCATTTTGGACTAAATAATGTAAGCGTTAAATAAAAACAGAGGGCAGGCCCATTGTTTTACTGTCTGAAGATCAAAAAGGCAGAGGAGACAAACCTCTTATGCTGTCACTCATGCAGAGATTGAATGGGTAGAAGGAAAAGACTCTCCGATGTACAAGAAAGAGCACAAATCGGAATGCTGACATATTGCCTTCTTTGTACTTAAGTTTTTAGGTCACTGTCCTTTTCTGGTAATGCCAGAAATTATCCAAGTATTAATATAATCCACCACACTTGCACAAAAGTCTCTGCTGAATAGGAGGACATTAAAAGCTAACAAACGTTTTGGAAAAAAAGAAAGAGAGAGAGAAAAAGGTCCCTGGGATTCTGGCCCTCGTGCTTGGCAAGCATTTTAAAAATGCTTTATTATTTGTTTTAGACAAGTATGCCTCACTACTTCAGCTCAAAGAGCAGATAATAAATATGTTAGGACAAAAACAGTGCAATCCTATAAAGGTCTGCTGAGACATAAACCCTGCTGATTTCAATGGGATTTACTCCCAAGATTAGCTTGTAAAGGGTCACAGCCTAAAATATGCAAATTGGGCTAAAACACAGCAGGGAACCAGCAATTAAAACAGAAAGCATAACAAAATACACATAAGAATGTAAAGATATTTTAAAAGCCTGGGTGAATAAAAAGCTATGCATCTGGAACCAAAAGGGCATGAAACTCAGTGCTAGGTGAGCTTCCCTGTGTATAACGTTCTAGAGTTTGGGCACCACAACCAGAAAGGCACTATCTGTGTCTAAATTTGGCGGGGTGGGGGGATCCAAGGAAGAGCCGCTGAGAACAACCTTAATGTTTAGTCAAGTCAACTTAAGGGAAAGCAGGTGGTTCTTAAGGTGTTGGAGGATATGGAAAGGAGTCGGTCCTATACTGGTTAGGACAAAGCAGGGTTTTCCCCCTTATGCGCAGCCTGGTTATTGAAACTGGTCATCACAACATGGGTTGCTAAACCCTGGTAAAAGGCTCTTTAAAGGAACAGATTGTCCATACAAGGTTTAAAAGTAATGAAGACATTCATTCGTTTTACTTACAGTCCGTTTATTCATATATGCAGGATGCATATAGGCAGATTAGATTCTTTGGTGTTAAGAGTCCACTTCATTGGAGATCACTGGCTGGAAGCCAGCTCAGACCGTGTGTCCATCAGGTTGGAGAGGGGGGGGGAGGGAGAGAGAGAGAGAGAGAGAGAGCTGGCCACAGAGAGGCTGGAAGTAGGGTGGAGGGGTTACAAAACATGCACCCTGGGGATTGTTTAATTAACCCTTTCCTCCCACTGTAACTAGTGGTTACATTACCCCGTTGATTTAAGCAGGCAGCATTACAATTCCCAACATAAAGTACCCGAGTTCTAAGTTGTTTAGGGCTCTATGGGTTAAACACAAAAACAGCGAAGGCTGCAGTTGATAAAGATAATATGTAAACAAAAAGTGCCACGGAGCACACAACTGCACAGGAGGAAAATATATTATCGAAAATTATCATGGTAGCCCCTCAGAAAGAGATATGTGTCGACCGACCATGACAAGGAATAAACGAATATATATATATATATATATATATAAATAACTAACAGTGAAAAAACATGTTGTGATGATCAACATAGATATGGTACGTAATAGTAACAGCTAATAATGAAGACACCAGAATGCTGCAAGCATGTGCCAAAAATTATAATATAAACAAACACAGCCAATCAACAATTGATGAAAAATATAACACAAAAAGTAGGCAGGTCAGTAACAATAAGTAAAACTACAGTAAACAAAGTATAAGCAAAGGCAAAATGAGAGAAGGGAAGGGAAAAACAATCTGAATGTAATGATTAACAGGTGACAAAATCAAAGCAAGGCTGATGATAAAGAAAAGGACAAACAATGTTGGCAAGTAATAACAGTAGATAAAACTACTATAAGCAGACTGTTATACAGGAATCTGGATTGTAAAGCCTGTTTCATCATATGTGACTTCATCAGAACAAGTCTTCTTAAAGTCCCTGCTTACGAGCAATTACCGAGGAGGTAAAAAAATAACAAGGTTTCCATCTATAAAACTTATAGTTTGGACTGCACCCATAGCAGAAAGTTCCGGACTGAAAAATCCTTTGTTCCTAAGCAGTAGAGAATCTCCTTCCAAAGTTTAAAGCCTTGTTACAGCAACAATATATGTAGAGAAGGAGTTAAAGGTGCAGCGTCCTGGTATTGTCTCATGTTACACAGCTGTTATGGAGAAGTTAGAGGGAGAAGTACTCCCCACTGATTTTAATAGGGACTCGTGGAGTCAGCTTTGGGAGTGACTCATGACTCGTGAGTCACCATTTTGAACCAAGGACTCGGACTCAAGTCCAAAGACTCGTGACTCGAAACCAAGGACTCTTCAACATCCCTGCAAATTGATAACAATCTCTAAAGCTGATAGAAGATCAGTGTAGTATAAACTGATTGACCAGCTCCTCTGGATCTTCTGGACTGTCTTCAAAGGCAGCCCCATTTCAAACATATTACAGTAATCTAACATGGAACTGACTAGAACATGAATGACTGAGGCCATGCAGAAGATCAGGATCTGTGTTGCCCTCCATCACAACGGTGGTTGGCAAAAGTAATCTTATAGAGGGGAATGGAAAGCTCCTTTTCTCCTACTGTGGCAAAACTCGGTTTAAAGTTCAGTTTGAAAGCAAAGCAAAAGTATTCTTAATATTTATAAGTTTAGGCAACTCCAGGGTAACCTTTATAGTGAGTGGGAAACTAATAGCAAGGAGTATGTTTTCTAAAGAAGGGTTTTATACAGGCTTCACATCACACGAGCATGTCAACTTTCTGTTCGTTAATACGACAGACACTTAAATTGATTAGCATCTTGAAATGCACATTCAAACAAAGCAGACTGGAAAGGTCACATCACTGTTCTCCTGTCCTCATGTAAAATCTGTAGAGTTGAAGCAATTGGTATTCAGCAACTTTGTAAAAGGAAGCTTCTCTTGAATGCATTAAAAGCCTTCGAGTAAATTTATTTCAAAAACCCAATACTCTTTTTTTTATGTTAGTGGATTAAGGGCTATGGTGATGAGGACTGTACTATTTGCTGAAGCAAACTTTATATATGATGCAGGCAGAAGACTGGATTGTGAGACAAAGAAACTAGACACTTTGCAATGCTGCTGCTGCTGCATGTTTTAGGTTTCTTTTCCTAACCTAGCATTCTCCAGAACTGTTTGGGACCAGGCTGTCTGAAGGACCACCTGTACCTGCCTTAAGATCAGCATTTAAGGTCCTGCTCTCAGGACCATCAGCAAGAACTGCCAGGCTGGTGAATACCACATATAGGGCCTTTTCTGTGGTGGCCCCACATTTCTGCAATACTCTCCCCAGGGAAATACACTTGGTTCCCTCCTTTATTAGCCTTTAGGTGGCTCCAAAGACCTTTTTATTCCTGTCAGCGTTTGAGTAATTGCAGTGCTTTAACTGTTCTTATCCACTGCCATCATTTTAAAGCTTTTATTTGCTGCTGTTATTTTTATCTGGTTGCTTTTATCTGGTTGCTTTTATATATGTGCTGCTGTCATGATTTTTGTGTGATTTTATGTTTTAACATTTTAATGGGTTTTTAAAATATATCTATCTATCTTAGTATGTTGCTTTATTGATTATTGTAAACTCCCTTGGGAGGATAATGTATAAATGAATGAATGCAGCTGCTTGCAGAACACTTTGGTTTCCTTCAGTTGCTATCATAAGAGTTGCTGTGCCCATTAAGCAGATTCAGGTTGTGATGTAGAATCATTTGGACAAGATTAATGAAGGCCAATTCGGGCTTATTTTCAACCTGAGATTAATAAAGGCCAATTTGGGCTTATTTTCAACCTGTGATTAATTTTTGTGCACGTTCAGACACTGAATGTGGAACCGAATGTGGAACCAGAGAAGTGGTTATCTGTAGTGATTATGTCTGAGCCTGGCATTTGCAGGTTCAAGGGTCCAAGAGTTCCAAGGTGGTCAGCACAAACAGGGATCAGGCAAAAGGCAAGGTCTCAACAGCCCAGGTCACAGGCGACAAGGTTCCAATGCAGCACAACAGACAAGGAACAGACAGAAAGAAGATCAGAGCCCAGTCCAGGTCACAGGCAACAAGGTCCCAAGGCAAAATAGCAGACAAGGGGCAGCCAGGAGGGTCAGAATTCAGTCCAGGTAACAGGAAAGAAGTTCCCAAGGCAGCACAGCAGATAGGAGCAGACAGAAGAAGAGGCAGAGTTCAGTCCAAAAGTACTCACACCAGGAATCAGTCCAAAGACAAGGGAAGCTGGATTCAGGAAGGTCGACGTTTCCAACCACCCTCTCAGCCTTACACTGCTGTTTTCATTCCTCCTTGTGAGCAAGCCTCCTACATGCAAATAGACCTTTTCTCAGAAGGAGGCCTCTGGCTCGTTCTAGCACTCCGAGTCCTTCTGAGTTCCTGTCTTTTCAGGCGGTGTCTCTCCCGAGTGCTTGGGTGTTTCTCTGCCTCCACTTCTGTGGCTGAGTCTGTGTCCTCAGGTGTTGCTCTCATGGTTGTCACCCCTGAGGGCTTGGGCTCCTCCTGGTCTGGGGCAGAGCCTGGTTGCTGGTGGGTGGTTCCTGGTCCTCCTGCTCTTCCTCAGAGGAGAAGTCTTCCCGCGGGGGCATGACAACGACCGTCTCACGTACTGAAGGCACCTTCCTGCATGCCTCCCCCTTCACTGCCCACATTCCTATCAGTTTTCATCTTAATTAAAAAAAAAAAATCTCTCCATGGGTCAGTGGCATTTCAACTTGTTTCATTTTGGTTTTTTGCCCTGTTTGAATTGCTCTAAAGCCAAATTTGGAGCTAACCTGAAGGAACCTCCTCAGGGCCAAAGTAAACGTTCATGAAAACATGCATAGTGGAGTTGTGCGTGCTAGCTTTCTCTACTCTTCTGTAAGTGCGCATGGGCCCAATTCAGTTTGGGACTATGGTACTCCAGGAGAGGAGGATTTAAGCTTCCCCCTTACCCGTTTGTTTTGTGAAATTCCACATGCCCCCACAGGTGTGGAGGTTAAAGGGGGGGGGAGTCTCCATTGGAATCAATGGAGGATTTTATTCTTTTTTACACCCACTGTGGGAGTGGTGGTAGAATTTTACAAAAATAAAAAAATACAGGGTGGGAAGCTTAAATCCATCTCTCTCAAAGTGCCATGGCCCCAATATGAATTGGGGCCGCAGGCACTTACAGGAGGGTAGAGAAATAACTAATGAATGTTTAGTTTTGCCCTCAGAGGAAATCTCTGATCAATTGTGTGTGTGTGTGTTCCTAATAAGATGAGTGAAATCTCTTAGTGGTTTTCTACACCTCGCCCCCCACCTCACCCCGCCCGTGTGAGTTTCTTTACTGCTCCAGACAGAAGACCCAAAGCTGGTGAGAAGCAGAGGCCACCCATAGCAATGCTTGATGAACACATGGCTTTAGTGTTTTCTGAAGGCTCAGGTGGGGATGAGTAGGGGAAGAGGCACTAGGATTTCCTCAGCAACACATTGCTGATTGAGTGCTGGGAAATGATGGGTTCCTCACAGCGGATGTGCTTCCTGGGAGCACGTTTTTGGATCTCCTGCACCAACTGAGAAATGACTGCTTTTCCCTGCAGAAGAAAGTGGGGACTCTGCATGCCACTGCAAATGCTTCCAAAAGCTATATTGCGCTGAAGCTCCTTATTAGGAATGGACCCCACACCGTCTCCACCCTGAATCCAAACAAGCAGCAGCGACTGTTCCTGGCCATCATGAGACGAGAGGACCAAATTCTTGGGAGAGCGAGGATTTCCCAAACCTCATGAGATTTTAAATGAGACTTTGAGCCAAATGAAACATTCTGTCCAGCACGCATGGCGGAACTGCACTATTCGCTACCGGGTCAGGTTTAAGGTACTCAAACCTGGTACTTGTGTACAAAGCCCAAAATGACTTGAGACCAGATTATCTGAGAGAGCACCTCCTCCCATACCAACCTGCCCAGTCGCCGAGTTCTTCAGATGGCATGCTCCTGGTGGTTCCTCATGGACCTTTGGCCCTACTGAAGTCCACCAGGAGAAGGGCCTTCAGTGTGGCGGCTCCATTTCTGGGAACTCCCTGCCTCTGGAAGTCAGGCAGGCTCCAACATCGTGCTGCTTTCGGTGCCTGCTGAAGACCTCATTGTTCTGGGAAGCCTTCTCTCCTCTCCAACCACCAATGAAATGTTACCTACTTTGTTTTCAATGTATTGTTTTTGTTTCTTTTATCTGTTTTTATCTTATTATTGTTCACCGCTCCAGAATCTACTTGATATGGAGCGGCACACAAATATTGTAAATAATAATAATAATAATAATAATAATAATAGCAGCAGCAGCATTTTTCTGTACTCCCCCCCTTTTTTTAGTGGAGAACTGTATTGCAAAATTCAGAAAAGTGTGAATACTGAAGTATAACTGCATTTTGGTTCATGTAAATCAGTTAAGTTAGCATGAAAATGTGAAGCAAACAATTTCCCCTAATAACATGGCCGTGGCATCAACTGTACGATCATAACTGGCATCCCCACAAGTTTCCCTAGGCTGTGGTATTGGCTGAAACCATTTTAGAGCTTCCTGTTGCCAGGAAAGAGCTAAAAATTGCAGGCTTTGTTTGTTGTTTTTTTGCCTCTGACATCATGCCTTGTTTGTCTGCAAATGCCAGTGCTACAAAATCTCAGCTGAGTACTGCGTGGGTGAGATTAATGACTGAGAACTCCAGAAGGTGGTGAAACAAGCATACGGAATCCACTTCATCAAACTGTGGTATATAGTTCAGCTCCCAAAGGTACTTGATTACGCTGGCTTGGTCTCGGGTCTGAATAAGCTGTTGATCTGGTAACATACTTGAAAACATAACTAGAAGGATATCCTGGGGGATATTCTCCACCTGCTACGAGAGCCAGGGCCGGCGCTACCGCTAGGCAGACCCAGGCGGCTGCCTAGGGCGCGTGGCGGAAGAGGGCGCAGAAACGCTGCGCTCCTTCCTCGCCGCCGGCACGCTCCTGCCCCGCCTGCCGCCTCCACCGCGCCTCCCCGCCCCGCCCGCCGCCGCACCTCCCCCCGCGCCCGCGCGCCTGCCACCTACCTACCTTCGCGTTGTTTCCGGAGCCCCGCCGGCGTTGTTTTGGCGGGAGGAACCCGGGGCAACAGGGCTTAAACAGCCCTGTTGCCCTGGTTTCCCCGGCAAAAAAAAAAAGCGTGGGGGTCCCGTCGCGTCGGAGGCGGCAGCAGCAGCAGCAGCCAGCAGCGGGGGGGGGGAAGGTAGGTGGTGGTGGCGGCGTCACGGGGGGGGGGGTTGCAGAGCAGGGCTGCTTTGCTCCGGAGCCCCCCCCCACAGCACGAGAGGGGGGGGGCGCTAAATATAATTTGGCCTAGGGCGCCAAACAGCCCTGCACCGGTCCTGACGAGAGCAGACCCTTGATTGGAAGTCAGGAATTTTGGGATGGATGGTGAGTTTAAATTTTATTTTGAGGGCACTTGCGTAAACGACCTGTGTGACTCATTTTCAGAGAACCTTGATTGAAATAAAATATTGAGGAGGCAGTAGTGACAGCCGTATAGCACTGAGGGATGGACATCCCACGCCCTGTCCCACGCCCAAAGATTGCAAGGTAACTCCAAATGGAAGAATCGAAAGGTAATACTAAACCTCAGTCATGGGTAGAGTTACCATCAAATTTTGCCAAACCAAATTTGGAGAGTCATTTGGAGGTGTGAAACATGTGAAGGAAGCTAAAAGCATTTTAACTTCACATCCTTATTTGTCAGAAACCCTATTCAGGGCTTATAAAAAAAAAAACACAATGGTTAACTCACAGCATGAGTGGAGCTGCAGCAAGAAGCCCTGCCCTGATGTCACGCACACCGAGCAGTATCCAGCGATTCCGCTGGGCTTCTGCACATTCCGTTGTGCCAGCAGGACCCACCAAGAGCGCAGAAGGGAGTTAGTGCTTCCTAAAGCAACTCCAGAAACGAGCAGGAAAGCTTGTTTCCAGATTGGGACAGGTCAATGGAGCTCCCTTCTGTCAACTCCACTGACCTGCCCTGTTCCAGAAACAAGCATTTCCTCTCGTTTCCACTTGCTTTAAGAACCGCCCAGCAACCCGTTGCACTAGCGCTGGGTCCCACTGGTGTGTGGTCAGCAGGGGATGCTGCCTATTATGTAGCCCCTTCCTCAATGTCTGCACATACAGTGCCACGTCTGTAGGGTGGGGACCTTCCCACAGTGCAAGCTTCCCCAGTAGGGCAGAGTTCCGGCTCGCATGAAGGTCTTCTTCGTGCATACAGTTGTACAACTGAAGGCCCCCTCTCATTTGCACTGCTGACATGGACATTAGGGGAGGTGCTACGTGGTGTGAGTGATGTTGGTGGGCAGGTCTACTCGTTGTGGCCTCGCTTGCATGGCAAATTAACCTTTTTTGAATAAGGCCTGAACAGGGAGTTTGCTGTATATCTTAGTCTCATACCTAGAATGCTTTCAGCATCACTTTTCAAAGCATAGCATAATATTGTAGATACTTTTTAAAAATTCTACTTGTCAGATCACCAGCTTATACTGAACTTTTAGAGTAGCAAAATGATATGGAGGCTGCTTGTGTGTCAGTCTCATATGTTGCCTGAAATTGCTGTGAGTCAGGAAGGATCTCCTGAAACTCTATCTGCCTCCAGATCATGTACAGAAAAAATATGATCACTAACAAAAAAACCTACGCTTCTCAGAAATCTCCACATATATGCCACTTTTGTAATCACAAATTTAGATATGATGCATTTCTCTAGCGTTGTGAGTAATTCCTACATTTCAGAATCTTACACTTGGAACTTGCCGCCGGCTTTCACGTAGCCCTATTAGGTGGCAATCCTACAGATACTTATCAGAGAGGAAGTCCTACTGAATTTAATGGGATTTACTTCTGAGTAAACATGTATAGGATTGTGTTGTTAGTTGGGATTTCCTACTTGTATGGTAGTGCTAACAAATATTCAAAATGGCTGGCTGGGGAATGCTGAGAATTGTAGGACTTTTTTCTGTCTAAACATGCATAGGATCGAACCCTAAGATACTAAAGAAAACTAAAAGAACAAAGGGTGTCTGGCACCTTAATGACTAACAAATTTATCCTGGCAATAAGCTGCTGTGGACACTGTCCACTTCATCAGAAGCATTAACCTGAATTTAACAGATTTATAGATACATGTTGGGAGGTGGGGAGAATGCAAACTATGTGATCAGAGAGAATAGAAATGCAAAAAGTACAGACACTGATAATTACCCTTAATAGGTGCCATTCACAAAATGTGGTTGGGTAGTAACACAGACATCATTGCAATGGTGAGCAGATTAACGTATGTAGCATGATTAAAAACAAACAAACCTTGGTCATTGTTCAAACCACAGGAAAAAGAGCTGAATCTCTTCTGCAGTTCTGCATTAATATCTGTCATGAAATTCCTTTGTTCAAGAATGACCACCTTAAGGCACAATCCTATGCATATTTAGACAGAAAAAAAGACATGGCTGGCTGGGGCATGCTGGGAGCTGTAGACCTTATTTCTGTCTAAACCTGTATAAGATTGCATCCTTAAGGTCATTGACAGAATGTCTAAACACATTTGCATGTTAAACTATCAAATATACTTAAATGTTGAACACCACTGCATGTGAACTGTAAAATATTAAGTAATTTTGTGAAATATTAAGTTATTTTGTAGGCCAAATACTCAGAAACACTAACAGTGCAATCGTATACATGTCTACTCAGAAGTATGTCCCACTGAGTTTAATGAGGCTTACTCTCAGATACAAGGGCATGGGATTGCAGCTTAAGGCTGACTAAACATGGATAGGATTGTGCTGTAAAATACCACTGCATATCAACTCTCAATATCAAATATTAAATATTTATTGGAATTTGATATTCTGATTTCAAACATCATAGGATGTCAAATACAAATACCAAGCATTTCATGAACATTCAACACGTATTTGAATATTCAGAGACTTTGCAGTGATTATTCGACATTTATTTCAGAGGGGAAGGTGCATGTGTGTGTGTCAGGGAACATGATGGGAAGAAGCTCTACTTGTATAAACACTTTGTAAATTTGATCCTTGCTTTCAGAGAGTCTGAATAACAGGCTGATATTGTCAACAAAGGATCACAGTCTCATGCTGGCAGGGACATGTGGAACAGAGAAAGCTGCCTCATAGCAAGTCAGATCGTTGGGCCCTTCAGCTCAGTATTGTCTACCCCAGCCTTATTCCCACCCTGGTGTCCTCCAGGATGTTGGACTACATCTCCCATCATCCCCAGCCAGAATGGCCAATGGTTATGCTGGCTGGGGATGCTGAGAAATATAGTCCAACACATGTAGAAAGCACAACATAGAGCAGCCTGCCCTATACAGTGACTGGGTTCAGACAACACAATAACCCACACTAAAGGGTTGAGTGTAGGTTGTCGTTGGACCAGTGGGTTATTGTTGAAACGTGGGTTATCATGTTGTCTGAACCTAGCCAAGATAATAAACCATGGTAAACAACCCACAGTTCACAACCCAACAATAAATCATGGGTTCTCTTCATGGGTTATCCGTGGCTAACGAGCCAAGGCTTGTTAGCAAAGCTGGGTTCAGACAACACGATAACCCACATTTCAACAACCACCCACAGTTCAATGACAACCCTTGAGCGTGGGTTATTGTGTTGTCTGAATCCAGCCACTGACAAGCAGCAGCTCTCCAGGATTTCAGGCAGAGGTCTTTCCCAGTCCTACCTGGAGATGCCAGGGATTGAACCTTGGATGTTTTGCATGCAAAGCATGTGCTCTTCCACTCAGCTACAGCCCTTCCCCCTTCTTGTATAATGTGTCACATTCAGTGGGGCTAGAACAAGCCACATGGGTTCTCCTATGTATTTTTGAAGAAGCAAAAGTTCTGAGACCCAGAATCAGCTGTAAGAAATCTTATGACTAATGGTGCTCATATCTAGCTTCCGGAGTGTAGAGTCTAAGAAATGCATGAGTATAATAAGGCTATGCAAGTGAGCCTGGATCAGCCTCAGGCAAGCCATCAATCTGAACCATGTCTTTTCTTTGGTCAAATCTCCTATTATTTATTTACTGCCTTTCTTCCATCAGGAAACTGAAGGCAGCATACCTGGAGTTTCCATGGGAAACTGCCTATCTGGTTTAACTGACCAGCTTCAGCGAGATTGCTGCATCATGTGCCTTCAGACAATGCTCTTGGAAACATGTCTTTAACAGTTTTGTAAACTCAGACATTCAAGAAGAGCAGCTTTCACAGCACTGTATTTCCATGGAGGAAAACAACAACAACAACTGCTTGTGTTGTTTTACTGTCACAACATCTTCTCTCTTTCTGCCACACATTCTCTGGCCTTGGGCACATCACTATCTCGGCAGCTTTTCATGTTACTTACCTTCTGATAATTAAAAAAAACACAACTCACCCTCTTTAGTGATGACAACCTTTCACATGAGATACATTCATTAGAATGCAGAAAATGTCAAAAGAGACAAGATGTTTTGGCTGACCACTCCCCTCACCATTGGCTTTGTGGGCTAGGGCTGATGGGAATTGTAAGCCAAAACATCTGGGGAGCCACAAATTGCCCACCCCGATGTACAGTTTTGAACGCCTTTCATTGGATCATTTAGGAATGGATACAAGAACAGGAAAGGGTTAGATTCCCATGTCAGAAAAAGAAGATATAGGTTGAAGAGAAGAGAAACAAGGTATACCACATGAGTGACCTCATTTACATCAATAGGACTTACTGCCAGGTAAGTGTGTATAGGATTGCAGCCTGAACTATGGTTTCTTCCTATCAGATATGCACTAACTGGCTTCTCTGGGCAAAGGACCTGTATCTCATGTGTTTCTATAAGGAGTATAAACAGGAAGGCAGGAGATAAATTGCTGAAGCATGAAAAAAATTAGAGCATGATTATTCTGTTTCTGATAGACCTTGTTAGTATGTAATGTCAGCAACTTGTGTGTTAATTAATCAACAAATTGCAGGAATGCGCGCTGCACATGAGCCATTTCCAGCAACAACCTATGAATGTTACTGTGATATCCAAGCCTGGGCACTTGGGGTTGTTTGTGGGTTACACAACCCCCAATTAACCCAGGAACAAACCATGGGTTAACTTTGGATTGTTTAACCCACAAGCTACCCAAAATGCCCATGTTCAGATATTATGCTAACAACCTACAAATGTGGCATCCATAGGTTGTTGCTGGGAACCAGAAGCAGCTCATGCGCAGCACATGTCCCTGCAATGTGTGAGTTAATTAACCCATGATTTGCTGCCAAATGCCACCATTATGTGCAAACAGTCCCCGTGACAGGGAAGAGCTGTTGTAACCACTATTGATCTAACACTTTTTTAAAAAAGCTTTCAAGATACTTGGCAATTCTTGTTTATTTTGTCATCTGAACAGTTCTGTGGTTGGTCAGTATTTCCATTTTACAGTTGAGAGCCAGATAACAATTTGGTCAAGACTATTGTGAGACATGGTGAAGCACTTGGTTAGATTTGATGCTCTAGCTGCTAGACAATGCTGCCTCCTTCTAAAGAGCTTGTTTCTGACAAAGAGGACACACCAACCTGTATTACAACACAAGGACTGGGTTCACACAACATGATAACCCACACTCAAGGGGGGAGTTGAACTATGGGTGGTTGTTGAAACATGGGTTGTCGTGTTGTCTTAACCCAGCCGCAATAACAACCCATGGTTTGTTAACCATGAACGACCCATGAAGACAACCCATGGTTTGTTGTTGAGTTGTGAACTGTGGGTTGTTCATGGTTAACAAACCACAGCTTGTTATTGTGGATGAGTTCAGACAGCACAACAACCCATGTTTCAACTACAACCAATGGTTCAGCAACAATTCACACTCAGCTGTTGATTGTGGGGTATTGTGTTGTGTGAACCCAGCCAAGTATCTATATTGAATATCATGTAGTCAACAAGCTTCAGAAACTTGCAAGGGGACGCACTTCCAAACATAATACACTACACCAGTTGGGATAAAACTACTTACTCCAGCCAGTTAACTGCCAAGCAAAAAGGCAAACACAGGAACCGGTAGCAAGTATAGGCATAGACTGAGATGTAAGGTCCTGCATAAGGGTCATGGCGAATTCATTATTTCACTGTTTTGTTTCTGGGAAAAACTGCTCTGGTAGATTTTTATTAGCTGCCGTCTGGTGGCTAATCTGAATAGTGAATATATGTAATCCAAAGCACACAAGGGGACAAAACTGTCATGCTGATGGAAAATCTAATGGAATGTAGCATTTTAACATCCCACAGTTTTTATTTTGCAAGCTATGCATTTCTAAACTGCTATGGGCCTTATTAATACCTTCTGCTGTAAGAAGAGTAGAAACTAAGACACCCTGTACTAAAATAAGAACTCTTTGCTAACAAGCTGTCTGGAAAACACAGAGCATAAGCTTGTACTGTAGTAGGAAGCACACACCTTGTATTTTGGGGCTGTTCGCTCCTGGAGTCCTGGGTCCTTAGAGATGCGTTACTATCTAAAATGGTTTTTATATATATGTGTGTCTCTGGGTGTTGTATGTCTATATATTTCTATGCATATGATTTTTATACTGTATTTTTTAGGTTTTAGTCAGCTATTGGGCAGTATAGAAATGTAATAAATGAAATGAAACTACAGTCATGCCTTGGATTGAGAGCATAATTCGTTCCGGAAACGTGCTTGTAATCCAAAACACTCTTATATCAAAACGAAATCCCCCCCAAAAAAATGTGTACAGAGATTTTTAATTTAAGCCGTACTACAGTACTTATATTGCAAGACGTCGCTTGTATATCAAGTAAAAAAAATATTAAATAAATATTTAAAAATTTGCTTGTCTTGCAAAACGCTCTCAAACCAAGTTACTTGCAATCCAAGGTATTACTGTATCTAAAAATGGTGTCTTCTCAAACCTTGAACTCAATAATGCTGGCACGGAAGCCTTCCACCCCTAATGGGGGCATTAGCGCTCCTGAAATATGCCATAAAACAAAACTAAGGATAGCAATAAATGGGTCCTACTGTAAACAGTCATTTTAAAGGCCTAAGTAGATGTAATGCTTTATTCCTTGTACCAGAAACAACAACTTAGCAGAGGAAACTATTAGGAATCATCGGATGACAAACCAGGCTCTTCAAAAAGAATGGTAGGAAGACACTCCCTGAATGAATCTAATCCCTTTATGCAAGTTTTGAAATGGCAGATGTATGCTTTTAGAAGGGTCTTCTCACTTGGCACTCTGTCTTGAAAGAATATCCTCAAACCCTTATGTGCTAAAAAAGCCACCTCTTCTAGGCATCCAGTGGATTACTCAGCTTCTCGGCCTTTCCATGTTCTTGAATTTATCTGAATATGCAGGAGGGACCCCCTCTGTTGAACAACTTTTAAGGGCACAATCCTTTCATAGATCCTATGTGTGTTTAGACAAAAAAATAATCCTACAACTCCCACCATTCCTCAATTGTAAGACTTTTTTCCTGTCATATAGGATTGTGCCCTAAACCATCGTGTTTGCTTTCTCTTTCTAGTAGCAAAGGAAAACAGGGGCTTTTAGAGGCAATTTGGAAGGTACCAAATCTTCCAATTTTGGAAGAGGCCTTTGGTTTTCTCAAATTATAACATTTTGACTGCAGGTGAAAATCTTATCTATCTAATTTTCTCAACTGAAAAGGCCTTGAACCTGGAGTGCACTGTGGTGGTGGTTCATCTACGACTGCCCATTCACCCACATAGTACACCATTATGTGATGTTTCATAATACACATGCTATTATAGATCTTTATCTACCCTTTGCATATAAAAATATATATAAACTCTTTATTCAGCAGGGATGTTGAAGAATCCTTGGTCTCGAGTCACGAGTCGAGTTACGAGTCTTTGGACCTGAGTCTCGAGTCCAAGTCCAAGTCCTTGGTCCAAAATGGTGACTCATAAGTCACGAGTCACTCCCAAAGCTGACTCCACGAGTCCCTATTAAAATCAATGGGGTTTTTTCCCAACAAAATAAGGCTATTTCAGATATGTGGCTTAAATAAATTCTAGGCACAAGTGTGCCTTTTTATTTCAAAACTCTGCAACTGATTTTGGCAAGAACAGACCAGGAAGACAAACCCAAAATAACCAGGCAGGCAGAGGAGGCAGGGAACCCCAAAGCAGGCAGGCAGAGGCGTTTGTCTTGGACAATTCAAACTGTGGAACTGGTTAAGAAGAGACCAGGCAGGCAGAGGAGGCAGGGAACCCCAAACAGGCAGGCAGAGGCAGCCAAACCCAAAATGTCTGAAAGGTTGCATTTTAGGAAAATGATTTTAAAAAATAAACTTGCTGTACTTCCTAAAACCTATCCATGTTGCATTTGAGGAACACGATTTTGGAACACGAGTCCTTGGTCTCTAGTCCCAAGTCGAGTCTCGAGTCCCATTAAAAATATTGGGACTCGAGTCTGAGTCGAGTCACAGCGGGGACTCAGTCCGACTCACGAGTCGAGTCCTGGAGTCCGAGTCCCCATCCCTGTTATTCAGACAGCAGATTACTGGAATAGAACTGGGGTGCACAACACATTTGTGCACGACACATTTCAGTGAAGTACAGTAATACCTTGGATTGCAAGTAACTTAGTTTGAGAGCGTTTTGCAAGACAAGCAAATTTTTAAATATTTATTTAATTTTTTTTTACTTGATATACAAGCGATGTCTTGCAATACAAGTACTGTAGTACGGCTTAAATTAAAAATCTCTGTACAAATTTTTTTGGGGGGATTTCGTTTTGATATAAGAGTGTTTTGGATTACAAGCATGTTTCCGGAACGAATTATGCTCTCAATCCAAGGCATGACTGTAATACTCTTGGTAGGGATCATAGTTAACCATGGAAAGGGCTATACAGTCAAAACCACTAACATGTACATTTGCCTAAACCAGTGTTCTCCAACCTTGTTGGGAGTTGTAGGCCAAAAACATCTGGGGACCCAAGGTTGGAGAACACTGGCCTGGACTCACAGTATCCCAAAAGTTTGGTATCTCTCCATGCGTTTTACCTCCTAGGTCAAACTTTGCATTGCTGCAGGCCTCTCATTAATTGGTATAGCAAAGTGCTGCACTCAGTATACCAGGGGGTCCCCAACCTATTTGGACCCATGGGCACATCTGGGAATTTGAGAAACTGCTGTGGGCACCCCCACAAAATGGCTCCCATGGAGGATGTAGCTCGTGGCATCATAGCTGCTGTGGGGCCTGGTTAGTCAAAAGTGGTGGTGGGAGATAAACGGCTAGGCGAGGCTGGGAGGGGGAGAAACAGCGAGATGAAGAGGGAGTGGGGAGAAAAATACTGAGGCTGGGAGTGGAGAGAAATGGCTAGATAAAGGGGTATGTGAAGGAGAAACTAAGGGCTAGGAAGGGAGAGAAAGAATAATTAGGGATGGAGAACGGAGGTAAATAGCGAAGAAAAGGGTTTCATGGAAATAAATAGCAAGGCTGGAGGTGGAGAGACAGAGAGAGAGCCAAGGGGAAAGTTCTGTGTGGACACAAGAAGATTGGGTGGGTCTAAGAAGCAATTCTTTCCTTCTCTTCCTGCCCACTGATCAGCGGAGCAGTGCCAGGTTCAGGAATAGGAAGGAGTTTTTAAAATTAAAAATAAATTTTTGAAGGGGGCAGGAAGTGGAGAGCTTTGCAGGCGCCGTTTGAGGGCCTCATGGGTGCCACATTGGGGACTCCTACTATAGTGCACGCCCCGAAATTAATCTCCAGCTTTGCTAATATAAAAACCTGCTGTGCTTCCCTTTACTTCTGCCCTCTGCCGGCCAAGGAACCTGTGCATTTCAACTAAAGCTGGAGGGAAATCCTAGTAACTACTGAATCTTATATTTTCAGAAATGGGGGAATCAGCCATTATGTGCTTGTCCCCATAGTCTTAGGTGCATCACAACCTAGCAGAAGCTTATCCATTGAACCGTATCCACTCCTCCATTCCACCTCAAGTCTCTGACTGTGCAGACTTTGTGAACTACACTGTCATCCTCATCCACCCCCCCCCCCCCGCTTATAACATCTTGCTGACCTGGAGATCTGAAAAGGCTGTCCGCAATGTTGTGCATCTTTGGTTGTTTCTAATGAAGTTATTGCCCGATTGTGGATTTTGGAATTCTTTTTCTAAGTACTCCGTTTCTGCAGCCTGCTGTAGAATTCCTAGTGGAGCCATTCCAGGATCCGAGCCTGCAAAATAACAGGCTGTCTTGAAGAGGCAGGACAGTCTTCCACAAGTTTTATACTAGTCTTGAATGACAGAGCACACTCCTGGCCTTACACTGTATGCTGGTTTGTGGCCTGAGCCATTTTGGCGTTGCCAAGTATCTCAGCAGTTCTTCTGAAATACAAAAGATAGCCACTGTGGCGTAGTGGTGAGAGTGTTGGACTGGGACTCAGGGAGATCCAGGTTCTAGTAGTCCCCACTCGGCCATGAAACTCACTGGGTGACTTTGGGCCAGTCACTGACTCTCAGCCTAACCTACCTCACAGGGTTGTTGTGAGGATAAAATGGAGAGGAGGAGGAGGAGGATTATGTAAGCCACCTTGGGTTCCTTGCAGGAAAAAAGGTGGGGTATAAATATAATAAATAAATAAACTGAAAAATTCCCTCAAATGAGGCAAATCTACCAATATTTGGCTATTCACATGAACATAAAGAAACTTCTGTACAAGTTGCTCCTTCAATCAGGCTATTTAATAGAGACCTAACAGGCAGAGGGTGGAGCGTCTCAACAAGGCCTGGAGGGGTTCTGTGTGTTCTGCAATCAGCTCTTTATGTTTGCTGGGGGGGGGAGAGACTTTCCCTACTGCGTTGCTATGCTGGCTGGTGCATGCTGGGAATTGTAGGACTTTTTCTGTCTAAATTTGTGTCCTAACAATTCTACTAGCTCAGCCCAGGTCTATGATTGGTCAGTCTGCATAGCCTGACTGGGAGGAGTTTAATAAGTCCCTGGGAGGTAGTTGTAGCTATTATTCTCTCAGTTTACTGTCTGGTTCAACGATGACTAGATCTCCAGTTTGTTTGCCTTCTCAGTTGCTGCTCTTTTTTGTTTGTTTGTTTGTTTGTTTGTTTGTTTCAGTGTTTGTAATACACAGACTCAACAGTGGCATCTTGGAACTTGGAAACATTATCTAATCAATAGAATCTGAGAAACTTTGAGGCTTGTAAAAACACTTGTTTTGAATTTTTAGGCCTCCCAAGTGTTTTGCTTTTTCATAATTTGGTGCTTTGCTGATCCTTCTGGAAATGGGCCTTGAGGCAGAATTTGATAGGCAATGAGGGAAAACTAATTAGATGTAATTAGACAAAACCTTTCAGAGATGCATCTGTATCTCTTTAAGCTACATAGGATAAGACTTGAAAATTTGTCTCCTAAAGAAGTCCTTGCATACAGGTTCTTGAGGTTGTGATGAACTAAAATTCCAAAGGTGGTTCTTGCTTTCCCTTTTTCTTTTTTTTTTAGCATTAAAACAATAACAATGCTATTATAGAATTTCTATCATAATGTTAATCAAGTATGCGACAAACCTACAATTATTTTGAGGTAAACTTATCCAAATTGCATAGATTTATTGCAGGAAGAGGTGAAAAAAAGGAAGTTTTTCTGTTTAGAACTCAACTGAATGCAAATTGGTAAAGAGAAGTAGCAGCAAGATGCCCTTATTCTCAGCAAACTGAGATGAAATACCATACTTAAGTACAGTCACCTCCCTCTGTTGGAAGGAATCTGGATAATGGGTGTTCAGGCAATAAGAACCCAGATCCTGGACAACCACTGGTATCTAGTTAGTTTTGTTCAGGAGAAGGTTACTCCACAAGGCAGACACTTTGCTCTAGAAGAGCAGGGGGTTCCCAATGTGGTGCCGCACCCACAAAGCATTTAAAAGTTTTTTTTAATCCATTTTTTAAATATACACACATGGATTTGTATATATCCATAGTAATGAAATGCATACAACTTTTTAGCAATTATACATAGGCTTCAAGAAAAGCGGACCACATATCCAAAGAAGTACGTAATCCATTTGAAGGTGGCATCTATATGCCACCTGTTCAAATGCTGAAAGCATTTGTAAGTGTGGTAAAATATAATTTCAGTATATGATTTCTACGGTATATAATCACATAACTTGCAACAAATATTTCCTATGCTTTTACTTGTATGAAATCCTATGCTACTTTGTCTGTAGAAAGTTCTATCTCACATAATGCTGATACAAAGGGCCTCTAAGGGGCCTCTTGATTTCTTGTGAACTGTTGAAGTAAACCTGTTTTTAACAGTTAATTGGTATTGAGATAAGGAGAAGTTACTTCAAAGATGCCTTTCACTCCCTAAAAACTCCTCAGTATACACAGGTCAATTAATTGTTATTTACTGCTTGAAAGAGAGACCAGGTATTGTAAAAACATCATTATGTCACAGTAGAAAGAAAGAATGAGCTCACCTTGTAGAATTTGTTAACACGCATGCGCGAAAGTAAAGCGCTTGTAAAAAGAGTATAAGAATGCTTGTATTTCTAATGGTGGATTTGTCTCACTCTGCTTTGGAGTGGAACCATACAGCGCTGTATTTGAATAAAGGAATTCTTTTTACCCGCTCTGATTGATTTATTGGGCCATAAGTCAGCTGGAAAACGAACCAAGGAAGTGGCTTAACTTCCTTACCACAATTTGGCGACTCGGCCGGGACCTCCAGCCCAGAGTTTTGGACATTCTTCCTCCATGACAAATTACCCAGTCGGCAATTGGTGAGTTCACCTCAAGGGTTTTTTTGTAAGGGAGGAGATTGGTCCGGGATTCTGCTAAGGACGGTCTAAAAAGGGTAAACTGAATTCCGGTCTGGTAAGGCGCCTAGGAGGTGGACTGACAGAGTTCAGTCACTAGGGGGAACCAGGAACTTCTGTGTGAATCCAAGCAGTGGGCAGGGTGACAGGAGTAGGGTTCCCAAACTGGAGAACAACAGGTTTTTCAAGAGGGACGCCTCTTGTCAAACAGTTCTCCTAGGATATGGGCAAAATTGAACTGAAATACCTCCTTTTCATTTTTCTCTGGGTTTTGGTTATTGCATTGTGTTATTGATATTGTGTTATTATTATTGCATTGTGTTATTGATATTGAAAGGTATAGGATTTAGGAAAAAGGGAAACCTTCAAAGAGGGGTGGCATACATGTGCATGTGAAAATGTCAATGTGTGTGTGTCATTAGAACCATGAACTGTTCGGTTTCCCGAACAGGCAGGGAAAGTAAGCATGTGTGTGCGCGCGCATTATTAGATTTATGAGCTGTTACTAATACAGACAGATCCACATCTCTCTCTCTCCTCCATTTATTAGAATTTATGAGCTGATGGAATAAGGGCTGGTCCTAGGCCACAAGCTGAATACCGCCCTTCCACCAGACAGGGTCTCCCTCCCCCCTTTCCAAATCTCCCTGTTGAAGAATGTATATAAGTCACTGGGACTAAATCAGGTCAAGACGCCCTGATCTCTGTTTGCGAGGGGTAAAACCCAATGACCAGCAGAGCTTCAAAAGCAAGTGGGCCTGATTGAACCCCCTCCCATGATCCAGTGACGTGTGAGTGTTGTGTGTTTGTGTGTGGACTGAACAAAAAGCACTACACACACACCAGAGTGAGGAGATCATAAAGGAAGCATTCTGTGCCACAATACATCATGGGTGGGAATCAAAGTGTTCCAAAAGGGGCACCTTTAGCAATAGTGCTCCAAGAATTTGCCTCTTTACCTAGAAGTAAGACTTTGTCAAAAACACGGTTGCAAACTCTTTGTACTGAGGAATGGCCATGCATAGGGGGAAGTACTTGGCCCAAGAATGGGTCCTGGGAAAAACAGATCCTAAGGGACCTTCGGGTAGCCCTAGAGGACAAATTCCCAGGACAATTGGATTATTGGTATGCTTGGACAGAGGTAGGATATCGGAAGGGCTACCTCAAGCCTTCCGAGGTAGAACCTACCGCACCTCCTGCAAATAAACCCCCACCCTACCTTACTCGTCAAGTTGGTCTGTATCCACTCTTGACCAACACGACACCAGTGTATATTCCTCCAGTGGCAGCAGTTGCACCGCAACTAGGAGGGGAGGGGCAGGTGATACAGGCTGGGCAGGAGGCAGTCCCTGGCCGCACAGAACTCAGGCAGACGTATCAATACGTCCCTCTGAGTACACAAGAAATCCTCCTGTGGCAATCCTCAACCCCAGGATTGACAGAGGACCCAGACCGTTTTGTACAGCGTATAAAAACCATTTTTCGCTCACATAAGCCTGATTGGTCAGACACTTTGGCCATTTTAGAAGCACTCCTTCAGCCAGAACAGTACCACCGACTAAAAGCCCTTGTAAATGATGCTTTAGGAACGCAGGCAATTGGGAACATCATAGCCTTCCCAAATGCTGATCCAGGCTGGGATATAACTGATGCTGCTGGGCAGGCCTTGTTTGAAAGGTTTAGGGACATGTTGGTAACTTGTTTAGAAAAAATGGGACGAAAAACTGTGAACTGGGCAAGGGTTAAGGAATGTTTGCAGTTGTCAGCAGAATCTCCAGCACAATTTCTGTACCGATTAAAACAACAAATCCGCTTGTTCGGAGGAATAGACCCTGAAGCCCCAGCCAATGAGCCTCTGGTGGTTTCTCTGTTTGTTGAGCATTCCCAAAAGGATATAAGGGAATATTTTAAAAAGCATTCCCCTGGATGGCAGGGCAAAAATTTAAACGAGATCCTGACCACTGCAAACCACGTTTTTCACACAAGGGAGGAGCTGGAAAAGAAAGAAAGGAAGAAAGAGACAGAGGCACAAGCCAAAATGTTGGGGGCTGCTATAGCACAAGGTCTTGGTTCAAGTCGAGGGAGGGGGCAGGGCAGAGGCCGTGGGAGAGGAAGAGGGAAAGGCTGGGCAGGAACAGACACGAGAGAAAAGATAGGACGGAATCAATGTGGGTACTGCCGACAGGAAGGCCACTGGAAAAGAGATTGTCCGGTACGCCCCCAAGGTCTGCCAACAGGAGGCGCTGTAGAAGCAGTAATGAGAAGTGGGAACAGTGAACAGGAAGACTGACTAACTGAAGGAAAATTTTGTGATGCAAAGAGAGAGGGAATGAGTATTTGGAAGTTAAAAAGTGATGCACCATTTTTAACAATGCAAATTGGAGAACAAAGGTTTTCATGCTTAGTAGACACAGGTGCTACAAAATCCATGCTTGTAGATTCAGCTAAGAAATTGCCCAAATCAAGGCAAGGGGAACGTATTATGGGGATTGAGGGAAACCCTGAATGGCAACCCCTCAGCAAAGATGTACAGGTCCAATTGGGTCCCCTAACCACCAAACACCAATTTGTACTAATGGAAAATGGTCCTGTTAATTTGTTGGGACGTGACTTGTTGTGTAAACTAAGGGCTACAATAAAATGTAGTCCCAATGAAATCTGGGCCTCAATGCCATCTAGTAGTCTCATGGCATTTGTTGGGTCTCTTGGGGATGAAGATAAACAGGGCCTTCCGCCTGTATTGGCTTCGGTACCAGCAGAATATTGGGCAGAAGGCTCAGAAGAAGTCGGACTCTTAAGGTCTGCTTCTCCGGTTCAAATAGAAGTAAGACAGGATATGTTGCCCCCTCGGGTAAAGCAATATCCCATCCCTCGAGAAGCAATAAGTGCTATAGACTCTTTGATTGAAAAACTGAAAAAGCAAAAGGTTTTAGTTGAATGTATGTCTCCTTGTAATACCCCAATCATACCAGTAAAGAAAAAGACTGCTCCAGGGGAGGCTCCAGCATATCGGCTGGTGCAAGACCTCCGACGAATTAATGAGTATGTTGTGGCCCGTCATTCTGTCGTGCCAAATCCAACCCTCATTACATCTCAAATTCCTGCCTCCTCACGGGTATATACAGTCATAGACTTGAGTTCAGCTTTTTTTAGCATCCCTCTGCATCAAGATTCCCAGTATTTGTTTGCCTTCACCTGGGGGGGGCAAGGCCAAGGGTCAGGTCAGCTCTGCTGGACCCGACTCCCCCAAGGGTTTGTTCAGAGCCCAAGTATATTTTCCGGAATTTTGCACAAGGACTTGCAAGACGTCCATCTCCCACGTAAATCAATCCTTGTGACTTATGTGGACGATTTGCTGTTAGCTTCTAAGGACTTTGAACAATGTCAGGAAGATTCCCTGGCGCTGGTTCATGCGCTGGGTGAAAAAGGACATAAAATAGCGAAGAGAAAATTGCAATGGTGTAAACCCATAGTGGAATACTTAGGTCATGTTTTGGACAAAGGGGAACATAAAATCTCTCCAAAGCGAATTGATGCTCTCAGGCAGGCAGCAGCTCCGTCTACAAAATCACAAGTAAGGGCATTGCTTGGAATGCTAGGCTACTGTAGGAGCTGGATTCCTGGGTTTGCAGAAATTGTGAAGCCATGGGTAGAGAAGACAAAAGCCAATAGCCCTGATTTAATTGAATGGACATCGGAAGATCAAAAGGCTTGGACTGAAATTCAAAGATTATTGAGCTCAGCACCAGCGCTGGGTTTGCCAGACTATGAAAAGCCCTTTGTTTTGTACGTGCATGAGAGGAAGGGTGTGGCTTCAGGTGTGTTAACTCAGTCTTTAGGACCTTATCAGCGCCCTGTTGGCTACTATTCGGGACAATTGGATTATGTGGCTAAGGGAATGGCAAGTTGTTTAAGGTCAGTTGCTGCAACAGCCCTTTTACTGGAAAAAACACAGGATCTAGTTCTTGGACATTCTTTAACAGTTTATGCCCCACACTCAGTGGTGGCTTTGTTACTGCAGAAGAATACCCAACATTTTTCAAATGCTCGATACACCTTGAGTCCACCTTGCTAACAAATCCAGCTATAATTATCAAACGTTGCACAACATTAAATCCTGCTACGTTACTGCCAGATCCAACAGAAAAGGGGGTGGACGAGAGAGGGCATGATTGTTTACAAGTAGTAAAGGAAGTACAGCTACCAAGGAATGATCTAAAAGACACTCCCTTAACCCATTCAGATTTTGTGTGGTTTGTGGATGGATCATCCAGAATTGTGCAAGGGACAAGAGAGACAGGCTATGCAGTGACAGATCAATGGAAAGTAATTGAGGCAAGAAAACTCCCAGGAAATAAGAGTGCACAGGCAGCTGAGCTGGTAGCTCTAGCTCAGGCATGCAAATTAGCTGTTGGAAAGATGCTGTCAGTTTACACTGACTCCAAATATGCCTTTGGTGTTTGTCATGCAACCGGAGCTTTGTGGAAAGAGAGAGGGTTCCTTACTGCCTCAGGACAGAAAGTGGCAAATGGGCCAGAGATTTTAATGCTTTTAAACAATATACATGCCCCGAGGAAGTTGGCAATCGTGCATTGCAAAGCACACACAAATAAAAAAGATCCTGTAAGCATAGGGAATGATCTGGCAGATAGGGCAGCAAAAGCGGCAGGGGGAGCCCCCCCTTTAGCTATGCTGCAAGCAGCAGGAAATAGCGCCTCTCTGCCAGACGCCGTATCAAATTGGCAGCAAAACGCTCCTGCTGAGGAGAAAAGGCTCTGGGAACAAGTAGGTGCAAGAAAAATACAAGGACTTTGGACTTTACCAGATGGGAGGCTAGTTCTACCGCATGTTGGCCTTCGGATTGTAGCCTTAGAGGAACATCAAAAGGGACACCAAGGGATAAGCGGGCTGGCGGCAGCAATAAACAGAGTGTGGTTTGCTCCTGGAGTACATCAAGTGTCAAAAGCCATTACTGCCGCTTGTCCTGTTTGTGCGAAGTTAAATGCTAAGGCAGCTGCTCCTGGGCCAGAAGGGGGGAGACCCTGGGTTCAACTCCCTTTTGAAGCCCTACAGATTGACTTTGCTCACATGCCAAAATGCCAAGGATTTCAAAATTTGCTTGTTTTAGTGGATCAACTATCTGGATGGGTGGAAGCTTTTCCTTGTCGAAAGGCCACTGCAATGGAAGTGGGGAAACATTTGCTCAGAGACATTGTGCCAAGATTTGGGATCCCCTCCCATTTGGAATCCGACAGGGGCCCCCACTTTATTGGAACTATTATACAATATGTGGCAAAGACCATGGGCATAGAGTGGAAGCTACATGTTCCATACCATCCTCAGTCATCAGGCCAAGTGGAGAGAATGAATGGAATACTGAAGCAAAAGATTGTTAAACTGTGTAAGAACGCAGGACTCACCTGGATCCAGGCCCTTCCTTTAGCTCTCCTGGCAGTCCGAACAAGTCCCAACCGCAGGTTCAAGCTGTCACCTTATGAACTCCTTTTTGGGAGGCCTCCCCCAGTTGGGCGAGGCGCAGTTGTTCCACATGTTTCACTCCTAGAAGGTGATGAAGCCTTTCGGGCTTACATTATAGAACTCCAACATCAGTTTAACAGGTTGAGACGTCATGTTGGAAACTCACAGACTTTGCCTTTAGATGTTTTCGCCCACAGGTTCAGAGCTGGAGATTGGGTCTACGTGCGGAAGTGGACAGCAAAACCCCTTGAAGGACTTTGGGAAGGGCCATATCTCGTCCTACTCGTGAGACAGACAGCCTTGAAAATCGAGGGGAAAATACCGTGGATCCACTACACCCATTGTGCCAGAGCTGCGCCTCCGGAATCTAGCCCCCCCAATCTGGAGGAAGGGGGGCCAGAAGTAGACGCTCGCAGAGGACAACGAGGGAGTACAGCCAGGGTTACCCAAAAAGTAACCCCAGAAGCAGATGACATCACCAGGAGCACAGCCAGGGTTACTGACCAGGAAAAAGTAACCCCAGAAGCAGACGATAGCAGGCAACTTCCAGGGAGCTCCGCCCAAACCTCTGAGATTCCAGGAGTGGACAATTCCAACCAACAGACTGGGTGGACTGTGTCTCACTTGGACGGCCTCAAGCTTAAACTGTCACGAGGAAAATGATTTTTCCAGTTGCCCTAATATTCTCCCTTTGGATTTACACCTTTGCAGGAGGAGGACTACCTAGGGGTAGTGCGGAGTATTGCAACCAATTTCAACTTGTCGAACTGCTGGGTGTGCCAACACCTAACTCCTCAAGCAAGGGCTGAAATTTGGGCCCACCCAGTGGATACAAAGACTTGGTTAAAGTTAAACACCACCACATGGGAACCAGATCGTCTCTGGGATAAGGATCCCAGAACCCATGGTTGGGAGGGGGTAAAACTTCCAGCCTCTAAGCCAGGGTCCCCATGGTACACAATCACTCGACTGGTGGGAAATTTTTCAATCTGCTTTGAAAGGATAAATGGCACAGGCCCAATTCTGGGGTGGGTCCCTCTTCAGCACTGTAACTTAACCATACAGACTGACTGGAACAGTCAAACTATCCAGCCTTACAATGGGAAAACTGAACTCCACATCACTTCCACTGATCAATCCCCCAACCTCCTAGGTTATAGGTTCCCTGGGACAGATGGAGGGTATAATGGGACAAATTTTGAAGTAAAGGAAACCTGGACTAACTTCACAGTGGGAGGAGAAGTTTTCTGGATAGGTAAGAAACAAGGTCTCCTAACAAAAAACTTGTCTTTAAGTCACTCTCTACCTTGTAGTGAGTGCAGGTGTAATGAGCCTCTATTGCTATGGCAACTGACCAAGCAATGGTATTGTTCTCAGGCCGTACCACACCAACCTTTTAAGACCAGTTTTTATGCTATACACCAAGTTCAGTGGTCACAAAGATTTCATGGTCATGATTCAAGATGTCTAGGCACCTGGTTTTCCGTTGCCACTGACAAAGTGGCCGATTGGGATGGAAACCAATGGTGGCTGGAAGACAGTAACTTGAATTTGGCACTAACTGGAGGGGGGACATATTTTTTGTGTGGGAATAAAGCATACAAAGGCTTGCCTCCTTCATGGGTTGGGCGATGTGGGCTAGTGTACTTAGCACCAGACATTGACACTCGGCCAAGCATAAATGCGTCTGAAGTACTGAATCTGGGCTCTTTCATCCATTGCATCATACCTACACACACAAAGCGTAGTGCCAACCCTCTAAGTTACTCCTTTGGGCCAGTAGGTGATTTCTTTCACTCTACCTTCCGATATTTGCTCCCTTGGTTTGGTACATATGAAATGGAAGCAGCTATCCGGAACATCTCAGCAGAACTGGAGATGGCTTTTAATGCCACAAATAAAGCCCTCCAGGATTTACAGCAGGAAATAGATGAGGTGGCTGCAGTAACACTACAAAATCGTCGTGCCTTAGACCTATTGACAGGTGCCTTGGGAGGAACATGTGCCATGTTGGGTGAGACATGTTGTTTTTATGTAAATCAATCAGGACAGGTAGCACGAGAAGTGCAAAAGGTGAAGGAAGCTGTGCAAGTTTTCCATTCAGTCAACCACCCAGAACGTGTAAACCTCCAGAGTTTGTTAGCCTCTTGGCTAGGAAATCTGTCCTGGTTATGGAAAGGTCTGTTAGTTTTAGGATTATGTGTACTCTGTATTATTTTTCTTTGTTGTTGTATTCAATGTATTCCAGGGCTTCTCCAAATGATTCGTCCTGTACGACCACAAATGTATATGCAAATACCTCTAGAAGAAGCTTCAGTTCGTATTGCTCTAGAGAAGCTAGTTAATTAGAAATGATCCTCAGTGTGTATTTATCCACTAGGATCAAAGAGGGGAATGTGGTAAAATATAATTTCAGTATATGATTTCTACGGTATATAATCACATAACTTGCAACAAATATTTCCTATGCTTTTACTTGTATGAAATCCTATGCTACTTTGTCTGTAGAAAGTTCTATCTCACATAATGCTGATACAAAGGGCCTCTAAGGGGCCTCTTGATTTCTTGTGAACTGTTGAAGTAAACCTGTTTTTAACAGTTAATTGGTATTGAGATAAGGAGAAGTTACTTCAAAGATGCCTTTCACTCCCTAAAAACTCCTCAGTATACACAGGTCAATTAATTGTTATTTACTGCTTGAAAGAGAGACCAGGTATTGTAAAAACATCATTATGTCACAGTAGAAAGAAAGAATGAGCTCACCTTGTAGAATTTGTTAACACGCATGCGCGAAAGTAAAGCGCTTGTAAAAAGAGTATAAGAATGCTTGTATTTCTAATGGTGGATTTGTCTCACTCTGCTTTGGAGTGGAACCATACAGCGCTGTATTTGAATAAAGGAATTCTTTTTACCCGCTCTGGTTGATTTATTGGGCCATAAGTCAGCTGGAAAACGAACCAAGGAAGTGGCTTAACTTCCTTACCACATAAGGTCCTCAATCCATTGCATTATAGGAGGTGAGCGTTTATCCTTCCAATGTTGTAATATCAGTCGTTTAGCTGTAAAAAGGGAGCAGAGAATCCATTTACCCTGACCACTTGTTAATTTCCATTTAGCGGGTAAATAATGTAAAAGAGCGTGTACACCAGTGAACATTAAAGATTGTTCCAGTACAAAATTTATCTGTGTAATAACTTCCCTCCCAAAGGAAGCAACTACTGGACATTGCCAAAACGTATGTTTAAAAGAAGGATTAGCTGTATTGCACCACCAGCAATTAGCCAAATTAGACAATCCCTTATTAAAGAGACATTCTGACGTCTAATAGACACGAAACAAATGTTTTTGCTGAATAAGATGCAGCCTAAGATCCATAGATATGACATGTAGCTGCTAACACAGTGATCCACTGATTAGGCATTTTGTGGTCATGCCCACAGCAGTTTCTCAAATTCCCAGGTTTGCCCACGGGTCCAAAAAGGTTGGGGATCGATGGTCTAGAACAGCATTCACAAGAATGTACTTTGCAAACTCTTGATTTTAAATTAGTTGTGGTGTTTGGGATTTTTCATAGGCCTGTTTACTTTTCTAATAGCTCGCATTCCAGTATTGTTGCTAGGGTGGCTGTATACACATCACCAAAAAAAGGGAAAGGTTTGCATAAAATTTGTGTACGTTAATTTATACATACAGACTGGCTGATAGTTGACAAAGTTCAAATGGTCAAATGTTGGTTTCTTTATTAAGGGTCATGCTTCTTTAAGGAGAGAAGGTACCATATTCTCTCTCGAGGAATTCATTTGCGCGTGTAAGGGAGGAAATGAAGAGACCAGACACAGAGTATGGGATCGAATCAGGGCCACATTTATTAATCAATCAAAGATTTGCGAAGGGAGGAGTGCAGTTCTAACTAAACCGCCCCTCGGCCAGTATTTAAATCAGAATCGGGCGAAAGCATCCGAGCCAAAAGGGTGGCACGATTACTCGCCGCCCCCAAGCTTTACACCACTTGGTGCTGGAGGGCCTTCCCAGTGTCTGCTCCGCCTGGCGCCTCAGTACAACCGGTGAGTGAGGAGGGGAGACCCCAAAGCCAGCCCAACCTCCCACAAGCTGCACTGTGGGACAACAGCCAGGAGAGCATCAGGTTATCACCAGTCACCTGAAAGGTGCCATTGGATGATCACCAAACCCTAAATTGCCTGCCTACCGTATTTTCGCACTTCCCACCACAGAGGGAGACAAGCTATTGCTTAGTCTTAACTCCCCCACCTGCAAGAGATAAAATCGAGCAGGGCCCTCCACAGATCCTCAAGAAAAATGCCGTTACCCGCGTCAGAGAAATGAACTCCATCTGACCGGTACAGCTCCCTCCGGGTCAAGGATATCGCGGGATGGGGTATACAGAAACCAATCCCTCCTATGGCCCTGCAGACTTCTCCGTTTACTTTCCAGTCCGCTCTGTTCGAGGCCTTGGGGTTCTCACCTCCCCGCCAACAGAAGCGCGTCAATATGTAAGACCAGAGAATCTGCACATCCAGCCAGCGCTGCCAGATAATTGCAAGGTCCTGGACCACTTACAATATCAGGGCCTTGCTCTTCATCAAGCCCAAATCATTTCCCCCCAGGTGCAAAACCAACTCCTGTGGAGGCCAGATGCCTGAATCAGGCTGGAACAATGTATGGAGGAGGTGCTGCCATTTCATACCGGGCCGCCCTTGCCACCTGCAAGTCGGCCAAATGCCCGATTCCAAGATGTGAGCCGGAAACAGATGCAGCCGCTCATTGCGCTATCCAGTATACCATACTGTGTCCACAGATGAGCACACGGACAGGCTTCCCTCCACTCCGGCAACCTGAAACAGAAAAAGGGCAGCAGCAGTACCAATCAAGGTAATTGGACTCGCGTAAGACTTGTATGCTCGGGACCTCCAGCGGCCAACTGCCTGGATACATTCATGGGGAAATCCCAGAGCAGATGCAGTGGAAGGAGTGTGTACCAAAATGCAAATGGGCGAGACCCAAGGCCTCAAGCGCCCTCTTGGCCACAGACCAAAACTGAAACTTGGCAAGAGGGGAACCATCCACATGGCAAAACAGGCCACCGGGATTAGAACCCTGATACTCCAAAAATGCCCAAAGAGCCCTTACAGGGCACAACTTTTCCTCAGAGGCTTGGTTCAGGGAAACCACCTTACCCCTCCCAAGCTGATCAGACTTAGACACACAGAGCTGGAGGAGCGCTCTGCTCCCTGAGAAGGACAGGTCAGAATATTGCAAGGCCCTTCCCAAATTGTCAGCTCACGACCGGGTGACCAAACAAAGTTTGGCAGCAAACAAATACGTATTGTGAATATCTGAGACTACTCACTCATTCGCTCTGGCCTTTTATAAAACAAACCTGTGATGGTTGATTCAAATTCACATTTTTTCCCCCATCTCATATCCCAATATCTAATGGAATCCAATATCTAATGGAATATCTAATCTCTTGCTCATTCAGGGGGGAAATCTAGTTTTAAGTTGTTGTTGATTATGATGATGTTGTAGTAGTACTTCCTTTTGATTTACTGGGGTCATTTCCCAAATTCCTCAAAGAGGAATTCAGGGGTTGGGGGGAGGGGTTCCTGCCACTTACTGTTGGACTAAAGGACTGCTGCATTAGCAAGCTTTGGGGGCTCACATTTGTAAGAGGCCTCGCCACTTATTTCCTCTAAGGCCTTCCTGGAAGTGCCTTCATTGCAACTCACCTTGGTTAATGCTTTGCACTTTAGCTACAACATGGCATCTTCTGTTCCAGCAGATGTCTCAATTCAACATGGACTTGTGCCAAGGTTGAAAAAGACCTGGCCTAGAGAGAAGGGTTTATAAAGTGATGAATAATTTCATAAAAATTGCCTATAGAGGCAGGCGCAGAATTTGGCTTGGTTGGTCTGGCATTTCTATTGATATATGGGTTATTGTAGTCAATGGTAATTTGATGGCATAGAAACCAACAAAACAAAGCACTTCAGGGCTAGTTCTAGCCTTAAAGCAATACGTCATGGGATGAGTGCTTAATCATTAACACAAAATGCTGGGATTCCAACTTGTCCAAAAGCCACAACACTTTGACTTGTGGCACTTTGTATTCATCAAGATGTGTTCATATCTGGTCCTCATCCCTTGACTTCACATACCCCAGTGTCCTTGGAGAGCCAAGATGCTTTTGTGCATAACAAAGTACACCTTGGAAAATGAACATACGAAGTGGGAACTAGCTGGTATTAGTAAACTGTCATTTGTTCTAAAACACTGGAGGCACATATAGGATTATGTGCCTAACAGTGGAGGCACATTTACAGGATTGATGTTCAGAAACTTGAACATCAATTCCAGTGCTGAGGATCACTGGATCCTTGGTTCGCTGCCATTCCTCACCCCCCCCCCAATTTGTTTGAACAAAATTCTTCCAATAAGTTTGTGCATGTGACTTCTGCAGCACTGTGTAACCCGTAGGACTGGTACTGGGTCTGGCAGACAGGGCTGCTTATGCCAGTAGGTATTCAGGATTGGTTTGCCAAACGTCCAGCATTCAAACCAGCATCCTGATAAGCAAATCTTCACAAGAAGACTGTAACTGAATATATAAATGTAGAATAGGTCTTCAGGGATGCTATTTTAAAAGGTTCATTGCTTTACTCCCCCCCCCCCTTTGTAATATGTATTCATGTAGGTGTGAGGGAACCTTTGAATTTAGACTCTTATCTGGGAACTCTTGGTTGGGGGAATTAACATTTTATATGGGGGCACACACACCAATTCTTTTATATCTATCTAAGAGAGGCCATTAAACTGTAATTTGGATGAATATAAAGGAACTTGAATTAGTGCCTGATACCCCCACACCTCAGGCACAAAGTACCCTTAACATTTTACAGTTTTTCATTTCTAGACTTCAGCCAAAGGAAGATTGTATTGGCATGTAGTAATTTTTTAAAAATAAAATTCTCCTGTGAGCGACCAGCAGACACTTTCACTAGAATCAAGAAAATGAAGGGTTATATCCTTTTTTTATGAGCACAGGACTAAACTAGTTTGTCAGGCATCTATAGTACCAGGGTGGTGGTGTGTCTTATGGATTTTAAAATGTATCTTCTTCCCTTTGGTCACAAGTCCTTTGATATAACATGTTCTTGGTTTTTTAATGTTGTGAGTTGGACTTTCAGAGTCCAGACAAAACCAATTTTTTTCTGCTTCCAAAACAGATCCCGACTACTTTCTACTAAGCAGTTGAATGGAGTATGTATTTGCTTGCTTTATAAAGCTCTCCCTATGGTCCTGGCATTGAGTTAAGGAATGAGCAGGTTCACAAATGCAACTTAATTAAGATGCCATAGAAATAGTGAGAAAGATTTATAAAGGTGTTCAGCTGAAAAGCTTGATGCAGGGAAATGAACTGAAAAATGCCTTACATTGTGTGCCCCTTGCGGACAAAACTACTAACATCTAGAAAAACTGTTGTACGCTGCTTTGGGCCCATGTGACAGAACAGGGAATAAATCAAATAAATTACATTCCTCAATTGATTTAATAAAGTGTGGGCACCTGAGGAGGTTGCATCTGATCAAGGATGCTAGATTCTCTTCCAGGAGGATCAGTTATTAAAGCTAGTTCTTCATTTGGTATTTGGAAGTAGGAGGTAGAAAACATTTATTTTACCACATAGAGCCATATTATACTCTTGCCCTCTTTATATCTCTTATTTAAACATTTGGGAATTTGCCTTATCTGCCATGGCATTTTTCTCCCCAGCAGACCATTCTTGTTTTTGTTTTTTTTCTCGTTACTTTGGACATTAAATTAGCGTGGATTATATAGTTTATATGTCTTAAAACATGAAGCACTTCCTGATGCTGTCTTCTGCTTTCTATAATTGCTCTCCGGACACACTGTTCTCCTGGACCCAAAGGTTCCTCCATGTCCAAGGGCCCCCTCTCAATCTCCCTTAATTCCATGTTTTTCTTTTATTGTAACAAAGTTTGTGGGCTCCCAGTGCCCATGTATGATATCAGCCATGGGCACTGGTTCTGTGGCATCCCCAGGTTAGTGTCTGAATCAGCGGAGATAGAGGCAACACCACACTGGATTCCAGAAGCGCCCTTCATCCATTGAATGATTAGTGCCTCCTGTTCAGTGACAGAATATCACTGTTTTCAGGGGTTCTGCTTCCTATTTAATTACAGAACAGGGCTGTCTGTCCTGGCCAACCTACTCCTGAGCCAGGACAGACTGCCTTGATGAGCCCTACAGCCAGTGCATTTGTTTGTAAAATGAATGGATTCTAAAAAATGGGGACTTGCAAGATGAGATCTCCTATGAGACTCACCCAAAGGGTTTGGAAAGCTTGTTCCTGGCCCATAATCCAATCCATCTTTGCACGTTAGGGATGTACACATAGTGATGCCCACAAACCTGGAGGTGGCTCCCGCCTCTCCGCGGTGGTGCCCCCCCCCCGCTGCTTGATTCTCTGCGGTGCAGAGCGATTCTCCGCACCGCTTGATCCGGCCGCACCAGTCCCGTCACGTCACTTCCAGCTGGCCGGAAGTGACGCACCAGGACCCTGCGCCAGCGTGCTGGGACCTTGTACTGTGGATTTTCCGTAGAAACCAGGGCAACAGGGCTGTTTAAGCACTGTTGCCCTGGTTTCTACAGAAAATCCACAGCGCGGGTCCCAGCACATCACTTCTGGCCAGCTGGAAGTGACGGGACTGGCTCGGCGAGGGAGGCCCGGGACCCGGTAAGGCCCGCTTGCCTCAGGTGGGTGTGAGCGGGGCCGATTTTGGCCCGCTACGCCCGATCAAGGCGAGCAGTTACATCCCTATTACACGTACCTCTTGGGGTGCTCGCCAGGTGGTCGGTGAGCACCCCTGCCTCTCAATACGTCTTGTGGCGGCAGCGTGGCTCCCGGCGGAGTTTCCGGACCCCGGAAGTGATGTGACGGGTCCCAGCGCTGTGCCAGGAAGTGACAGGGCAGGATCCCGGCACTGCGTTTTTCTTGTAAATACCATAGAAAACCACCTTAAGACGGCCTCGAATAGCAAATCGCTGCCGTTTTAAGGTGGTTTTCTATGGTATTTACATGAAAAACGCAGCACTGGGGACCCAGAAGTACCTCTCCCCGGCTCCTCTCCGGGGAGATGTGCCAAGCCAGGGAAAAGGTAAGTTTGACCTGCATCCATGCTCCCATGGGGTGCTGTTCTTGAATAACTCCTGCTAGGTTGGTCTCACTCACACATATGTTAAGAAATTTCAAAGTTTAATCAAGAACAGTCCACATTTTCCTGTCTCAGGGTCATATCACTGTTATATTTAGATTTTGAAATCGGTGCACAAAGGTGTAGTGTCCCAACAGTGTATTTTGTAGAACTCCGGAAAAGCTGGTAACCTTTTGATCACCCTATTTGAACCTAGAACCACTGAGTATTCATAACAGAAAAGTGATAGCAGCAGCTGAGGAAGCAGAGTCTGCATCATTACTATAGCCTTGTCAATAGATTAGTTGTTTGAGATGGACCAACAGTTGTTACGGTGTCCAGTGTTAATTTGGGTTTGAATTTACACCCCAGTGCTGAACTAGGCAGAAGGACCACAAACTCAGGATTGTAACTGAAACGAATTAAACAATTTATTGTTACACAATGGAAAATAAATAATAGTGTGGGACTTAAATGACTGTGACTATGTTTGAACATAATGGCTTTTCTTTTTAAGGCAGTATGATGGAATAAATAAGGTTGTGTAATATGAATAAAAGAGCAGCAATTTTGAATAAGAATAATTGACAGAGACACTAATATTAAAGCAATTCGATAAATTACCAGGCCCAACACTGCATCCTCCTAATAATTCTTCCAGCCCATCTAGTTTAAAAGCATCCTAAGTTTCCCAGCTGTTCTAACTGCATGACATTTTAGTATTAAAAATACTATCAATCCAGTGTAGTGGGTCAACAGGTCAAAGGATCCCTCCATCTCTAGCAAGGCAGAAACAGAAAAATGAAAGGAGGGAGAACGGAGAAGAAAGGAAAAACAAGACTCTCACTAGAATTGAAAAGGTGAAGGTGAAAACCAATCAGAGATGGACCAGACCTTTACATCATTTAGGAATTTGGGACAAAAGATGAATACATGATTCCCCCCCCACCTTCCATACCAGTTTCCCTGCAATTTGCCATTGCTTTCCACCGTCACGTAGACAAGTTTATATCGGCATCTTCTCTGAACAGCCCAAATATGTTATGGTTTCACCATCTGCTGTGTCACCCGATAATGATCTTGGAGTCTTTCAAGTATGTTTTTCTCATCCTTATCAATCCAGGTGCCAAGGTCTCTTACTGGCTGTCACTTTGCTTCAGCCAAAGTTCCAAGCAGGTTGCACAGAGCTGGTAGTTTCCATTGCTGTCATCCAACCTGAAGTAAACCCATTAGCACAGTCAACAAATTCCTTGTATGTCCCAGTACGCCACACAGCTGATTTTTACAAGTGAATTAGAAGCAGATGTCTTTATGTAGCAGCAAACCATAATTTAGGGCTGCATGCACAAGCAGGAATGAGCCTACACGTTGCCCGTGGAATGGAGACAGAAGAGAGTGAGATGTAGGTTGAAAACAATGATTGGAAAAGAAACAAGGAAGGCCAAGGATGTGAAAAGCAGCTGAGGATTATGAATTAGAATTATGAGGATTAGAATTATGCTTTCTAATTAACTGGTTTAGGGTTTGAGTTATTTGTACTTGGTTTGGGTAGTAATGTCTGTTAAGTGAATGGTGTGTTATTGAAAATAGAATATTCTAATGTAGTTGACTCCGAGAGTTATTTACAAATCTGCCCTTCCTCATTCTGATTTTAGAACTTGGTGGACTGCAGGGCCCTTGTTGGTCAGTCCCTTTCTTTTCATAAAATTTCTGTATACACTACATTCAAAGCTGTTCACAACAAAACATGGGGGGGGGGAACCAAGAACCAATAAAATATAAATGCTTCAAGCAAAACAGTAGCTTCTGCATGACTGGAAGTTTTAAAATGACATCACGAAGGAATCAAAACCAAGTAATAATATCAAAAGTCATTTTTTTCTTGACAGAAGTCATTAACTCTTTGGTCTTGGTCTGAGAGTTTTATTCCAGATTTTGGTGGTATGCTCCAACACCTCCCTTTGGATTAGTCTTCTTCCAATGAATCACAGCACTTGGGAAGCACTTATAGGGATGTCCCGAAAGCTCGATGGGGGTGG
Organism: Shinisaurus crocodilurus; assembly: GCA_021292165.1. Classification (NCBI taxonomy): domain Eukaryota; kingdom Metazoa; phylum Chordata; class Lepidosauria; order Squamata; family Shinisauridae; genus Shinisaurus; species Shinisaurus crocodilurus. The sequence goes on along the minus strand of JAHFWL010000782.1, from coordinate 282,578 downwards.
AATCGGGGGCAAACTTGCCCCCGCTCGACCCCTGAGCCCCGCGGTACTCACCTTTTCCCTGGCTCATCATATCTCCCCAGAGATTAGCCAGGGAGAAGAACTTCCAGGTCCCCGGCGCTGCGTATTTAGCGTAAATACCATAGTAAACCACTTTAAAACGGCCCGCGTGGCCGTTTTAAGGTGGTTTTCTATGATATGTACGCTAAAACCACAGTGTCGGGACCCGTTGCATCACTTCTGGGTCCTGGCAAAGTCTGCCGGGAGGCCATCCTGCCACTGCGGGAAGATTTGAGCTGCGGGGGTGCTTGCCGAGCACAAGGCGAGCACCCGAAAAGGTACGTGTACATCGCTACAGTTTGTAAGCAATTTCAGCAAGGGATAAGACGTCCTCAAAGAAGCATTTGAACTTTTCTGCTCCATACTGAAGTGGCAACCCCAAAGGAACAACTTTCGTTGGACTCACCCCTTTGGTGCCAAGCTGCCACCCACATTGGTCCCCAGTAAGTACTCTGATCCTGGAAGTTATGCTGCAAGCAGCTCATGGTATGGACTTCCTGGGTGGGCCTCTCCCCAGGAACATTAGTATTGTCCCCAGGTATACTCCCCAGGTAGTATTGTTGTTCACCAATCTTCTGCCTGGCTTGATGAATCTCTGGTTACCTGCTAGTGAAGTAAAAACACCGCTGCCACTCCATAAGCATGTGAAATAATCACACAGGTGTTGTCTTCAAGTCCATGAAGATGGTGGGCATGGCTAGTGAGTACAATGAGGACAAAAGGATGGAAAAGTGGAAGGAAGAAGTGAATATGAACTGTAGTACCAGCTGAAGATCAAGGAGAAACAAGTGGAACTGGTCCAGCCCTGATGCAGCCAAGCCCAGCACAACCTGCATGAAATGGAGAGCAAGCACCAGCTGAACCACAATGGGAGCAGCTGCATGAGGAGCTCTGGTGGTATAAGGAGGAGATCGAGAGACTCAGTGGCACCATGCTGACTGGTGGTGGATGGGTCCCAGTTGGAGGAAGATGGAGAAACAGTTGGATGCCAACCTGAGGAGCCTCTCCACAGAGAAGAAGTCTTGTTTCATTATATTATTTAATCAATAAATAATTTACATACAGCTAAAAAAGAAGTGTTCTCCAAGAAAATTAAGAGGTGTCCATGCAGCTAGGAGGACAATATCTCAAGATGATATCTTGTCATGTATTGGATTAAAGTGATTGTTTGTATTATCAAATTAGACTTGCTGCCTCCCTGGTTTGTTTGCCAGAGCAGGTGCTAGTGCCAAACAGACTAGTCTATCAGCCACCTAGCACACCAGTTTGGAAAATAAATCTGGAAGATACTCCAAATATTAAATTGGATTGCAAACATTAAAAATTGGAAGCAGAAGAGGGAGAGAAGCAGTGAATGTAATTTAGGAAAACTGCCCTCCTAAAATGTTCTGTGATAAAACAGCACACACTTTTATGCAGTTTCAATTTGCTCATTTTATTGTGTTGATAGATACAGAAATCAATTGTAACAATAGAATGCTTCCCCCCCCTTTTGGAAGTGGTGGTTTGCTACAACTTAAAGGAAATAGAGAAAATTGAGGGGGGGGGGGATTGTAATGTAGGCTTCTAGAAACATTTAACTGTTGCACAGCAAGATTCCAAATAAGTCTGTACTGACTTTACCTGCTGTGATGTGCTCTTAATATCCCCGTCCTGAAGGTTGCCTCTAGGGAGGAAAAGGGAGAGAAAGTTCAGAGTGCCTATAGGATGGTGTCTGTTCAGCACTGGTAGAATAAGCAATTCCGGCATCATCCATGGTGACCTTCCAGGCTTATCTGGGGCTGAATTCTGAGGTGAGGCAGGATTATGGACAGTTGGTGGTCACTCTTAGGAAATGTTTGGAGCCAGTAGTTTCCTCTGAATTATTTATTTATTTATTTATTTATTTATTATATTTATGAATAGCCCATCTGGCCAGACATCCGGCCACTCTGAGCGATGTACAGTCCAATAAAACACAAGGGGGGGGCACACACACACACAGTATAAAACACAATTAAAAATCCTAACCCACCCCATATTCCCGCCTGAAAAGCCACGTTTTTAATGCCCAGCGGAAGCTAATCAAGGAAGAGGCATGGCGGAGATCACTGGGGAGAGAGTTCCATAAATTGGGGGCTGCCACAGAAAAGGCCCTCCTCCTAGTCCCCACCAGCCTGGTTTCTCTGGCTGATGGGACAGGGAGAAAGCCATCCGTGGCGGATCTTGTTGAGCGGACTACTTGATGTTGCTGGAGGCGCTCCTTGAGATATACTGGACCAGAGCTGTACAGGGTTTTAAAGGTCAACACCAACACCTTGAATTCGGCCCGGCAAACAACTGGTAGCCAGTGCAACTCTTTGAGCACTGGAGTGATGTGATCACGCCGGCGGCAGCCTTTAACCAGGCGAGCTGCTGCATTCTGTACCAGCTGCAACTTCCGAACCATCTTCCAGGGTAACCCCACGTAGAGCGCATTACAGTAGTCCAGGCGAGAGGAGACCAAGGCATGAACCACTGATAGGAGCATATGATTAGGAAGGTAGGGGCACAACTGCCGTATCAGATGGAGCTGATACAGCACCACCTGGTTCACAGCTAACACCTGAGCCTCCATGGACAGCTGGGAGTCTAGAATGACTCCCAAGCTGCGGACCTGGTCCTTCAGGGGTAGATGTACCCCATTCAGCACCAGGTCAACATCCCCTAACCTTCCCTTGTCTCCCACCAGAAGTACCTCGGTCTTGTTGGGGTTCAGTTTCAGCATGTTCTTTCCCATCCAGCCACCCACTGCCTCCAGGCACTTGGACAGGGTTTCAACAGCCAACCTTGGTGAGGACTTGAAACAGAGGTAGAGCTGCGTGTCATCCGCATATTGATGATAGCGCACCCCAAACCTCCTGATGATAGCTCCCAGCGGCTTCAGGTAGATGTTAAATAACATTGGGGAGAGGATGGAACCCTGCGGCACCCCACAAGTGAGCAGCCGAGGGTCCGAAGCCTCCTCCCCAAGAACTACCCTCTGGTACCTTCCAGAGAGGAAGGACCGGAACCACTGCAATACAGTGCCTCCCATGCCCAACCCTTCCAGGCGGTCCAGGAGGATACCGTGGTCAATGGTATCAAAAGCCGCTGAGAGATACAGGTCCATTTTACTTATGAGGCGCTTATGAAAGTAAGTCAGCTCATATCCTCTGAGGTGCCTAGGAATGAAAGAATATCTAGATTGCTCTTCTGACGTGCAAAATGTTGTTGTTTTGGTGAAAGATTTTGTGGAGCACATCTTAAACAGGGAGCAAAAGAATGTAGCTTCACCTGGCTAAGCCTCCTAGCTTTAAGGAGGCAGTGAGGGTAGACAGTGAGTTGGAAGTGACCTTTTAGAAATAAAGGTCTCACTTACCAGATGGGTGCTGTCAGTTGTGAAAAATAGAACTCCTCACATTGTATTTGTCATGATCTTGTTTTGCAAAAACCCTGTTACCTGTACTGAATGAGTTAAAAGATGAGGTGGTTGGTTTGAAGGCTGCAGAAGGGAGAGTGATCAGCAATCCTAAGGAGTGTGAGAGCAGCTGCTGGGAACATGTAAAGTCACTTTACATGTGAGCCAGGAGGAAGTGGGATCACTGAGGTGATACAAGCTAATTCAGGCAGTGGCCCCATTTTCAAGCTTTGGTAAACTGACTTGGTGATCCTGGGTATTATTTGGAGGGAGAATTTAACATGTAGATTTTTGATAGGGGAGCAGAAGTATCTCTCCAACTGATGAGTTTAACAGAAGTTAGTTTAATATAGTAACCAAGTATTAAAGACCTGTGATGTGGTTTTTGAAAGTAACTAATGCTGCCAATGTGGGGAGGTCTCCGATGGTGCTAATTTTTGGTAGTTCAGTCAAACTTTTGTAGTCAGCTGCAAGTCTTCCCAGAATGTTTTCTTGGCTCTTGATTTCTTTTGGGTTTATCAAGTCAAAATTAATTTCATCACAGAAACCTGTCAGATCTTGGAGTAGAAATTCCATTTTAAAGGGTTACAAGTAGGAACAGCGGAATGGAAGGGAATCAGCGGGGTGCAAAAGAATTGGCAGAAGTGTAATTTGCGGTTTTATATATTTAACTAAATGTTGAACTAACTGGTTGAGAGTTTAATATCTTACGGCTTGTTCTGATGAGACATTACCATCCACCTCATCATCCTCAGATATTTTCTCAGGCAAAGTGCAGTTTGGAAAACACATGTAACACTGGGACGAAGATGGTCCCTGTCATGAATCCAGTACATGTTGCAGTGTATTGGCAGTGGTCAAGCTGATTTTATAATAAGGAAGCAAGCTCTAATGCTGAGAGTGACTTTATAAATTGCATACATATAAAAGCCAGTTTCTGGCATTCGTCTCGACTCTCTGTTTTGCTAGATCAGTGACGGCGAACCTTTTTGAGCCCGAGTGCCCAAACTGCGACACAAAACCAACTTATTTATTTCAAAGTACCAACACTGCAATTAAACCTGAATAAACAACTCATACAGTTGTCCAAACTAATTAACATCTTTTGTCTTAAAAGAAAAACACAATAACAGAGCTTTCAATGATACAAACAGTTTTTTATTGGGGAAAAAATCAACTCAAAAAATTATTATAAACGTTACTTCCACATTTAATTTTTGGCAGCTTTAAATATTCAAAATAGTTAGAGAAGCTATGATTTGTTGGACCAACTTAACCTGTTTAAAGGTGGAAACCTTTGAACTCTTGGAAATGAGCTGACTCCCCAACAGCACTTTGCCTTCCTTTGGAACTCTGCCTTGGCCATTTCAGCTTCTAACAAAAAAGGCAGAACTCTTTTTGCTGCTTGTGCTATGCCACAAACATCTGCCTAACCACTCCACACAAAGTACATGCGATGTAACCGTGAAACCACCACTGAAGAAATCACTACCTTGCCAAACATTTGTTTGAAACGTAAAAATAAAAAAATTAAGGGAATATCAACCAGGGAACACTATTGAGGCCTCATGCACATAATGATTTTGATTTTTGCCCTTTACAACCACCCAAAAAGCTTTACTCACTGTCTTTGAGTGTGTAAACTCATCCTGCGTCACAAGGAGGGACGGACCCCTTGTTGGGGAGCGCTGTGATTGGTTCGCGGTGCGGCGCCGGCTGCAGGGAGGCGGCCCGCGCGCCCTGCGAAGAGCGGGTGGGTCCGGAGCGGGCGCTCCCGCCGGCCGCATCACAGCCTGAGCCCGCACGTGGGCGTGACACGACACCACCTCGCACCGCCGGTGGGGAGCATTGGCGCCGCCTAGTGACTGTCGTCGCGGGGTGACAGTGGCTCTCCAGGCCTGCCCGCCCCACCCCGGGAGGACCTTCTTGGCCCACGCAGCGGGCAGGAGCGGCCGCTCCTGTCGGCCCCGCCGGCCGCATCACAGCCTGAGCCCGCATGCGGGGCATGACACCACCTCGCACCGCTGGCGGGGAGCGTTGGCGCCGTCCAGTGACGTCATCGCCGGGGCAACAGCGGCTCTCCGGGCCTGCCCGTCCCACCCCAGGAGGACCTTCTCGGCCCTTCCCTGGCAGAGGCGGCAGCCTGCGGGATGCTGGGCGACGCGCGGTGGGCAGGAGCGGCCGCTCTGCCCGCCTCCATCCTTCAGTGGCTTCACCCCCCCTGCTCTCGAGCTCTGTGCCCCTAAAGCCACTTGAGGGCTGGCGACCTATGGCTCATGTGCCCACAGAGCAGTCCCTGTGTGCCAGCTGTGGCACGCGTGCCATAGGTTTGCCATCACTGTGCTAGATTGTGACAGATGTATTCAGTCACTGCAGGCAATGCATTTCTGTGCACACAGCGCTCAGACTCACTACTGAACAGTATCCATTCTGCATCCGCTGTTGAGCACTGTTTCCACAGATGACCAGCATCTGTGAACTGTGATTCAATGTGAACAGCACTGGACAATCAAGATGGGCAATATAAGTGGGATTGCCTAAAACAGGAGGTCTCAAACTTTCTGTCGCCAGGGCCAACCCAAGAGAACAGAAAATGTACTGATGGTCACTATTAAAATAGAAGCTAGTGGTGCAGCCAGTCACAAAAATGGTTAAGTAACACATATGAAAAAGCCTTTTAAAAATTTAAATTTCTCCAGTACACATGAAAAATATGAAAACCAATAATATAATTAAGAAACTTGGCATACCAGAAACATTCTTGAAAAAGAATAGTATTTAGAAGAAAACTATGATTAAAGAAACCACATTTCTTTATTACGCTCAGTGAAGAAGATGGGTTTTGCCATGTTGCACAAAGGTATTCAATACTGAGTTCAGTTTTAACTGCAAGCACGATGACAGGTCTATCTTATTGCAGTGCTTGTTTTTAATTGCCATGAGTGAAGAAAACCCCCACAAAGGTAGAATGAAGCAAAAGGCACCAACCTTTATATAGCAGCAGCAGCAGCAAACGGATCCAGATATTCATCATAAGTGGATTATGATATTGTATTTTAAGTCCACCATCACTTGAGAGTTCCATCAAACTCTCCTTCATTTTTAGAGTTAAACTTTTGCAACGCATGATACACCAAAATGGACCACAAAGTCATTTTTTTGGCAGAGTCAAAGGAAATGCTGTGTCCCGGTGTCAATGGGACCTGCACAACCTGAGGTTGGTGGGGCAGAGTGACCGGAGGGTTGACCGGATATGGCATCATGGTTGCTGGGGCCTTCCAAGGCCTTACGCCAGAGGATTACCTTGAGGCGGTCCGCCCTGTGCCTGCAGGCCTGGCAAGTAAAGGCCTGGCAGTGGGGGCACTGCGTCCACCACATGCCCCTCACCAAGGCAGAGCAAGCAAAAGGGGTGCCCATCTGTAGGCGGGAGTTTAGCCCCACACTTCCTGCACTTGCAAAAAGGGGCCTTCAGAGGCATCAGCCTCACGAAAGGCCTCACGGCCTGCTGGAGAAGCCAAAAATAAGAGATAAAAGAAAAGATAGAAAAACAACAGTTGAAGATGTAGATAGAAGAAAAGAATAAAACAAAATAGAATACTCTGAAGCACTCAGCAAAAGCACTTGACAAGGCGAGAGAGAAGTTCCCTATCATCTGGCCACCATGGCCATTGAAGAGGAACTGAGGGATCGGGCGGGAACCATCGCGGACATGCGCAGTGAGATGGTGGGGGAGGTATTCCCGCCCAATTTCCCTCAGCTTTAGAAGTTTCCCCGATTCATCTCTGTGCAGGCATATGTGTGATGCACAGTGACCACGAAGAAGAACAGTGTCTTTTGTCAAGGAATAAAAAGTGAACTGAAGGTACAGAGGGAGTTTGTTGTTTTGTGACAAAAAGGAATAATATTATTTGTGTGTGTTTATGTGGGCTTTTTCTTTGGACAGTTTTGCCTGTGCTCTGAGGCTGGGGAGAAAAGAAAGCTAGAAAGAAAACTAAAAAATGGCAGACTAATCATTATTAAAAACAGTGCTGTGGTCTCTCTCCTAATGGGTAGAGGAAGCAGGGGAAGCAGGTAGGCCAAGCAGAGCTTGGCAGGTTGAGCGCGGTGAGTTTGCTGGACTTATACCCCCCAATTGAGCTCCGCACACATCCCTAGCTGACAACTCTCTCTTCTGATTATAATTGCGGCGACTAGAATTCATTCTTTCACAAGTGGTTGTTGTCCTGCAAAATGTGTTGAAGGTTCTGTATAGTATACTAGGGATAATAGGTTCTAAAGCTGTCACAGAATAGAGGATCCTCACAAAGTGGCAGCTCAAAAATGGCATCACTGCATAGCTACCCTTAACTTGCTGTAAGGGCTTGGGAAGTCTGGCTTGAACACAAAGAGATCTAATTTTCATGTTACACGGTCAAACATTTGGGAATAAATCTACCAGGCATTGGTGGAGAACCTTTTAGAAGCCAGGCAATTTACTATAAGGGTGTGGGGGGATGAGTTAGGAGACTGGGGGGTTCCCTCTGTTAGAGGAACAAAACAAACAGACACTTCTGCAGTATAACAAGAATCTCGTGTCTTACTGGAAATGCACAAACATACTCACATCAATATAATACATATATAGCACACTGGCCTGAATTGTGTTGTGATGTCTTGTGCTGTTTGGCCAAACTCAGTCTGTAAGGCCTGGCAGTCTGCTAGACTGAGCTGAGGCCTTGTCTCAGTCTGGGAGTCTCTCAGAGACATTGTCTCCTGAAGAGCCTGTGTTGAAATGAACCTTCTGGAAGTCCAATCATGTGATACGAGTGTTCTTCAAAGAATCTACAGTACTTGGAGCACAGGTTGCTTTGCTAGAGTGGAGCCCAGCCTTCACTGTAAGTATATAAGCGAGAAAGGACAGAAGTAAAAGCTTATCTTCAGGAATGCAAGAAACCCATGTGCTGCCATCTCCTCAGACTTCTTCATGAAGAGGACTAGGGAATGCCAAGACACTAGGACTGAATGCAGTAGTGAGAAGGAAAACTGTCCACCTGGCCTCTGGGGAGTGCAAGGAGACAATAGTTGTTGGCTTCTGCGGTGTTCCAATGTTCTCTGGATCTGAGCCCTGATGTGTGGAAATATGTGCTCAGCCCTACAAGTTCTTGGAACATATGTCCAACTTCACCGACTAAGTTATTTGTAGATCTCCATGCAAGATTTGACTGGTGGACTCCACACCAGAACTTCAGCAGAGGAACAGAAGATTCTTGACCATTATCCCTCATCCAATAATGGCATGGCCTTCTGGGAAGGAGGATGGGTGGGCTGGAGTTGAAGTTCTAAACATATGGAGATCAACCTTCTTCTGCAACCACCCACCACACCACAATATTAATGTAACTTGCACAGCCAAAAAAAAATATCAACAGAATTGCAATGAAAATGCCCACAAATCATTTGGAACAACCTAGATACAAACATAGTAAAAAAAAAGAAATAAAGAAACATTAGTAACAACAAACCAACAAACCCATCAATCATTTTGAGTCAGTCAGTCACAACCTAGATACAAACATAGTAAAAAAAAAGAAATAAAGAAACATTAGTAACAACAAACCAACAAACCCATCAATCATTTTGAGTAAGCAAAGCAGCAGTACAAGCCTAATAGCCTCACAAATTAATCAACATGACTGTGATCGATCCAACTAATTGGGAAACTTTTAATAGAAAACATTGCCTGCTGCAATATATTTCAGTGCAGCACAACTGTATTTTAATCAGTATCCCTCTAGAACCAGCTGCCCCACATGGTATATACATGTATTACATAGACACATATGCCTACTTATCAAGTCTTGGCTTGCAGGGTATATCAATTATCTGTTGACTGTTGTTGTGGAGTAATGGAAGGTTTCCATTACAGTGCTGTTCAATAAAATATTCCTTCCCCCTCTTTTACACACACCTACCATTAAGAAAGAAAACCAGTATTGCAAATTAAAACTTAGGACCTTGAAAATGTGATGGATCAGCAGTGGCAGGTCTAACTCCTCCACCTTCAGAGCAACTACTCCACCAGAACAGAAAACCAAATAGAGAGTGTGTCCTGCTGCATGTATAGGACCAGATACTAGTTCAGTGTTCTCCAACCTTGGGTCCCCAGATGTTTTTGGCCTATAACTCCCAGCATGCCCCAGCCAGCTACGCTGGCTGGGGCATGCTGGGAGTTGTAGGCCAAAAACATCTGGGGACCCAAGGCTGGAGAACACTGTACTAGTTGGAACAGGTGCATTGTTGCCATGGCAGATATGAAATCCTGAGCAACTCTTGACTGACCTCAACGTGAACATTGAAATCCCAGAACAAGAATCCTGTGATGATTGAGCACCAGCCCCAAGATTGCCCTGGCTAGCTCAGGAAGGGAGACTCTTCATTGAGGGGTCCATCTCTATTGAGGTGTGTTCAGTGTAGCAAGTGTCAGCAACAAACATGTCCTTGGTAGCCAAAGGAGCCTTGTTGGGAGTCACTTTGCACGTCACTTTGTGCACTCAACTAATGAAGTCAAGGGCAAGAGAGGCAGGATTTTTATAGGGATGGGCGAGGAATCCATAAGGGGAGTGAAACTTTCTTGGCTCGACCACCTGGATTCCGTCTTCTGATGGCTCCAACTTGCCCTGGTGCGAGCTGAGACAGCAGGCAGTTTCAACTTGCATTTTGTTTAAAGGTGAAGGAGCTGAGCAGCCCTGGCTGGGGCTCCTTTCTCAGTCAATTTGAGAACCTTGCAAACAACAGGTACCTTTTAACCCACCTTTGTTCCCTTAATTCAAGTCGATATAGAATTGCAACCTTCATCTTGGACTTTATTTCTTCAACTTACCAGACTCTTAGAGCAGGGGGCACAGCTGCGCACAGACAAGTTCCTCTGAGTTAAGCTATTTGCAAGCAGAACTCTTTAGCTTAAAATCTAAGAGTTCTTGGATGGGTCAGTAGGAAAGGCAGTGAAAGTCCATAGGAAGCTCAAAGGGAATGAGTTTTCCAGCCTTGCACATCCCTACACAGGAGCAACACCCATAGAGAGAACATGGAATTACATCAGAGGAGGCATCCAGCAAGAGACAACAAACCCCCAACTTCTGCAAACCCTCCCCTGGCTCCTTCAAAAGCCACTAAAATTGCATCTGCTGGTGTTCTCTTCACACTCGGCAAGGACAAAATTATGCCTTCCACTATAGTATTTGTTTCTGCCTCGCTGTCTCACTTGCAGGACACTGGGACTCTGGCTATACTACTGTCAGTGAACCATGGTTGGGAGCTGGCAGTATGCTCTGTATTTTGATGTGCTGTCACCACACCCACAAATAGGCAGTTTAGACTCCTTTCCTCCTGGGATGCAGCAACCTTGCTTCTGCACATCTTTGCAAAATGAGTTTGCCTACCACAGTTGTGGCATGTAGCTCCAAAGGCAGGGCAAGTGGAACGCTTATGATGCAACCTCTTGCAAGATTTGTCCTGTACAGAGGAATTGTCCATAGGAGCAGCAGGCGGTGCTCTGAAGATCTTGGTTTGTGCACCGCAAGCATTTGCAGTGCACATGAACTGGAGCCTCAGCTGCCATTGCAAGTGCTTCTGCATGGATCTCCAACTAGCAATGCATCAAATACCTGGTCGCGCCCCCGACTCGATTCTCCGCGGGGGCGGCCAACCTGACCCGATCTTCTGAGCGGCGCGGAGAGGTTCTCCGCGCCACTCGATCGAACTTCTCCGGTCCCATCGCATCACTTCCGGGACCGGAAATGACGCGACAGGACCCTGCACAGGCACAGAACGCACCACAAGGGTCCAGCACGCCTGCGCAAGGTTCCGTCACATCATTTCCGGTCCCGGAAGCGACGGGATGGAACGGGCCACGCGGGCGGCTCGCCGCGGAGAGGCGATCGGCCCCGAAGAAAAAAGGTAAGGCCTCACCGGGCGTGAGCGGGGCCAATTTCGGCCTCGCTTTGCCTGGCGAGGCTCGTTTCTACATCCCTATCTCCAACTATCTATTGACTGGGTTCAGACAACACAGTAACCCACACTCAAGGGTTGAGCATGGGTTGAATGTGGGTTGTTGTTGAAACACGGGTTATTGTGTTGTCTGAACCCAGCTGCACTAACAAGCCATGGCTTGTTAACCACAAACAACCCATGAAGAGAACCCATGGTTTGTTGTTGGGTTATGAACTGTGGGTTGTTCACCATGGTTTGTTATCTTGGCTGGGTTCAGACAACACAATAACCCTTGGGTGTGGGTTCTCATGTTGTCTGAACCCAGTCACTGCCTAAGCAAGTGTAAAATCAGAGTGCTCTAGCAGCTTTTCCTTTAACTTGCAATCAGGCGCAGGGCCGGTGCTACCATTAGGCCAACTAGGCAGCTGCCTAGGGCACAGGGCTAAAGAGGGCGCCAGAAACGCCTTGAAAAAAAATATAGCGCTCTCAAGTGAGAAGGGGGGGCGCTAAATATCTGATCTTGCCTAGGGCACCAAACTGCCCTGCACCGGTCCTGAATCAGGGATAACTAGAGAAAGCACCAAACTCAATCCTGAGTTTTGCATCTCAGTTGTGGAACAAAGCTGTTTGATTTGCCAAGACTATCCAGTATCCAATGAATTAGAACATTTGAAAAGTCATGCTGGATCAGATCAAGGTCCTTGTAGTCTAGTATTCTGTCTACACAGTGGCCAGCCAGCTGCCTATGGGAAACCCAGAAGTAGGGCATGAGTGGAACAGTACTTCACGCTCATGTTCCCCAACAACTGAGTTTAAGTAAGATTTGCCCTCTTCCTTCTCCTCCTCACTTTTGCTACATTTACTCATGAGAAATTACTTGTGCAGCCTGATCCTATCCATTTCATTCACTCAGAGGTAAGTGCCGCTGATTTCAATGAAACTTCCTTTCTGGTGAGTGTGACTGTTTAGCTCTGGCCATGCCTCAGGATTTTGGGTTTGGCGGAGTGGTCTGTGTGCCTGTGTCTTTGGCCCTACAGGAAGAGGAGACAGGTGGCAGAGTAACTTGGATTTTTTTGGCCCACATACTGATATGAAATGTTGCTTTAAAGGCAATTCTGTGCATGTTCAAGTGTGCTATGCACCTTGTCATGAGGTGGAGGTGCTATTTGCTGTTTTGCCTTGGTAACTAATCCACACTCCTTTTGATCAACTAATTGGTCTGACTAATCTTTTTAACACTTCAGCACCACTTTAAAAAACATTTAATACAACCCTCTAGTGCATAAGTACTTCCAAATTCCTAATTGGTCACATATGGGCAATGTTGAGTAGCAGCTTTCTTTTGTAGCTTGAAAAGGCAACTCCGTCTGCTACAATACAGTGAAAGAGTCCTATTAGAATATTTGTGAACATTCTATGACATGAGGTCTACCTAAGGCCTTGTCTCGTAGACAGACAGTTCTTGGCCATATATAAAATGTGATGACTTGTTTAGAAAGTACTGTAGTATTTAATTCTGATTTAATGTATCTCATACCATCCATTACATAAAGAAAAGGTTTTGCATTCAAAATATTATCTATGGGAAACATACCCATAATGTGGCTCTTTCTTTAGCATGTTTTAACTGTTTCTAATTACAAGGCCAGTGCTGAATGAGCAAAATCTTAAGGGCATTAATTTCCCTCTGCTTATTGCTTCTTAATACTTTTTCCTTGAAAGCCTGCAATTTTCTCATTTATATGTTTCAGATATTAGGACCTGCTACAGACATAAGAGCGATAAAATAAATTGCTGTTAGAATTAGTACTGTTAGGTGAGTACAGTGGCATTAAACTAGATTTATTGCAGGCATTTTTGCTCCATCAACTAGCAGATGCCAGAGACCAAAAGCCGTAGCACTTCTGTCACTTGCTACTTCGCATGCATCGCCCATTCCGCTGAGCAAATTGGAGAGCTCTGCTGTGGCACTGCCATGAGATAACTGGCTACAAACATTTCACAATGTTTAAATGCACCATGAGCACCTGCCTTTTTTTTTTTTAATTGAATTTTTTAATTTAATTTTCCAAAACAACATTTGGCTTCCGCCTCATTGTCTGACAAACATTACCAATCCTTATCCAATCTAAGTTTCTTCTATTTTCACAGAAAGAATTTCTATCACCTTACCAATATTCAGAAATCAAACCCAAGTCACTTTCCCTCCTCCCCAAGAAGTCCACCAGAGGTTTCCAGTCTTTCTTGAATGAAGTTAAATTTTTTTCTCTAATTAAACAAGTCAATTTTGCCATCTCTGCTAAGTCCAACATTTTCAACAGCCAGTCTTCTATAGTTGGTATAGTTGCTTCTTTCCATTTTTGAGCATAGATTATTCTTGCTGCCGTCATCATATATTGTAATAATGTTCCATAGTCTTTCTCAAGTTGTAAGTCCATTATACCCAATAAAAACATTTCTGGTTTCAGTTTAATATTCACTTTTAAAATCTTTTGTATCCATGTGTGTATTTGTACCCAATATGTTTTCACTTTTTTTACATGCCCACCAAACATGATAAAATATTCCTTCATGACCTTGACATTTCCAACATACATTTGGCACATTATTATACATCTTAGCCAATTTCACAGGAGTTAGGTACCAACGATACATCATCTTGTAAAAATTCTCTCTAAGATCAGAACACAATGTAAATTTTATACCTTTAGTCCACATGCGTTCCCATTGTTCCATCATTATATTATATCCAAAGTTCCTTGCCCATTTAACCATACAGTCTTTAACGTGTTCTTCTTCTGTCCCAAACTTCAACAAAAATTTATACATTTTTGCAATTACATGATCATCACCTGTACACAATTGTATTTCAAATTCAGACTTATCCTGTTCTATATCATACATTCTTTTATCCACTTTAAATCTCTCTAATAATTGCATGTATGAAAACCAGTGTAAGTTATAACCTTCTGTTACTAAACAATCCCGTGTTTTAATCCAGTGTGTTCCCTGGACGCAATTCCAATATTTCTTGGTATTTTAACCAGTTCTCATTACTTGTCATTTCTTTCCTGTATAATGCCTCTTGGGGTGATATCCATAAGGGTAATTTTGGGCATAACCTGGGCTTGTATTTGTTCCAAACTCTTAATAACGCCCTTCTGATATAGTGGTTCTTAAAATCTACATTAACCTTAGCTTTGTCATACCACAAATATCCATGCCATCCAAACCTTAGATCATGCCCTTCTAATTCTAGAAGTCTGTTATTTCTCAATGTCACCCATTCCTTCAACCAAACAAAACAGCAAGCATTAAAATACAATTTCAAATCAGGTACACCCAATCCACCCCTTTCTTTCGCATCCTGTAGAACTATATATTTAACACGTGGTTTCTTTCTTTGCCATATAAATTTAGATAAGTCCTTTTGCCATTCTTTAAAGGGCACATCATTAGTTAAAATCGGTAGTGTTTGAAATAAGAACGTCATTCTTGGTAAAACATTCATTTTTATCACAGAGATCCTACCCAGCAAAGATAATTTTAGTTTCTCCCATTTCAACATATCATTTTTAATTCCTAACCATATCTTAACATAATTGTTTTGAAACAACGTGGAATTCGAATTTGTCATTATGATACCAAGATATTTTACTCTTTTTTCCATTTTAAAACCCGATGTTTGCATCAATATCTGTTGGTCTTCCGCTCTCATATTCTTCACCAACATTTTTGTTTTTTCATGATTTACCTTGAATCCTGCCAACCCTCCAAACTCATTTAATTTATCCAACAGAGTTTGCACTCCTTGTAGTGGATTTTCCAAGACTATCATCAAATCATCTGCAAAAGCTCTCAACTTGTATGATTCTTTTTTAATTTTTATTCCCGGGATTCTTCCATCTTGCCTAATATCTCTAAGCAAAACTTATAGAACTAAAATAAACAGTAGTGGAGATAATGGACAGCCTTGTCTTGTTCCCTTTTGTATCATACAGGGCTTTGTCAACTCACCGTTAACAATTATTTGTGCTTTTTGTGTTGAATATATCGATTTTACTCCTTTAATAAAATTCTCTCCAAAATCCATTTCATTCATTACTCCAAATAAAAAACTCCAGTTCACGTTGTCAAAAGCTTTTTCAGCATCCAAAAAAATCAGTGCTGCTTGTTTTTCATTATGACAATTTAAATATTCCAACACATCCAACGCAGTTCTAATGTTATCTCTTAATTGTCTTTTAGGCAGAAAACCACATTGATCCTGATGAATAAACTCTTGTAAAATTTTCTTTAATCTTTCCGATAGAATCATTGTAAATAATTTGTAATCATTATTCAATAGTGAAATTGGCCTGTAATTTTTAACAGAAGTCAAGTCTTGTCCTTCTTTAGGTATCAATGCAATATTAGCCTCTCTCCATGTATCTGGTAACTTCCCATTTTGTAGGATATTATTCATAATCCTTTGTAGTGGTTGTAACAACTCATTTTCAAAACATTTGTAATAAATTGCTGACAGTCCATCAGAGCCCGGTGTTTTCCCTTTTTTAGATTTTTTAATTGCTTCAGATAATTCTTGTATAGTTATAGGGCCATTCATAATTTGTCTTTGATATTCTGTAATCTTTGGCAAATTTTGCCGTTGCAAATAATCTTCTATTCTTTTTTCAGAAATTTTTTTCCCCTTTATATAATTGTGAATAAAATTGAAAAAATGCTCTTTTCATACCCACATTATCCGTTATTTCAGTGTTGTCCTCCAACAGCTTAAGTATTACTCTCTTCTCTCTCTCTTTCCTTATTTTATATGCCAACCATTTCCCTGGTTTATTAGCAAATTCAAAATTCCTTTGCTTGGCATAACTCAATTTCATTTCCAGTTCTTGCGTCGTCAACATAGATAACTGCCTCTGCAGTGCTTTAATTTGCCATGAAATATTTGTATTATTTGGAGATCTTTCTAATTCCTTCTCTTTCTCTCTGATTTCCAATAAAATCTTTTCTGTCTTTTCTTGTCTCTTTTTTTTAAGAAAGGAGTTATGTCGTATAAATTGTCCTCTGATGAAGGCTTTACTTGTATCCCAAACTATTTGTAAGTCCACACCTTTGTCTAGGTTATTTTCAAAAAAATCTCTCAGTTTATGCTTACAGTCTTGGACCACCCTTTCTTGTTTCAATAGTGATTCATTAAATCTCCATCTAAATGAACCCTTCTTCCTTTTGAAAGTGGAACAGAAACTGGATTATGGTCAGAAAACGTTTTTGGCAATATTTCAGCTTTATAGATTTCCATAGCCATAGCTTTCGACAACCAAATCATATCAAGTCTTGCATGTGATTTATGTCTATCAGAAAAAAAATGTAAATTCTCTGGAGTCTCCATTTTTAGTTCTCCAAATGTCCACCAACTCCAGATTTTCTATTAATTCAAAAAAACTTTTTGGCAATTTTCCCTGATTTTTTCTTATATCTTTTTCCGAATGTTGTTTTGGTGACACCACTCCATTCCAATCTCCCATTAAACACCAGTTTTCGTATGTATATTCCAAAAGTCTATCCATAAGACCTTTATAAAACATAGATTTGTTTTCATTTGGTGCATAAACCCCTACTACCAATATTTTCTTTCCAGAAATATTAACTTCTACTCCAACGTATCTACCTTGTTCATCTGAAAATATCAATATTGGAGAAAGTTTATTCTTTAAATGAGCACCTGCCTTATGAAGCAAGGAAGGATAATGGTATTTTATGGTATTATGTTTCCTTGGGGCTGCTGTATTTGTTCACCATGCACTAAAAGCTGTAGTTTAGAAGCACAGATTATTATTATTTTTAAAAAGAACAATTCAGATTGTCAGCCAAAAATGTGGCTTGCAATAATTTATATATAAGGTGCTGTTTAAGTTCCTGTGTTCTTTGTTGTAGGTAGCATCACTGTCGCATATGTATTTAATCCTAAATACCAGACTGTAGATGTTTAGGATGGCAAGAATGCCTGTCCAAGTAGACATGGGCATGGCTTGCTATAAAGATCCATAACCATCTTGTCCTCTCTTATGGTTAGCAGAACATCTAGAAAAAGGATGTGTGTCATCTCAATGGTACTATTACAAGTGAATTTGATGGTTGGCTGAACGGTATTAATGTAGTGCTTGAATAGTTCCAGACTTTCTTTTCTGCTGGTCCAAATGACAAAAATGTCATAGATGTACCCCGCCATACAAATAGTTTGTGGTTCAGTGAAGATGGTTTGTTCCCACTTACCCATAAATAAAGTGGCATATGATGGAGCCATGTGCATTGCTTATAGCTGTGCTTTCTATTTGAAGGTAATGCTATTTGTTAAAATAAAATGTAAAATCACTGCAGGTAAGGACAAGCATTGCTAAGGTAATAACATCTGCGTGAGGTGTTTTGATAGTTCTGCTGTTAAGAGAGCCATTATTATGTGGTATATAATAGTGATGTGATGTCAAATGTATGGTGGTCTTATTAAACTTATGTTCTTTGTTCAGAGCCTCTATTTTCAGTAACAATCTCATTAGTATCTTTAATCAGTGATGGCAGATGTTTTACTAGATTTTGTAGTTCTAAATCCTTTCTGTGGCTGTATTGTTACCAGAAACAATTTGACGTCCTGGGTTGTTGGGTTTATGGATTTTAGGTAAGATCTACCTGGAGCTTGATTTAGGTTAATCAGAAGATCAACTAATGCACTGCTGAGTAATTTCTGGCTTTTGAAATCTATTATGGTTTTTGTAATATAGGCGCTGAGATCTGTTGTGATGTCTTCCTCAAGAGGCTTATAAGATCTTTATGTCATTTAGTTATCTCTGGCCTTAAGAGTTGTAGTCAGCATAGTTCAACGCCACAATGGCCCCACCTCTTTGTCAGCAGATTTAATGGCAATGTCTGTTCTCATCTGCAGATGTCTTAAGGCTATTTTTTCTTCCTTTATAAGGTTGTCATAGGCACGTGGTGATGTACGGCTGTTTCTGTTTCTCTTAACAGATAGCAGAAAAGTTTCTAAAACAGGATTCCTGTTGATGGTAGGTGTTCAAGTTTTTGTTGGAGTGAATTGAAGGAGAGGACCCTTCTCTCTTTACTCTCAAATGTATATCTTCTGATCTTAGATTATCTGATAAATCTTCCTAAAATAAAAACATTTTATTGCTTCCTGTTGTTTAATAAGCCCTCTATCATTCTGTATTTCTAATATTAAATTTCTTTGCCATTACTTCTTCACTTCTGATGTGACAACTTTCCCAACTTGGCCCCTCCAAAATATTTTTGTTTTAAGAAAGCCATTGATCTTTCAATCTTGCCTACATCCATTTTTATAGTGATGTAACCGCTCGCCTCGCACGGGCGTAGCGGGCCGAAATTGGCCCCGCTCACGTCCGTGCGGGGCTCACACAGGCTTACCTTTTTCCAGCGGTGGCTCGCCTCTCCACGGCAAGCCGCCCGTGCTGGTCCCATCGCGTCACATCCGGCCCCGGAAGTGACGCAACGGGACCCTGCGCAGGCACGCTGGACCCCCGCACAATGTATTGCGCCTGCGCAGGGTCCCGTCGCATCATTTCTGGGGCTGGATGTGACGCGACGGGACCAGCGCCGGCGGCTTGAGCGACGTGGACAACTGCTCCGCGCCACTCAGAAGATCGAAGCGGGGGGGCTGCCACTGCGGAGAGGAGAGGCGGTGAAGAGGTGAGCCTCCCCCCACAGGTTTGTGAACACCGCTGCATCCATAATAAACAATTCCCTTTTCAACACCTCCAGTTGTCTCAATGTCTCATCCAAATGTTCCCTCTTACATTTCCCCTCCAATTCCTAAACCTTTTGAACAAAAATTTCTCGAATTATTCTCTGTTCCTTATACTTGAACAACATTGCTGAAACGAAAGCCCCCCTCACCACTACTTTAAAAGCATCCCATAATATGTTCTTACTAATATGTGTTTGTGTTGAGTATGCTTTTTAGGATTTTTGAAATACTTATAGTGTTTTGGATATTAGAGGTATTATGGGATTATGATAAACTTTATATTTATTATATTGGGTTTTGGGGAGTACTTATGTCTTATGGTAATGAAAATATTGTCGTTTATTGAAGAGGTATTTTTGTTTTGTTATTTTTGGAGGAGTAATCAGATTAAGGACTGCTTTAGTGCAGTGTGTTCTATTTATTGACTTTATTTATTGACTTTCAGGTTGGAGATTAATCTAGATGAGGAATTTGTAGTTAGTCCATGCTGATCAGATGCTCCTCAGATATTTGGATGTATCATTATTTGTTGTTTTGTTAAAGTCTCATTAGTGACAAGTTATAGTATGAGCATTATGAGAAAATATTTAAAAATTACAATCAGTATAGACACAATATATCTAAGCAATGAAGCAGTACAGCAGCAGACTTAAGTTCATAATGTCAAATAAGCTAAAATCTAAAACATTGCAACCATACAGTACTGATATTTAACCAACAAATGTAACACCTAACTAACCAATCCAATACTATACCATAATGAGGAAAAGCAATATATTAATCAGCATAATATATATTAATCAGCACAATATATTAATCAGCAACTTGGAAATGAATGTTTACATTCAAAATGCCTCTCCCTGCTCTTAGCTTTTCTAGCTGCTGCTCAAACGGTCTCTACTGTGCTGAGAAGTACTAAATGGTTGTTGTGCAGGTTGACCAGTGAAAGCTACTTCACAGGCATATCCCAGTGGTCAATTCCCTGTTTACCACCTAGCCGCCTCCTCCTCCTCCTCCTCCTCCTAGTTGTTGCTGGAGCCAAGCACTGCAGCTGCTTGCATGCATTAACAGTGTTGCTAAGAGATGTGTTTAATAACCGGGCGAAAAAGAGTCCTCAACAATCTCTATGTTCGCAGTTTTTGGTTGAGTGTGAATGTGTGATGCATTGAACGTCTCTGTACATACGGATCAAGCAGCCCAGCTTGACAAATGAGTGGAAGTTCCTTTAGTTTTTTCCCCTGTGATTACCTCTAGCTGCTATCCTGTGCCATTTAAGTAATCTCAGATATGACTCAGATTTCTCAATGTGAAACTGGAAGTGAGTCATCTGCAATAGATAATACGATCCTCTGCAGATGCTCATCTAACATTGAGTCATGGCTTGAAAAACTTTGCTTAAAAGGCATACTATTTGAAATTGGGCTTTTTTCCCCATTGAAAGCCTCCTCTTCTTCTCCTTCTCCTCTTCCTCCTGTCCTATTTAGCTCCCTTAAAGAAGACAAAACTGACACTGTACAGAAACTGCAAGAATACGGACACCACCACCCCGCCACACACACCATATAAATGCTATCTTCCATTTAAATTTAAAGTGTTCTAAACTTGAAGTATAAACTTAATGAAGTTTCCAAATTCCCATTAGCTCTTCAAGGGCACACAATTGTTTGTTTGTTTTCTCGTCAGAGAAGCCCATTTATTATTAAACATCAGAAGCTGCCTTATACTGAGTCAGACCCTTGGTCCATCTGGCCCAGTGTTGTTGACAGTGACTGGCAGCGGCTCTCCAAGGTTCCAGGCAGGATTGTTTCCCTGCCCTTCCCGGTGATGCTGTGGAAAGGACGCGCTCTTCATCCCGCAAAGAAAACGCAAGAAGATGCCTCAGTAAAGTGGTGGGTTAAACACCTCATGTAGAGAAGCCATGACATCCAACTCAAGGGAAACATCCAAAGGGGTGAGAAGTGAAGGCAGGGGTAAACAGGGGAAGCATGTGTGATTATTTCAGTTATATGTACACTGGCCTGGTTACACGCTGAACTACAGTAGGCCAAGAAGGTGGGTTTTAGGGGACAAAAGTTCCTGACTACGTGTAAATGCTGTTGGGATCTGAGCTGGCGGCGAGCGACCAGGAAAGAGATCTTGGGTTTGTAGTGGATAGCTAGATGAAAATGTTGACCCCGTATGCAGCTGATGCAACAAAACCAAATCCCATCTTGGGGCTCATTGGGAAAGGAATTTAAAATAAAACTGTAGATATCATAATGTCCTTATATAAATCCATGGTGCAACTACACTTGGAATACCGTGTATTGGCCCGGTCTGGTCACGACACCTCGAGAAGAATATTGTAGAGCTAGAAAAAAATGTAGAAAAGGTCAACCAAACTGACTGAGGGGCTAGAGTGACTCTCCTATGAAGATTCTCTCATAATACTAGAACTAGTCATCCAATGAAGCTGAGTGGTGGAAGATTCAAAACAGATAAAAGGAAGTACTACTTCATAAAGCATATAGTTAAGCCATGGTTTTCTACCACAAATAGTGATGGCGGTCTTGGACGGCTTTAAAAGAGAATCCAACAAATTCATGGGGGATAATGCTATCAGTGGTCATGATACTAGTCATTATGGCTATATTACCTCCAGTATCAGAAGCAATACCAGTTGCTGGAGAACATGAGTGGGAGGGGTGCTATTGTGCTCATGTCCTGCTTATGGGCCTCCCATGGGCATCTGGTTGGCCACTGTGGGAACAGAATGCTGGCCTAGATAGGCCTTTGGTCTGATCCGGCACAGCTCTTTTGCTATTCTTATGAGGAGGGATTTGAAGGAAATAAAACAGGTGGCATCGTGCAGGTGTCCTAGAAGCCATACTGGGAAAGAAGGGCAGAATCTTTTGAGGGACTCAGAGACACTCAGACAGCAGAGGTATGTGGACCTGTAGGTGTGAAGGTAAAAGGCAGAGAAGTACTGGGATATATGATGGGGAGATGAGGGGCAGTGTCATGGGAGAACTTTAAAGATAACAATTAGGAGCTTGTGCTGGATCCAGAAGCAGACAGGAAGCCACTGTAGGCACTTAAGGAGGGGCATCATATGATCAGAATGGCGGGAGGTGAGTGATTGTACAGCAAAATGCTGAATGGAGCTGAGTGAGGTGGGACCAAGAGGAGAAAATGGAAGGCCGGAAAAGAGAAGATTGCTGTAGTCTAGGTGAGAGAGGGTAATGGAACAGAGTTTTAGCTGATGTCCTGCTATGGCTGGGTTGGGGCTTAGCCCCATGGCAAACTAGGGGCAAATCCATTTAGCAAACTCAGCAAGCAAATGGTCAAAGCACAGTTTTATCAGTCTAGAAAAAGGGCAGTCCAAACCAGGAGAAGTCAACAGGCAGGCAAAAGGTCAAGAGCACACTATTACCAGTTCAGCAAAAGGGCAGCCCAAGAGTAGGGCCTTTTCAGGAGTCATCAACATGAATGATCAGTCCACTGAATACAAGGTCAAGAAAGTAAGACTTCAAGCTACTGGAAGCTGGGGTTCAAAGCTGTTGTTCCAGCAGCTCAGGTCTCAACTGAGAGTTCATGAGCTGGAGCTTCCAGACGCCCACTCTGGACTCAGCTGCAGTACATCATAAGCTTCTGGAAGAAGTCCTCATGAGAAGGGACCTGCTCATGAGGAGACTTTATTCCCAAGTATCCCAGTTGCTGTGTTCCTGGAGGCATGTTCCTGTGGTGGCCCGTGCCTCCACCTTCTGGAGCCGAAGCATTCTCGGGCTAGGCAGTTGCTTGTTCTCATCCTGTGGCTGTGACTGTGACATGGGGATCATGTCTGGGAGTTCCTGAGAATCTAGCACTGTTGAAGGCCTGGTGTAGCTTCCCCACTGATGCCAGACATGCCTGGGGTATCACTAGGGGCAGGAGGTCCCACAAAATATTTAGGCTCTGTAATGTCAGGTTCTTCATCCAAAGAGTCATCCTGGCCCAAGTCAGTCATGACAGCTGAGGGCACAGAGGAGAAGGGCTGTATTTTTGAAGGGAGAATTGATATGACATGGTGCACTGAATGTAGGGGGAGAAGGAGAGAGAGAAGCCAAAGCTACGAGCCTGCCCACCAGGCTGGATGGTGACATTATCAATAGATAATGAGAGTACAAGGAGAAAAGGATTTGGGAGGAAAGATGAGAAGTTTGGCCTTTGACATGTTGAATTTGAGACGGAAATGAAACTTCCAAGTGAATTTGAGGCAACTTGAGATGCAGAATTAGAGGGGGAAGAGAACTAGAACTGGGTGTTATCTGCATATAGGTGTCATTGAAGGCCATGTACTAGTCACCAGTGAGTCCTACAAAAATCTTCCTTTCTTCCCCAGCTGCACCCAAAGAGAAATGACAAGAGATGAAGTTGATGGGGAAATGGACAAAAATTAACAAGTGCATGGGGTAGAGTTCAGAAAGTTTCTTTCTGAAATATCCTAATTAGAAGTTAGGATTAAAGGTCAGTGGTTTTCCAAGAAAAGGCCTTTCTCAGCCAGTAATTTCATCACTGCAATTGCTTTCCTTGATGCAATAAGCTAATTTATCTTTAGCTAACAGTATTTCCAAGTGCAGTAACTTGATTAAACATACAATAAGACATCATTTACTTGATGCATATTCCAGCATCTTGGAAGTCATTCTGACAAACCTGTGCTCGCTTTGGTCATCCTTAAGCCATCCAAACCAGGTAGTCATAGTAAAATATTAATATTTAATCACTGGGGGGGGGGGAATTATCGAGATCCATATTGTGCCCCTGCAAATTGTGCCTAATTAATGAAAAGAGCATTATACACAGAGACAAGATCAAAACTCATAGAAAAGTAGAGTTGGAAGGGGCCTACAAGGCCATCGAGTCCAACCCCCTGCTCAATGCAGAAATCCAGATCAAAGCATCCCCGACAGATGGCTGTCCAGCCGCACCTTGAATGCCTCCAGAGTGGGAGAGCCCACCACCTCCCTAGGTAGTTGGTTCCATTGTCTTATTGCTCTGACAGTCAGGAAATTTTTCCTGATGTTTAGGTGGAATCTAGGTTCCTGTAACTTGAGCCCATTATTCCGTGTCCTACAAACTGGGGTGATCGAGAAGAGATCCTGGCCCTCCTCTGTGTGACAACCCTTCAATTACTGGAAGAGTGCTATCCTATCTCCCCTCAGTCTCCTGAAGGCTAAACATGCCCCGTTCTTTCAGTCTCTCCTCATAGATTTCATGGAGTTGGATTAAAACAGAAAATCGAGGCAACAACTTAAAAAAAAATATCTCAGGAAGTTAGAAATGTGTATTAAATTGTACAGCTGGGAGGGTTGCATTTTAATATTTGTCGTGTCAAATCTGGAGGTGTGCTTTTTTAAATGACTCTCCTCCCCTGTTATTGGTAAATTAATTTCAGGGCAGAATAAACAGTGTGCATCAGACTCCCATATGTTCAGCACCTGATGAAGCACAGCAATTTTATTTAATTTCTAATTGCTACATGAGACTTCCTCTAGTATACCTTATGCCCCCTGGGTTAAAATGTAATTCAATTCCCACATGAATTACACAAAGCCAAAACTTCACAGCAGGCTTGTACCATAATACCGTGTGCACGCGTGTGTGTGTGTGCCCTAAATTTTAACTCTCTCCATGTGCTTTATGCACGTGGGGCCAGAGCGCATGTTGATTTCAATAATTAAGCCTGCAGTCCTAAGCACACTTTTAAAGGGAGTGAATCCTATTGAACACCAGTGAGGCTTCTGACTAAACGTGTTTGCTCATTGCATGTTGTCTAGCGCTGAATGAGGAAATGCAACTTTTTCACTAACTTTAGAGCACAAAGCAAAACAGAATCTGTGGTCCTGATGATGAGACAGGGGGCATGCATCTGCCTGTAGAGAAATGAGTTTCTTCCCCCCCCCCATGTTAACAAATACAAGTTGGTCATCCACTTGTCAAAAAGTGGGAACTTTTAGGTCACACTATTTGACAGTGTTTTTACACTGCAAAAACCTTTACATGCATCTATTGAGTGTGGAGGATTTTTTTTTTTAAATTTACAGTTCAGCCACTAGGTGGCATGAGAGCTTGTTGCCAGTTAGATACCGGTAAGTATTTCTTTCTCAAAACACTTTGAATTCCAGCCCTTTCTTCTAAACTTACTCAATTTTCAGGAGTGAGGAGAGGAGGAAACCAAGCACCTACCATGTGTTTACAGGTGAGCATGCAGAGATCCTTGCGTTCATATGGGGCTGCTGATGTGTGCAAGGATCTGTGGATGGGTAATAATCCCCACCTATTTAATATCAGAAGAGGAGTAGAGCCGGATCTTTCCCCATTCATGTCTCAAGGAGGGAGTCAGAGAAACACTATAACAAAGAAGCTCCTAGCAAGCTCCCTTCTTCCCAGATCACATTAGTGATGATAGGGCAGGAAGTCTGCAGTCTCTACCACAAATCTGTAAGGGTCTGTGTCGTTTCTCTTGCCAGGGGCATCTACCCAGATCTTGGCTGGTGGAGGAGGAAAGCACCACCCAGCTCCACACAGTGCTTGAAAACTCCCTGCCTCCTCCCCCTAGTTTGACAGCAACTGGAAGTTACTTTTCTTCAACATTCATTTTTGATTAAAAAGAGTATGGATGCTATTCCAACTGGTTTGTTGTTTTTTTTTAAAAAAGCATTTTATGAGAATTCTTGTGTTCATAGATATTAGGTCTATATATGAAGGTTATTTTTAGTTTGCTTTTGTGTTGACAGTTCACAAATAGTGATGGGTGACCCGCCCGGCACTCGACTTGCAGCGTGCGAGTCAAGTGTGAGCGCCAGCTGGGGCGTTCGCCTGACTTATGGGTCCCCGGCTCTTCGTTGTTTACATAGAAAACGGCCAGATTTGTGCAAATTTGACTGTAATTTGTACAAATTTGGTCGTTTTCTACATAAGCAACATAGCGCCAGAACCCAGAAGTCACTTTTCCCGGCTCAGCTCGCGAGAACACAAGTCGAGCTGGGGAAAAGGTAGGATGAGCGTGCGACGACACAATCCCTTCACACTAGGACCCGACGCATAAACCCTTCTCAGGCCAAGCACCAACACTTAAAAACCTGAGGGGAGGGTCAAATGAAACCTTTCCCCTACCAATGAGGGAAAAGATTATTACAGGTTATAAGGATCTATTTTAAATTTATGATACTGTGGGTACAAAGGTGTGTGTGTAGATTTAACAGTAATGCAGGTTAATAACGCCAAGCTGACACGTAGGATTTTGGTAGCAAACAAAATAAAAATAAGTTTATTTTAATTCTCAAAATCTTAGTTCCAGAAAATAACTTTAAACCTGCCTACACCAAACACTTTGTAATTAACCTAAGTCCCTATAACTCTAAATACTTTCACTCTTCAGACAAGCACTGATTTCTCTCAAAACTCCTGACAGACAAGACATGAATAACTGTAAGAAGGAAAAGACAACAACCTAACTAACCTAACTCCCAACACTCCCAACACACACTAACTCTGACATCGCTCAAACACTCCTTATATACTCCTCCCCCCACCCTTTCCAAGACATCACAAACCACACCCACTCAGTTCAACATTCTAGACACACTAAACATATTAATGCAGACATACACCAGGGAACTTAATTGTGGGGTTACGCCACAGAGCGGAGCTCAGGGGTTGAACTTGAGCCCAGCGAGTTCGCCGGACTTCCACCCCCCAATAGAACTCCATGCACATCCCTAGATGAACTTATACATTTGAAGTTCTCATGCGATACCTAGCAATTTTTGATTTAAAAAATAATGCAGAGTATAAAAATCTACAGTAGCTTGCAAGGCAGTTACATTTTTCATTGAGACAAGTGGTAGTAAACAATGATGTATATTGAGGAATATGGTAAGGGAAACACTCAAAGACAAATACTGTTAGTTTGGCCAGTGGTCAGGGTGACAGGTATGCATTTGCATCTGATATAGGCAGTCCAAATGGCCAAGAAAGTCTGTTAGTTCTTGACAACAATATCCTTTTTATTCATTTTATTTATTTACATTTATTTATCGCCCATCTGGCCGGCAACCGGATAAAAACATAGGATAAAAACAAGATAAAATACATTTAAAACAGTATAAAATTTTTAAAATCTTAACCCACCCCATATTCCCGCCTGAATAGCCAGGTTTTTAATGAGCGGCGGAAGCTCAGCAGAGAGGGGGCACGGCGGAGGTCACTCGGGAGAGAGTTCCACAGTACGGGGACCTCCAGTGACCTCTGCCATGCCCCCTCTCTGCTGAGCTTCCGCCGCTCCTTAAAAACCTGGCTGTTCAGAAATTCATGTACAGAAAGGACAACTGAGGTGGGATTGGCAGCCGTAAGCTGTGCAGCCATTTAAAAATCCTCCTTAGAATAGGGGTGGGTGATCCTCCGGGACCCGAACTGCCTCCGGCTCGGCGGACATTGCGTCTGCTGAGCCAGGCCGAAAGTGGGGGCGCTCTGCACCACTCATTGGACTTTCGGGTTCCCGGCGGGCCACTGTCTACATAGAAAACGCCTTAAGATACTTCCGGAAGCAGCCGCAATTTGCACAAATTATGCAAATTGGGGCCACTTTGGGCATATCTTAAGGCATTTTCTATGTAAACAGCAGCCCGCCGAGAACCCAGAAGTCGCTTCCCCGGCTTGACTCAGGAGAACACAAGTCGAGCTGGGGAAGTGGTAAGCGAGACAGAGTTCAGGGGGTCGAGCCCAGCCAGTTCGCCGGATTTCCACACACACGCCCCGAACAAAATCCTTGCACATCCCTAGACCTGCATTTGTTGTTACAGATCTATACAAAGAAATTCACATCTGCATTGTGAATGACGACATGTTGCAATGCTTCATGTGTGTTGGGACTTGAAAAAGATGCTAGGAGAGGATATATTGTTCAGTATTATCCTTCCTATCTCACATTAGTGAGATCAGCAGTGTAGAGTCCCTTTCCAGCTTAAAAGAAGCTTAGATTTGGCTAGTGTTAGCCGGTTAGCATTTGGTAATCCAGGATGCTTTAAGGCAGACTGGATTTCCCTGGTTTTGCCCCTTTTTCTCTCCCTCAGAACAATAATCAGAGACACAGTCTTGTAAAAGTTAAAAGTAACATTTACTCAGATTATGCAGTTTCATTCAGGCAGGCTTAAAAGACGTTTCTTACAGTTGGTACAAGTACATTTGTAGTTACTTGGGGTCTGAACTTGTGGAGTTCAGACCAGCAACTCTGGTTACATGCTGCTGCTAGAACCACGTGGAGACAACAACTACTGCAACCACACTCACTCAGAGTCCCAGCAGAAAGAGGAAGAAGCTGATAGCTACGCCCACTTCCTGCTTAGGCTCTGCTAATTATTCAATGAGTACCTTCTAGGGAATCCACCCTAGAAGGTATCAGTGATCTTAACCATTTCACCCAACTACCTGGTGAAACATGAGCCATAGGTTTTGATTGCAATTTAATTATCCAGCAATGTGCTACCACCAAGTATGTCTGTTCACAGCAGTTAGTTCCCAACAGGTACAAGATAAGATGGTTCCCTAATGCCCATTCTTCAGATAAGGCAGTCCTGAGGCCTAGTCTGGAGGTGTCAGTTTGAAAGACAACTGGGGGAGTCTGGCACGTGCTTCCTCTTCCTGACTGATGTGTAGCCAACTGGGCACTTCGCCAGCTGCCCTGAAGATCTTGCCTGGCATGCCATTTCCTCTGTTCCTGTAGCCCGTGAGGGGGGTACCAACAGCCAGCCAGGAACCCAGGTAATGAGGATCAAGCGCCTTTGTCATGCCTGGGCCTGAAGGCTCCTCAGGATCACGGGGGGTGCAGAGATCTCCCAGGATGGTGGTGGTCCTGCCCACCCTACTCATTATCTGAGGAGATCCCAGGTCTGGGCAGGGATGAACCTCGGTGACACATTCACAAGATAAGCTTGGCAGCATAAGCACATTTCCCAGGTCTGGAAGACCCATCAGATGCCTCAGTCCAGTTCAGCAATGGGGGTGAGGGGTGCCCCCAGAGTGACAAATACTGGAGTGAATTGCCAGTAATAGCTATCTAGTTCTAATTAAACTCCTTTTGGGGGTGATTTGTTGGCACCGATTCTTTAAGGCTTGTATCTTATTTTCCAGGAGCTGAAGAAGCCCTTGTTCTGCCATAAATCCCAAATACTGGATCTTGGTCTGGGCTATGTAACACTTGGCTGGATTGGGTATGAGGCTAGCCAAGTATGGGGCTGGCAAACCTCCAGGAGGACCATGATGACACATGCATAATGTCCTTTAGGTTATAACTCTTTGCATGTATGGGATAATATATGTGCATTAGAAGGGTTTCAAAATAATCAAGGAATGGCATGGGATTAACTGACTTTCTCCATCCTTTCATGTTTGAGCCTGCCAAAGTGAACAGAAGCTGTCTTCACAAAAGCTTTAGGGAATCTGCTCTCTTTCTCTTATGACTACACAGCCATGTATGCCCAAGGAAAGTATGAAGGCTTGAGTCAGAATTATCTTTGATAAAATGGTACTGAGCAGAATGATGTACTAGTTTGCCAAAGGACTGCAAACACTGATGCAGCTTACAGAATCAGCAGCGGGCCTCAAAAGTATGTAGCTCGGCAAAGCAAGACTCCCTGAACCTGAGGATATTTATTTTATAGCTAATGTTTATTCCAACTGTCCTTAACCACACACCAAAATAACTGAATGGAGGCTCACTTTATTCTACCACTGGCATATCTTTTAACTGAAATTACATCTTGCGGCATCTTTGCATTAGGTGAAAATATCTCAATCTGCAGCAGTTATTTGCTTATGCAAGAGAACAGAAACCAACGTGTCTTAAAAAGAAAACATTAGGCTTTTTTTAAAAAAGAAGCAAAACTGGAGCTACCCAAGTAGAATAACAAAGAAGAATATTCCAGAGAAAACAGTTAGTAGAGCAAAGATGCCCACGGGACTGCACCAGCAGCAAAACCAGAGCCCAAAGCTGACCTTAGAGGAGGGAGGAGGAAAAACAACAACTCTTCGTTCGATGATGATCTTTCCTCTATCTGCTGCGTCAGGACAACGGTGACCTTGTGTCTACTTTTTTTTTCTTGCTGTCCAACTGCTTTATTGTATATTCTATTTCTTCTCTTTTAATTAATTAATTTATTTATTATATTTATGAATCACCCATCTGGCCAGACATCTGGCCACTCTGAGTGATTTACAATCCAATAAAATACAAGGGACACACACACACACACACACACACACAGTATAAAACACAATTAAAAACAGAACAAAACTTAAAAATCCTAACCCACCCCATATTCCCGCCTGAAAAGCCACGTTTTTAATGCACGGCGGAAGCTAATCAAGGAAGGGGCATGGCGGAGGTCACTGGGGAGAGAGTTCCATAAATTGGGGGCTGCCACAGAAAAGGCCCTCCTTCTAGTCTCCACCAGCCTGGTTTCTCTGGCTGATGGGACAGGGAGAAGGCCGTCTGTGGCAGATCTTGTTGAGCGGCCTACTTGATGTTGCTGGAGGCGCTCCTTGAGATATATCTTTTAATTTTTTGATATATTTTTTTAAGCTATAGTGGGAACCCATTGGGGGTTGAAGAACAGGATACACTCTCTCTCACACACACATACACACACATACACACACACACACACACAATCAATTGATGCCACCTTGAGCTCCATTATGGGAGCAAAGTATGCTATAAATGCCATAAATAAACTCTAATCTGGCCCCTGGCAACCCTGTGAAAATTTAATCAAGGTGGTGTTAAAAACCTTGTACATAGTTTCACTTCTACTTTTTGCAATAATAATAATAATATTAAAAGTCAAAATGATTCCACACTTCATTGTTGGCTCTTGGTTCTTTTAAAAGCATTATTTAATGCTCTGGATTTTATAGGGATGTGTTGTTCTATAACTGACCACTCATATGAGCAGGTTGATTTGTTTGGCGAAATCTATTGTTGGACCCTTTGTGGAGAACAGAATGGGCCATCCTCGACTTCTACAAGTAGAAGTCAAGTACAAGTAGAAGATTTCTACTGCATATTCATGCAGTATGTGAACAAGCATGGGGCTCATATATTCCCTGATTCTCCCTCCTTCTCCAGTGTTGCCAGTGTGATATAGTTAAGAGTGTTCTCAGGTGCCTAGACCAACTTTTATTGGCCCAATGCATTTTGGAAAGAGATTTCCTTCATCAGGGGCCACTTATCTTTCTCCCAATGTAATGTAGAAAACCTTGCTGATGCTTCTTCTGTTGCAAAAGGCTCAGATTTATTGGGCGTTGGGCCCAATAAAAGTTTTTCCGGGCACCGGAGAACACTTTCTCTCCTGTTTTGTGACAGTATAGTGCCTCCCCCCCCCTTTGCTGTTTCCCAAAACCCTACTCAGCCACTTTGCAGAAGGAAGTCTAAAATAATACAGGAAGGCTGCATGATACTGCTTTTCAGTCTGTAATGTAAATGGCATGCCCATTCCGTCAACAACACAATAATACTTATATGTAGCAGTTTATCGGAACTTTCAGGGACAAAGTCCATTTTAAGCATTGAAATGATTACAAGCATAGAAATTAAATTTCAGGATGAATAATTAAGCAGCACTCTCCAGTGTCTCTGTGAGAAATGGCATTCCCTTCTCTAGAAAGAAACCACTTGCAGTAATAGATATGGGAGAGGATTGCTGGCCGTTCTGATTTAATTGCAGCATGTAAAATGAGTTCTCTTACCTTTTCATTGGCGGCAACTACAGAGCTACCAGGTGCAAATATTCGTTCATGCTAGAAGCTGGGTACAAAAAGTTTCCATTTCTTAGACGTGTATGTAGGTAGTCATTCAATATTTAAAATTGAGGGAGGCTTTTGATCTGAGATCTAGAAATGATTTAAAAAAACAAACCATGGTAAGATGATTGGGATACAAAAGGTGCAGCCAGAGTTGGACCAGCACCTGTCTCTTCTCTTGCCAAAACGCACGCTTCAGCATCAAAAACCCCTGGACCTGCTGCTGTTGGTCTTTGCCACCCACTCCCACAACCTCTCCAAGCAGAAAAGTTGCAATTAGAGCAAGTAAAAGTAGCAGCGACTGTGTTGTGCTTATTGTCTTATCTCTCTGGGCAGTGATGGGAACTGGACTCAGAAAGAGTCGTGTAGAGCAAGGAGCTGGGGGACCAGGAATCTTGCCAGGGGGCCTGCCAGAAACCTGGGATGTCACTGTGTGCAGCCGCCTCCTCAAAAATAAGAGGTTCAGGTGTTGTCCAGTGTTCATTGGAGGGACCCACCAATGGGATTTAGTCTGGCAAGCCTGCCTCATGATCTGGACTAAGGGGGTGTCCATATTCACTTCTGAACCACACAAAATTGATTCAGCAGCCAACCAGCCCCTTCACAGTGTCTTTTCTCTGGTAAGTGCTAGAGCAAGTTCTTGTGTGTGCTTTAAAATAGTCTTTTGGGAGCTACATTATGGCTTACATTGTATTTGCTACATTATGGCCTAGGTGAAACTGAGCACCTAGCTATCTACCAAGGCCTGACTACCATTTCTGATGACACTCGACTCTGTTTCACTGTTACATCTCAATCAGGAGAGGCTGTGCAGGTCCTAGACCCATGTCTAGGTGCAGTTATGGGCTGGATGGGCCCCCCAATAAACTGACACTGAATCCTAGTAAGATGGAGGTCCTGTGGGGAGGTGGTTCCTGGGTCCTGGACTTGGGACAGTTTGCCTTTTCTGGATGGGGTTGTACTCTCTCTGAAGGAGCAGGTACGTAGCTTGGTGGTGCTCATTGAACCATCATTGTCTCAGGAGGCCCAAGTGGATGCAGTGGCAAGGAGCACTCCCCCCCCCCCGTTTTGGCAGGTGCACCAGCTACAGCTGTTCCTGGATGGGAATAGCTTAGCCATACATTGGTAACCTCCCATCTCATCTACTGTAATGCTCTGCATGTGGGGCTGCTGCTCTTACATGTGGCCCAGAAGTTGTGTCATTATTGAAAGAACTGCACTGGCTTCCAATTTGCTACCGGGCCACAATTAAGTTAACTTATATCCCGAAATATCTTGGGACCGGGATGCCTGCCTTCTCCCATATGAACGTGCCCAGCTGCTGCAGTCATCATCAGCCCTTCTAGTTGGGCCACATCCTGCTGATGTCCCCCTAACAACAATCAGGAAGAGGACCTTCTCTGTGGTGGTGCCCCCACCCTCTTGAATATACCCTTCCCACAAAAAAATAAAATTTGTGCCAACTCTGATGCAGGGCCGGTGCTACCATTAGGCCAACTAGGCAGCTGCCTAGGGCGCAGGGCTAAAGAGGGCACCAGAAACGCCTTGGAAAAAAATACAGTGCTCAAGTGGGAAGGGGGGGCACTAAATATCTGATCTTGCCTAGGGCACCAAACTGCCTTGCACCGGTCCTGCTCTGATGTAGTTCAGGCACATGTTGAAGACTTCTATTTGCCACAGCTTCTGATGATTTGTAATGCTTGTCATTTTGATTTTCTGTGTGTGCTCTGATGGCCACTGGGTATGTTTTAGTCACATTGCATATTTATTTATTTTTATATTATGGTTTTAATTTTGTATGGTGCCTGGATATGCTTTACATCACAGATGTGGTTTTAGAAACATTTTTAAACAAATACATTTCTTCATTACTTCCTATTACTGCATATCGGCTGCTTACCCACAAATTTGTGGTAAACCACTAGCCGTAGCAACCCGCCATTTCTGAGCAGAGTTAAATACTCTTAAAATCCCCCATGAACCCACAGCGCAAATCACCATGAGACATCCATCCAGCTTTTCAGGCTACTGCCTGCTCATTAATGTACACAATTTAGCATAACATGCAGTAGCCTGTTTATCTATTAAAGCTTGGCAGACAGACAGATGTTTAGACATCAAACGTAATTTCACTTGCTGTTTGCTGCCAAAGTTAAATTCTATTACAGCTAAATTTTCCCATTTGAGATTATTTTGCAGCGGTTTTCTCCTCCCTTCTTTACCTTGCATCAGCAGAAAGTCTGATATCGATTATGTAGTATACCCTGTAGATTTAAAGTGGTTGTGGTGCTGGCATTCAGGCTCCTTTTTCTGGTTTAGAGAAAACAAACAATTTCCTTCCCTATCATCTAGCCTTAAAATAAATGCAATGCTTTCCTACCTTTTGCATTTTTAAAGAATTGGAAGGTATGAAAGAACACTAGAAGCAAAATATTTCAGCCTTGCATTTACAGGCCTGTGGCTTACTCTGGCTCAGCTTGTCTGAGCGTGGAAAGCTAAGCAGGGTCAAGCCTGGTTATTACTTGGATGGGGGACCCCTCCTCTAGTTTCCTGCATTGAGCAGGGGGTTGGACTCGATAGCCTTGTAGGCTCCTTCCAACTCTATGATCTATGAAATCTATGAAGTACTTGGGCTATTTTACATAATAATCAGCAAGATTTCCAGTACAAAACAAAACAATGCAGTAGCAGTCTGCTGAGGTGAGGGGTCCCTCTGGCCACAGCCGCCGCTCTTTCAGAGTTTGCAGGCAGGCCTCCAAATTGTCATGGGTCAGAATTTGACTAATGCAGACACATAGCACATGTTTCCCTCGTCTCTTTACGGAGCTCTGCCCACCTCTCTGCCCATTAGGAAAAATCCGCAACGGGAGATCCACAAGATTCCCAAATTCCAGTCATAGATTTGTATCCGGGCCTGGTGTTGGGTTGTGAATAGTTGCTCTAAGAGACCTTGTTGATGGACCATCTACTGTAGCAACTGTTGCTGCCCTGCCACTCGTATGCACTGCGTCTGCTAAGTCAACCTAACCAGCCCCCTGGCGAAGGGCCACATGCCAGGACAGCGAAGCCCTATGGAACGACACCCATATTCTCCAGCACTGTTATTTCTGCCATGCCTGGGGGCAGCTCCACATCAAAGGACTTCATCAGATAGGTAGACTTCTTATTTACTTCCAAGTTCATAGTTGGAGAAGAAGAATAGCAGATGTGGGTTATAACACTCCTTCCAGCCCTTCCCAGGCCCAAAGACAGGCCTGTGGCTTACGGTGGCTCAGCTTGTCTGAGCGTGGAAAGCTAAGCAGGGTCAGGCCTGGTTATTACTTGGATGGGAGACCCCTCCTTTAGTTTCCTGCATTGAGCAGGGGGTTGGACTCAATAGCCTTGTAGGCTCCTTCCAACTCTATAATCTATGAAATGTATGTGCATATATCAAGATATGCATTTGTCTTCCATACATTACATGTTTGCAGCATGAAGCAATGGCATAACACTGATGTTCCTGTAGCAAATACAGATTGTGTATCAAGCTGGGATAGGCGAATTTGTCAGTTTTGCTTTCTTCTGCATTCTGATTTTTAAAAATCTCACGTTCTTTCTCTCCCAAATATGAAGAATTGCACAAATTTTGGTCAATCAGGAACGAACTGAAATGAAATTTTCACCTGAGTGCACCAGGCAAATTCAATAGGTATAGCCAGGATGGAGAGGACCATGATGTACCTGCCTGTCCTGTAGCTGTTAAAGAAGAGGCGCCTCTCAGAAAAAAGAGGTAGCAACCCTAATTAAGCACTAATATAGTTGAATGCACAGGGATTCAAACCCTGACTTGAAAAAGCTAAGCATTCAAAGCCCTGAGTCTGGAGGGGAGAACACTGGTTTAGTATCGACTACATTCATTAAAAATAAATAAATATATATATCTCAGGTTCTTGCCTTGAATATAGAGAACTTCATGAATTTTGGTAAATGGTTATCCAGACCGAATCCAAACAAAATTCTCACCCATTCCTAGTAGTGTGCAGCTACTCTTAAGAACATAAATGCTGTAATGCATTACTTAAGTGCAGCTGAAATAGTACGGAGTCTATTCCCTTAGAAGCCATTACAGAGTTGCAAAGCGTCACTGGAACTTATCTCTACTCTGTAAAATGTACATGTGCAGATAGAACACACACACACACACACACACACACCTGTTTTAGCATTAATCCTATTTTTCAGTCTAAACCCCCTAATTTCTTCTCATATGTAAGATGCTTCGGAGAGTCACAGTTGGTGGAATCTTATTAGTATATTATTTTCAGACTATCAGTTTTGTATCTCACAGTGGTCAGGATGGTTGCCCGAGGCTATGAAATGTAATTAAATTCTTGTCCCTAACTTCACAGTTCGCACAGCAGCAGCCAGTCCATGAGATGAGGGGCAAGAATTAAGTCTTCAGTAACATGTTTCTTTCCCCCTATCTGGCTGCTTAAAATAGGACTCTAAAAATGAAAAATAAAATAAAATAAACCCTTGAATGGTACCAACTGGTGTTGTAAATCAGGTAAATGAACAGAGTGACAAGGGGTATTTGTCAGCAACTGATTAAATCATGACTGCCTGTTGTGATCCAAGGATGGATACAATTCTAAAAAGAAAAAAGCTCTTCCTCATGATTGCTGAAAAGTAGTTGGGGGTTCATGAGAGAGGGAGAAAGCACCAGTCCAATAATGAGATACATCTAGGTAGCTGTCCAGATTGGTGTCTGTTGGCAAGTACGCATAGCAAGCTACGCATTTCACCTGTCAGGTGGGGTGAAATATTATAACGCCACACTTTTGCAAGACCATTTGTTCCCCAAGAAAGTGGTGATGGAGGAGGAACATTTAGCAATTTTGGAGAGCAGGCTAATTCTAAGAACTTTGGGATTGGTGGGCTTACCTTTAAAGATGAGGTGGCCATGGATTTTTCCTTTTTAAGTGGGAGGGGAGCTTTGTCCCCACTTCCACTGGCAGCTTAGCTGTCCTCAGCAGTTCAGCGGTATTTCCTTCATAATTTGGGACGCAATGTCCCATGGAAATAGCATGCTGTGTCCCAAATGACAAAGGGAACGTGGCAGAGCCGCTGAGGAGGACAGCCATGCCACTTGAAACAAACAAAACACCTTGGCCACCTTGTTTTCAATGGTAAACCTGCAACCACCCCAACACTCCTAGATCCCCCACCCTCTAAAAATGAATTCAGTTTTCAGGGGGTCATTTCAGCCAACCCCCAGCATACCAGAAAAGGTCTGGGAAGAAAAATTGGGTTGAGCACTAAATATTACTGTGAAGAAATGTCCTGCATAACTTGTTTTTGTTCTGTAATGTTTACTTTGTGTGGCCTCGGTGTATCTGGTTAGGTCTGAGGCCTTGTTTGCAGAGGTGGCTGATGTTTCAGTGACGTGCATCTCCCAAAATGTCTAGTTCTGGCCTTCGTTAGCAGAAGCAAACACTGGGAATTGGTATCACCTACCTGGTTAAAGAAATATCCATTGCTGTTATTAAACGTTACCCTCTTGCATAATTCCTACTATCAATAAAGGAGATAATCATATACTAGCACAAAAGTGACACACACACCATGCACCACCAGGAGGATCTTATTTGTAAGTGAATGTGATCTGCAAATGAAACATAATTACACAGCTGCTGAATAGGGCTCCTTGTTGCTTTGAAGTGTAAATAGAATGTAAAATGCTGATTACTCCACAATTACAAAAAAGGACAAGCAATAATCCTTGTCTTTGGCAAATGAAGCACTTCCCCTTCTTTTTAAAAGTTAGGAAGATGCTGTAGTATGCAATGAATATAATGGACCATAAAACATTTCAATTAACGTGTCTGATACTGCGGTACTGAATAGTGGAACTGACAATTTGCACAAGTTTTTAAGGATGGAGAGAATATGCCAGAGCTTTTAGAACAACACATTTGCTTGGGGGGGGAGGGGCACCAGATGTATCACTGAGATGAACTTGTGGTCTTTGTTCTAAAAACTAAAGCATATGTTTAATTCATATAGAAATGACTTCTTAGTACTTGACATCTAGATCTGCTTTAACTCCTGAACTTTTGGGATGGGGGGGGGGGGATAGGATAAACTGTGTATACTTCTGCAGTTAGATGGGAAGGGGAGGCAAAGGAGTGCACATGACTTTATTCTACTGTGAACATATCGTTCCCCCTTTCGTTGTTTCAGTCCCATAAGAATGCAAGAGCCTGTTCTACATAGTGGTCAACCAGCTGCTTCTAGGAAGTCCATAAGCTGGGCATGAAAGCCACAGCTCTCTCCCACAGTTAGTCCCTTCCAGTTGGCACACTTCTGCTAAACATGTGTGATGTAGAATGGTGGACTAGGACTGCGAAGATGTGGGTTCTTCAGCCAAATCCCCACTGGGTGACCTTGTCCCACCACCGTCTCCTTGGGCCAGTCACCCTACTCACAGGGTCGCTTTGATGTGGGGAATGTGGGGGAGACAAATCATGTATGCCGCCCAGAACATCTTGAGGAATGTAAAGAATAACTAAATCCTATTCTGTTCTATTTAGCTATCACAGGTTCTATTTAGCCATCATAGCTAAATATGTTGGATAGGTGAGGTCTGTCTTCCATGGATTTATCAAATACCCTTTGGAAACAATATAAGCTAGTGGCTGCGGCATCTTGCGGCAATTCTGTACTTACTTTGGTCTTGAATATATTGCCAGTCAATTTCATTGGGTGACTCTTGCGTTCTAGTATGATGGGAACAGGAGGAAATATCACTATCCACTGGCACCCACGATACTAGATGTCATCATCATCAGGCGATCACTCGTGACCGAGTAAGATTGTCTTCCGGGATAAAAGGAGGAAATTCTAAAGAAGATTGTGTAGACTCTAGCGATGGGTCTGTAAGTGACTGTGGAGGCCAATTCTAGATCCACACAGCTTCCCACAGTGAGGACACAGGTTATCAGATAGAAGATGGTCCTGTAAAGGATTCATTTGACGCGCTTTTCGCTTAGCACGTTTCTCCCTTTCACCTTGCACTCGGGCTTCTTCAAAGTCCATGGAACCTTTGTGAAAGGCCAACCTCCATTTAGATCGTTCATGGGCCAGAGCTTCCCAGTTTTCGATGTTTATATTGCATTTTTTTAGATTAGCCTTATGAACATCTTTAAACCTCTTATATTGACCACCGATATTCCGCTTTCCATCCTTGAGTTGGGAGTAAAGTAACTGCTTTGGGAGACGGCAGTCAGGCATTCGAACAACATGACCGGTCCACTGAAGTTGGCGTTGAAGGATCATTTTTTCAATGCTAGTAGTCTTTGCTTCTTCCAGTACACTGACATTTGTTCGCCTATCTTCCCAAGTAATTTGCAGGATTTTCCGGAGGCAACGTTGATGAAACCTTTCAAGGAGGTGGAAGTGACGTTTATAGATAGTCCATGTTTCGCAGGCATACAATAAAGTTGGTAATACAATGGCTTCATAAACCAGTGTTTTGGTCTTCTTACAAATATCCCGATCCTCGAACACTCTATGTTTCATTCGAGAAAATGCGGCACTTGCGGAGCTCAGACGATGCTGGATTTCACTGTCGATGTTAGCTGTAACAGAAAGATAGCTGCCAAGATAGAGAAAATGATCGACATTTTCCAGTATTGTCCCGCCAAGCTGGATAGATGGCATCACCAAAGGATTGGCTTGCACTTGCTGATGAAGCACTTTGGTTTTTTGATGTTAAGTGAGAGACCAAGTTTTTCGTATGCTTCTGCAAAAGCATTTAGGATAGTTTGGAGATCATCCTCTGAATGTGCGGAGACCACATTATCATCAGCATACTGAAGTTCCACAACGGAGGTTGTAATTACCTTACTTTTTGCTTTCAGCCTGCTGAGATTAAAAAGCTTTCCATCTGTTCGATATATAATTCCCACACCGGTGGGAAGTTTCCCCTTGACAAGATGTAAAACCATGGCGATGAAAATGGCAAATAATGTTGGGGCGATAACACATCCCTGTTTAACACCTGATCCCACTTTAAATGGAGCACCATGAGAGCCGTTGTTGTCCAAAACCGTTGCCGTCATGTTGTCATGGAGAAGTCGCAAGATATTCACAAATTTATTGGGGCATCCAATTTTCATAAGGATAGTCCAGAGAGCTGTACGGTCTACAGTATCAAAGGCCTTAGCCAAATCGATAAATGCCATATAAAGGGGTTGATTTTGCTCCCGGCATTTTTCTTGGAGCTGACGTGCAGTAAAAATCATGTCTACTGTCCCTCTAGAGGGGCGGAAACCATATTGAGTTTCAGGGAGGATCTCTTCTGAAATAGATAGAAGACGGTTTGCGAGAATCCTAGCAAATATTTTACCTGCGGTTGCTAAGAGAGAAATGCCCCGATAGTTTCCACAGTCTGTTCTATCACCCTTCTTAAAGAGGGTGATAATTATGGCATCCCTGAAGTCTTCTGGGATCTCTTCTCTTATCCAGATTTTTTCGATGAGTTTATGAAGATGTTGTACAAGTTCGGGGCCCCCTTCTTTAAAGATTTCAGCAGGAATCCCATCTGGTCCACTAGCTTTGTTGTTCTTCATTTGATTAATGGCTTTTTTTACTTCATCCAAAGTGGGGAGTATTGCAAGTTCCTCTTTAATTTGTTTTTGCGGGATTTGCGAAAAAATCTCGTTATCCACCTTAGACTTACGATTTAAAAGGTCATAATAATGCTCTTTCCAACGCAGTGCAATAGACTCTTTGTCTTTTAAGAGTTTGGTGCCATCTTTTGATTGTAAAGGGTTTGTACCATAGGTTTTTGGTCCATAAATGGCCCTTGTGGCCTTAAAAAAGCCCCGTGCATCATGAGATTCTGCAAGTTGTTGAATTTCTTCAGCTTTTTTTTTCCACCAAGCGTTCTTAAGTTCTCTTGTTCTTCTTTGGACCTCAGCCTTTGCGCTAGTGTAGGTTTTTTTCTTGGCAGCGCAGTTAATATCATTTTGCCATATTTGGAAGGCTTTCCTTTTTTGGTCAATTATATATTTAATCTCATTGTCATTTTCATCAAACCAATCCTGATGTTTCTTAGTTTCATATCCAATAGTTTGTTCACAAGCTGCAATAATGGAGGTTTTCAGCTTAGACCAATGGTCCTCAATGTTGTCATGAGGTTCCGTAGGTAGATGTTCCTTAAGAAGTGATTGAAGACGAGTTTGCTTAATAGGATCTTGAAGGACTTGGATGTTCATTTTACGCCTTGGTTTCCTTCCTTGAAGCCTACGTTGGGGAGCAATGTTGATAACCATTGTGGACCGGATTAGTCGGTGGTCTGTCCAGCAGTCGTCGGCACTCACCATGGCCCTAGTAAGAAGTACATCGCGGCGATCTCTAACACGGACAATTACATAATCCAGAAGATGCCAGTGCTTTGACCGTGGGTGCTGCCATGATGTTTTAAACTTATTCTTTTGTCGGAAGAGCGTGTTTGTGATAGTGAGATTATGCTCTGCACATATAGACAAAAGTAAGAGTCCGTTCGGGTTGCTATTACCAACTCCGTCCTTTCCAATAGTTTCTGGCCATAAATCAAAGTCACGCCCGACTCTTGCGTTAAAATCGCCCAGGAGGATAATTTTATCCTCCTTAGGTATCTCTGACAGGAGAGTGTCCAACTGGCTGTAAAAACTTTCCTTGATGTCATCATCAGCGTCTAATGTTGGTGCATAAGCGCTCAAAATAGTTACCTGTTGGTTATTGGCGAGCTTTAATCGAAGAGTTATCAGGCGTTCGTTAATGCCAGTAGGAACTTCTGACAAAGAGTTCACTAGTTCATTTTTGATGGCAAAGCCTACACCATGTATTCGTCGGTCCTGCTCAGGTAGTCCTTTCCAGAAAAAGGAAAACCTCCTTTTTCTTCTTTCACCTGTCCCTCTCCTGCCCTTCGAGTTTCTTGAAGTGCTGCTATGTCAATTTTAAACCGTCTCAGCTCCCTTGCAATAATAGCAGTCCTACGCTCAGGGCGTTCACTATCTATGTTATCCAGCAATGTCCGTATATTCCATGTTCCAAAATTCAAATGTCTTTTTCGACCGCTAAAATGGTGACCCCACTGGACGCGGTAATCCAGTCAGGGGAGAAAGAGGTAGACTATGTTTAGGGCACCTTTTCTAGCCCCCTCCCCATACGGGGTGAGCAGAGTGGATCCTAAATAGGGCTGCTCAGTCATGGATACAGCTGCCGAGCTGCTCGACTACCTCGTTCCTTGAACAGGGCGACTGAGTCTGCATCCACCGCCCATGTGCTGGTCCATGACTAGGGGCTTCCAGATTCACAGTCCTGCCCCCGTTGCCATTCGCCAGTCGCCATGGGACTTTTTTTTTTTTGTTTGTTTGGTTGGTTGGGTTGGGTTGGGTTGGATGGGTTGGGTTGGAAGACGCCTGTGCGTGAAACTGTTTTATGTGGGGAGATCGGTGCACAACGAATCACCACACAAACTTGACAGAGTACGGCAGAGATCCAATGGCACGGTTACCCTGACGATTGGAAAACCATTCTCTGCTGCAGCCTTCATCCGCCTTCACAGCCGTTGTAATTTAGGTTTAATTATCTTCCGCCTGTTCTGCCGTTGAGGACTTTATGTTTTGGATCGTTCTTTGTCTGGTTCCTCTCCCCGGACCTTACCGCCATGGGTGACCCTACTGGGAGTACATAGCTCCCGACGGCATTGCTCACAGGATTCATCGGAACACGCAAGCCCACTCACCACTTCAAGGTGACGATCCGGCGAGGGGACTAGATGTAATGGCTAATATCACCCCACTTCTAATAAATAATCATAATAAAAAACTCAGTTCCATACCAGCGTGTACTGTGTGTGTATGGTAAGAGTGCATGTTTAACTCTGCAGGCTAACCCCTCCCTCCCTTATTGGGAATAACATATGAGGCTGTGGGCTGACCCATGTACATGTTTATCCATTGATTACTTCACCTTTAAAGCCGTAGACCGGCATCCTTAATCTGAGGAGACTCTATACCAGTGTTCTCCAACCTTGGAGCAGGAACAAGCATAATAGCTCTATCCTTCCCATACCTGTTCCGTATGCCCTCCACATGTAGAGGGTGAACTTCATAGAATCATAGAATTGTAGAGTTGGAAGGGGCCTATAAGGCCATCGAGTCCAACCCTCGCTCAAACTTCTGCAGTAGGGAGCCTTTTGTATCCGTGAAGACTGCCCCATACAATATAGAACCCTGATCTTTGTTTTGCTCCAAGATTTGGAGATGACCACTGGCTTAAATTGTTTGAAAAGGGTTTGAAAAATCCCTTTGTTCGAAAAGGACATTAGACAGATGCCAGTTACTTGCACGTGTGAAATAGCCATCGCAGAGAAAAATGAGCTTTCATATTGCTTCAATTACAATCCTTTGCTTTTTCAGTGGAGTCAGTTTACCCACACAGTTGTAAGTCAAATAGTGAGTAAGCAAGTGATCTCTGCACATGGGAGAATTAGCTTATATCGTAGATATCAAACACCCAATTTAGAATGACTGATGCACAAACTTACCATTGATAATACTAAGAATCCACTGTTTGTTTCACAACTCAATGGATGTGTATGTTTTAATGTCTTTACAGTTCTGTGTTGGGTGTGGGTGGCTAACTGTTAGGCCTTTTATGCTCTGTGTTATTGCTTTGGGAAATCTATTTTTATACCTTTTTTGCCATTCTATTGAGATGGTGAAAGCAGAACAATAAAGCACTCCCACTGTTTAACCAGTCATAATTCATATTGCTTGCCTGCTTAAAAAAACAAACCAAAACAAAATTAATTTTATAAAACTTTGGCCATAATGGAAAAAGACATTTCACATATTTATTTATTTATTGCACATTTAAAGCATGCAAAAAGAAAAACACACACACAGGTTTTCTAGGCTGTGTAC
This sequence comes from Shinisaurus crocodilurus, assembly GCA_021292165.1. NCBI lineage: Eukaryota > Metazoa > Chordata > Lepidosauria > Squamata > Shinisauridae > Shinisaurus > Shinisaurus crocodilurus. The sequence goes on along the minus strand of JAHFWL010000782.1, from coordinate 238,582 downwards.
AATGCATCAAACACACAAAATACAAACAAAACCATGAATAAAAACAGCACATAATAAAACCAAGATATAGTCAGCAGCAAAGAGTAAAAACACTACAGCACATAAAACTCAAGTAAAATCAGCAGGAAAATAAAAGTGCTATGATGTAAAAGCAACAATAACATTTCTTTGAGAATAAAAAGGTCTTTACCTGGTACCGAAAAGACTATAACATAGGTGCCAGGTGAGCCTTTTGGGGGTAGCATTCCACAGACAAGGTGCCTCTACTGAAAAGGCCCTCCCTCTTTTATCCATCCTGCTCACCTTGTATGGTGGGGGCACCTGGAAGAAGGCCTGAGAAGGCCTTAGGGTTTGTGTAGGTAGATATGGGAAGAGACATTCCTTGGGCTGCATGCAGCCCCCCGTCATGCCACCAAAATTTGCAGTGGCGAAAAACAGATAAAATAAAATGGTGATTTGCCACTAATTTTCAGTAGCAAACCACTACAGAATGCAACAATGGCCAAATTTAACTTCTTCTCAAGTTAAAGTTGGTCATTGCTGCTTTGCATAGTGCTTTGCCACTGAAAATCAATGGCAAGTTGATGTTTTTTTCGTGTTTGCTGCCAAATTCTGTGGGGTGGCGGTAGCGACAGGAGTGCTGCCTGCATAGGGTGTATGAAAAGGGCTCCCAGACCTCCTGAAGTAGCCCACCCCTGTGTTAGGCTAATCCTTGTCCATGCTGCTCAACTGGGCTCCAGAATACACATCCAGAAGAGGAGAAGGAGATTAACATAGGCTAACCTTGCACTAAATGTTGGGAAGCCTATATTGCAGATGGCCTATATTGCAGATGGTATGCTTACAGCTGAACCCGTAAGCATACCAACTCAGCTAGATGGTGGTAGTTCAAATAAGAACTACCTTGCTGGAGCAGACCAAGAGCCTTGCTGGAGCAGACCAAGGGTTCATCTGTTCACACTGTGGCCAACCAGCTGTCCACGGGATCCCACAAGCAGGGCACGAGTGCAACAGCACCCATGTAACTGGAAACCATGATTTACCACTCGGTTAATGCATCTAAAGCTTGTGTGTCCTGCAATATGCAATAGTCTTACAACATTTTTAAAGTGCCAAGAAACTGGCTGGCATATACAATGTACATATTTGCCAGTCATGTACATCTACTTGATTTCATTATATCAGGGGAAAATGTGGCTTAAATTGGACTTCATTCTGATAGTTTAAAAAACAACAACCCAAAACTGCTCCAGGTACTTCTACTAATCCCGGGGATGTTGCTATTCATTCAAGGAAGCCTTGTGATCTGTTTAATTGCTAAAGTCTGGGATGCCAAACAGCATGTTGAGACTGATTTTTTCCAGCTGCAAAATTAACTTTCTAGATGATAACTACTTTTCTATTTGTTTTAGACTGTGATAATTTTGGGGAGGAAGAGAAGCAATTTCATGCTTCACGTATAATATAGATTGCCACTTCTTATCCCATACTGGCAGCAGACCTATTGAAGCTAATATACATTGTGAGTCTACTACGACTACTACTGTAATGAATTATAAAGTAATTATAATAAATTCCTGTTCGATGGCCCAAACTTTGGATTTTAATAGTGTTGTTTAGAATCAAGTCCTTTCCAAAAGTAGAAGCCTTCTTGACCCTGGACTTAAAAAAAAGACAAAGATAATAATAAGTCCTGTAGTTTAGGGCCAAAAGCAAGTTTAATATGATCTATCTCTCATGGATGATGCTTGTTTGGCTGCTCAGTCCCTGTAGCACTCTAGCCAGGGTGGCCCACCCATACATGCATCTAGTTGTCCTCCAATTCTCCAAGATATTTCTCCAATTCTCCAATTCTCATGCAAGATATTTATGCTCCAGACCAGAGTAGGGGTGTGGAACTGCTGGCCTCCAGGCCAGGTGCAACCCACACCTCAGGGGTGGGGAACCTCAGGCCCTGGGGGCCAAATGCAGCCCTCCTGCAGTCCCAATCCAGCCCTCCGGGGTCCCCCAGAGGGCCATGCCCCCTTCTCCTGAACCCTCCCTTTTTCTACGACTGCCCATTTTGCACAGTTTCCCGGTTTTGCACAGTTCCCCCACCCCCATTCTGAAAGGTTGAAACTTGAAAGGCCTCTGAGGCTTACTTAGAGCTTTAAGCTAGGATACGCTGGTGTTTGGGGCCCACGAGCTTCCCACTCCAATGGAATGTGGGCCCCAAGAGCCTCTTCAAAAGTGAATTTGGCCCACAGGCTGAGAGAGATTTCTCGGCACATCCTGTGGGGTCTTGCTTCAGCACCAGCTCTGACACAGAAGAGGAGCTGGCACAGGGTGAAGGGCTCACACCTGTGTCTGATTGCAGCCCAAGGCCAGTCGACCTTGGACAGTCCCCCCTCCCCTGGGGAACAGGAGCAGAGAGAGCCGGTTGAAGATTCTCAGCTGCAGGCGCTGGCCTTGGGCTGTCATGAGGGCTCAGAGGAGGAGGGCTTGTCAGGGTTGCGGCCGGCCCAAAGACACCAGGAGAAACGCCTGGCTGAAAGGCATGTGAGCAGAAGGAGGCGTGGCAGGCGTCTCCTGGCTCGGTACCCATGCCAAGATCCAGAATCGGACTCAGACTGAGATCGAGGCTGCGCTGGGTAAGGGTTTATAGTCTAGCTGTTGACCCATGCTCAGTGTAGAAAGCAACAATGCTGTTACCTGGCAAGGTTTCTATGCTCCGGGTTCTAGTCCCCGCTCGGCCATGAAACTCACTGGGTGACTTTGGGCCAGTCACTGCCTCTCAGCCTAACCTACCGCACAGGGTTGTTGTGAGGATAAAACGGAGAGGAGGAGGAGGAGGACTATGTAAGCCGCCTTGAGTTCCTTGCAGGAAAAAAAGGCAGGGTATAAATGTAATAAAATAAATAAATAAAATAAATAATTCCTGGCTGCTACGATTCTGGACTTGGCCTTTGGACTCTTGAACCCTTATCTCCTACCCTCTGAACCTTGGACTGTCTCGACTTTGGCTTGTTTCTTGGACTGGTGTCTGGTCTATGGACTTTCCATTATTGCTTGTAGCAATAAAGAATCTGTTTGCAGCTGCATTGTCTGGTGTGACAAAGCGGGACACAACACATCCTGCCGTAGCACATATTCACAGTCAGCCTATGGCCTCTTCTTTTCCATCGCGTTCCTCATCCTCATCCTGCCAAGGCCCAGAATCAAGAGCATAAGGAGAGCCCTGCTGGATCAGGCCAAGGGTCCATCTAGCCCAGCCTTCTGTTCACACAGTGGCCAACCAGCTGCCCACGGGAAACCCACAAGCAGGACACGAGTGCAACAGCACCCTCCTGCCCATGTTCCCCAGCAACTGGTGTTCATAGGCATCCTGCTTCTGATGCTGGAGACCGAGACACTATGGTCAGGCAAATGCCAGGGGAATTTCTTCTTGTTTTCCTAGGGGTCCTTCTCTCTCTCTCTCTCTCTCTCTCTCTCTCTCTCTCTCTCTCTCTCTCATGAGCAGCTCCTCATTGTTGGTAATAGGAACAACTCCGCATGCTTCTAGGCACTAGGGGCAATAGAGAATGTCTAGCTCATCCCCTTGGTGTCCTGTAACTTGGATCAGTTCTTTTTCTCCTACTTCTTCCTCTTCCTCCTCCTCTTCCTCTCTCTCTCTCTGCAACCAAGAACCAAGCAACACTCACAAATAGAATTTGCTCACGATGGAGGTCAGGGTAGTGCTGGTACAAGACCTTGCCATTGAGGACAGGCCAGGAGCGTGGCCCTGCTCAGACCACACAGGAGTGCCCTAGTCCTATACACACCAGTAATACGCGTGCAGTGCTTAGATGTTTTGATGGTTTTATACTGTAGAAGTTTCCTGGTGTAAAAAGCTGGCTCCAGGATGGGGATTTTTTCAAACGGCTTGATTGTTATGAATACTGGGAATCCAAATGAACTTTGTCACTGTTGCCAGTTTCATGAAAGAATAAAATTTCCAGCAAAGCACAGATGGTTGTTTTTTTTTTGAATGAGTTGTCAGGCATGCCAAGAGGTCTTTTTGTGCTTGAAAACACATTTTGTTGACTTGACACACGAGGAAAGCTGTTAGCGGGACAGTTGCTTTTAAGAAGGGGGTTGGCGGCGTAAATGGGACACACCTTGCCACATGATTTCCCATGAACGCTTTACACTAAGGCCTGGGGTATGAATTAATTACAGAGAGAAAATGAGTTGGCGCCCACATAGTGTCCACACAGAGCCATCCAAACTGTATTTTGGAAGTTCAACCAGTTTCACATTTGTGGAATTCTAAGAAGTCGCAAAAGGGCTAAGAGCCAGTGTGGTGTAGTGATACTACTAGCTGTCAGGCTAGAACTGGGGAGAGACACCCAGGTTCAAATCCACAGTTAGCCACCAAGCTCATTTGGCGACCTCACCTCCCAGCGTAACCTGCTGAGCATAATGGTAGTTCAATGTGGGCGGGGCTGTGTACCTGCTCCGGCTTTCACTCCAAACCCTTAAGGAGCTATCCATGGTGCCGAACCCTACCCCCCCAAAATAGGTTCAGCACCATGGATAGCTTCTTAAAAGTTCGGAGTGAAATCCGGAGCAGATACATAGCCCCGCTGGCACTGGAGCCACCAGCCTCCACTGCCATAGGATTGTTGTGAGAATAAAATGAGATCTTTGGAAGAAATGTGAGATATAAATGGAACAAATTAATAGAAGAAGAGCAGCAACAGCGGTGAGGTCACAAAACTGGCAATCCACCGCCCTATTCAGACTTTTGGAATCTGCATGGACTCAATGCATTAAGGGGGCAAGTGGGATCATGCTTGCTGCCCCCTCCCCAATCTCCACACTATTCCTGTGTGCACAGAGAGCCTGTGTGTTTTTATGTGCAACTGAGACGTGAGAAATGCGGAATCGCCAATTGGGTGCAAGCAGACCCTGGGCAGCGTTAATTTTTTTAAAAAGGTGGGAGAAGTAGAACACCTTCGTGGTGACAAGAAAGGTGTCTGGGGGCACACTGGTGCCTGCCTGTGCTATAATATTTCCTCCCTTGGGCTTCTCTACACAAGGTATTTACTTGCAATCTTGTGTGATCCCTCACTCATGGAAGTTTGCGGGTCCATTACACAATGTCGTCATGCTCCAGGACCTCTCTTGTGTTTTTGCAGCTTTTTTTTAGAGCGAGGAAGGTCAGCTATTAAATTTCAAATGTGGAATGAACTGGAACGAAAGTCATGTGTTTTGTCACAATTCTGTGATGCTGCAGCTATACCACAGCGCCACCTTGTGGTTGGGGTAATGGAATATATAGAAAGGCAGAGAAAGACAAGCCCCAGGAAAAAAAACTCAGCGTAAGGGACGCACTCTTCCTCCCACAAAGAAAACAGAAGAAGCCTCAGAAAAGGTTAAAAGCCTCATGTAGAGAAGCCTTTTCTCTCCACTAATGTTAACAAGGATTACCTGTGTCTCTGTGGCGCAGTCTGCATTCAGGACCCATCTCCATCCTAAGTACACCCTAACCCCTTTTGTCTACCTATCATCTTCTTAGGAGACAGTCCCTCCCCATCTTCCGTGCAAACCCCCCCCCTCTGTTCATTTCGGTCCTGCTCTCCTTCTCCAGGCCAACTAAATAGCTGCGGTTGCATTTGAATGTTGCCCATTTATATACTCTTTCATTTTTGTAATAAACTACATTTGCTTATTCTAGTCTCTGGCTCTGGTCTCGTTGCTAGTTCCTCATCTCAGAGAGCCCAGTTTCGGGTCTGTTGCAGCTTGCTTATATCCCCCATTTGCACGTCCTCATTTATGCCATGGGACTGGGCTATAGAGCCAAACACATGTCAAGTGGTGCGAGGACGTTCAGTGACAAGCCTCTTGCGTTTCAGCAGTTGCAGGACGATAAGCACGGTGGCTGTGGGGGCGAGCTGACTGGGAGGAGGAAAATGAGCATGACTCACTCTGATTTCTCTCTGATAAGCCGACGTTGTGGAGTGAAGGGAGTATTTCCTGACCATTAAGAAAGAAAAACCTAAAATATTTGTCAAAATACACACAATCTGAATGTGTTTGCTGTATCATCCCATCCAACCGTACAAAAAATCCCCTCGCCGGATCGTCACCTTGAAGTGGTGAGTGGGCTTGCGTGTTCCGATGAATCCTGTGAGCAATGCCGTTGGGAGCTATGTACTCCCAGTAGGGTCACCCATGGCGGTAAGGTCCGGGGAGAGGAACCAGACAAAGAACGATCCAAAACATAAAGTCCTCAACGGCAGAACAGGCGGAAGATAATTAAACCTAAATTACAACGGCTGTGAAGGCGGATGAAGGCTGCAGCAGAGAATGGTTTTCCAATCGTCAGGGTAACCGTGCCATTGGATCTCTGCCGTACTCTGTCAAGTTTGTGTGGTGATTCGTTGTGCACCGATCTCCCCACATAAAACAGTTTCACGCACAGGCGTCTTCCAACCCAACCCATCCAACCCAACCCAACCCAACCCAACCCAACCAACGAAACAAAAAAAAAGTCCCATGGCGACTGGCGAATGGCAACGGGGGCAGGACTGTGAATCTGGAAGCCCCTAGTCATGGACCAGCACATGGGCGGTGGATGCAGACTCAGTCGCCCTGTTCAAGGAACGAGGTAGTCGAGCAGCTCGGCAGCTGTATCCATGACTGAGCAGCCCTATTTAGGATCCACTCTGCTCACCCCGTATGGGGAGGGGGCTAGAAAAGGTGCCCTAAACATAGTCTACCTCTCTCTCCCCTGACTGGATTACCGCGTCCAGTGGGGTCACCATTTTAGCGGTCGAAAAAGACATTTGAATTTTGGAACATGGAATATACGGACATTGCTGGATAACATAGATAGTGAACGCCCTGAGCGTAGGACTGCTATTATTGCAAGGGAGCTGAGACGGTTTAAAATTGACATAGCAGCACTTCAAGAAACTCGAAGGGCAGGAGAGGGACAGCTGAAAGAAGAAAAAGGAGGTTATACCTTCTTCTGGAAAGGACTACCTGAGCAGGACCGACGAATACATGGAGTAGGCTTTGCCATCAAAAATGAACTAGTGAACTCTTTGTCAGAAGTTCCTACTGGCATTAACGAACGCCTGATAACTCTTCGATTAAAGCTCGCCAATAACCAACAGGTAACTATTTTGAGTGCTTATGCACCAACATTAGATGCTGATGATGACATCAAGGAAAGTTTTTACAGCCAGTTGGACACTCTCCTGTCAGAGATACCTAAGGAGGATAAAATTATCCTCCTGGGTGATTTTAACGCAAGAGTCGGGCGTGACTTTGATTTATGGCCAGAAACTATTGGAAAAGACGGAGTTGGTAATAGCAACCCGAACGGACTCTTACTTTTGTCTATATGTGCAGAGCATAATCTCACTATCACAAACACGCTCTTTCGACAAAAGAATAAGTTTAAAACATCATGGCAGCACCCACGGTCAAAGCACTGGCATCTTCTGGATTATGTAATTGTCCGTGTTAGAGATCGCCGCGATGTACTTCTTACTAGGGCCATGGTGAGTGCCGACGACTGCTGGACAGACCACCGACTAATCCGGTCCAAAATGGCTATCAACATTGCTCCCCAACGTAGGCTTCAAGGAAGGAAACCAAGGCGTAAAATGAACATCCAAGTCCTTCAAGATCCTATTAAGCAAACTTGTCTTCAATCACTTCTTAAGGAACATCTACCTACGGAACCTCCTGACAACATTGAGGACCATTGGTCTAAGCTGAAAACCTCCATTACTGCAGCTTGTGAACAAACTATTGGATATGAAACTAAGAAACATCAGGATTGGTTTGATGAAAATGACAATGAGATTAAATATATAATTGACCAAAAAAGGAAAGCCTTCCAAATATGGCAAAATGATATTAACTGCGCTGCCAAGAAAAAAACCTACGCTAGCGCAAAGGCTGAGGTCCAAAGAAGAACAAGAGAACTTAAGAACGCTTGGTGGAAAAAGAAAGCTGAAGAAATTCAACAACTTGCAGAATCTCATGATGCACGGGGCTTTTTTAAGGCCACAAGGGCCATTTATGGACCAAAAACCTATGGTACAAACCCTTTACAATCAAAAGATGGCACCAAACTCTTAAAAGACAAAGAGTCTATTGCACTGCGTTGGAAAGAGCATTATTATGACCTTTTAAATCGTAAATCTAAGGTGGATAATGAGATTTTTTCGCAAATCCCGCAAAAACAAATTAAAGAGGAACTTGCAATACTCCCCACTTTGGATGAAGTAAAAAAAGCCATTAATCAAATGAAGAACAACAAAGCTAGTGGACCAGATGGGATTCCTGCTGAAATCTTTAAAGAAGGGGGCCCCGAACTTGTACAACATCTTCATAAACTCATCGAAAAAATCTGGATAAGAGAAGAGATCCCAGAAGACTTCAGGGATGCCATAATTATCACCCTCTTTAAGAAGGGTGATAGAACAGACTGTGGAAACTATCGGGGCATTTCTCTCTTAGCAACCGCAGGTAAAATATTTGCTAGGATTCTTGCAAACCGTCTTCTATCTATTTCAGAAGAGATCCTCCCTGAAACTCAATATGGTTTCCGCCCCTCTAGAGGGACAGTAGACATGATTTTTACTGCACGTCAGCTCCAAGAAAAATGCCGGGAGCAAAATCAACCCCTTTATATGGCATTTATCGATTTGGCTAAGGCCTTTGATACTGTAGACCGTACAGCTCTCTGGACTATCCTTATGAAAATTGGATGCCCCAATAAATTGTGAATATCTTGCGACTTCTCCATGACAACATGACGGCAACGGTTTTGGACAACAACGGCTCTCATGGTGCTCCATTTAAAGTGGGATCAGGTGTTAAACAGGGATGTGTTATCGCCCCAACATTATTTGCCATTTTCATCGCCATGGTTTTACATCTTGTCGAGGGGAAACTTCCCACCGGTGTGGGAATTATATATCGAACAGATGGAAAGCTTTTTAATCTCAGCAGGCTGAAAGCAAAAAGTAAGGTAATTACAACCTCCGTCGTGGAACTTCAGTACGCTGATGATAATGTGGTCTCTGCACATTCAGAGGATGATCTCCAAACTATCCTAAATGCTTTTGCAGAAGCATACGAAAAACTTGGTCTCTCACTTAACATCAAAAAACCAAAGTGCTTCATCAGCAAGTGCAAGCCAATCCTTTGGTGATGCCATCTATCCAGCTTGGCGGGACAATACTGGAAAACGTCGATCATTTCCTCTATCTTGGCAGCTATCTTTCTGTTACAGCTAACATCGACAGTGAAATCCAGCATCGTCTGAGCTCCGCAAGTGCCGCATTTTCTCGAATGAAACATAGAGTGTTCGAGGATCGGGATATTTGTAAGAAGACCAAAACACTGGTTTATGAAGCCATTGTATTACCAACTTTATTGTATGCCTGCGAAACATGGACTATCTATAAACGTCACTTCCACCTCCTTGAAAGGTTTCATCAACGTTGCCTCCGGAAAATCCTGCAAATTACTTGGGAAGATAGGCGAACAAATGTCAGTGTACTGGAAGAAGCAAAGACTACTAGCATTGAAAAAATGATCCTTCAACGCCAACTTCAGTGGACCGGTCATGTTGTTCGAATGCCTGACTGCCGTCTCCCAAAGCAGTTACTTTACTCCCAACTCAAGGATGGAAAGCGGAATATCGGTGGTCAATATAAGAGGTTTAAAGATGTTCATAAGGCTAATCTAAAAAAATGCAATATAAACATCGAAAACTGGGAAGCTCTGGCCCATGAACGATCTAAATGGAGGTTGGCCTTTCACAAAGGTTCCATGGACTTTGAAGAAGCCCGAGTGCAAGGTGAAAGGGAGAAACGTGCTAAGCGAAAAGCACGTCAAATGAATCCTTTACAGGACCATCTTCTATCTGGTAACCTGTGTCCTCACTGTGGGAAGCTGTGTGGATCTAGAATTGGCCTCCACAGTCACTTACGGACTCATCGCTAGAGTCTACACAATCTTCTTTAGAATTTCCTCCTTTTATCCCGGAAGACAATCTTACTCGGTCACGAGTGATCGCCTGATGATGATGACAAAAAATTATTTCCTGTTTCCATATTATATGAGTAAAGGGAAGAAAAATTAACCTCTCCTGTTTTCACTGGTATGCTATTCTTTATTAATCCATATGTTAATCCTGAACATGATTGCTTTTCTTGGAACAGATGAACCTATTTTGGGGATAGAATTCAGCACCGTGGATAGCTCCTATAAAGCTCCAAATGAAAGCTGCAGTGAATTAGGAGCCCCACTGAGATAGGAATCATCAGCCTCCCCTGCATGTATATGTTTTAGCAGTCCTGACTGAGATGTATAATCAAAGTCCCCATGAAACTCTGGTACACAGTAGGTGAGACAAAGCAAGAAACCCCCCACATCCTGCTCCCAGTAAGTCAGCACTAAAGGCTTTTCAGTGACAGAAGTGCTAGCGCAGTGTTCTCCAACCTTGGGTCCCCAGATGTTTTTGGCCTACAACTCCCAGCATGCTGGGAGTTGTAGGCCAAAAACATCTGGGGACCCAAGGTTGGAGAACACTGCGCTAGTGGGACACTGCTCTTTGCTAATTGGAAAACATACACATGGACAAACACATGCTAACCATGCACGCAAAACCATGGGTTGGATTTGGTCTTAAGAGTAGACACGTTGAAATCAGTGAAGTTAGTCATGACTAACTTGTGCCATTTATTTCAGTGGGTCTGCTCTAAGCATAAGTCTGGATCCAACCCCATGTTTTTGTCCCTTCTCCTCAATAAGATACGTTTCAGATTGTCACCTTCCAAAGCAATTAAAGGTTAGGGGAAAAAATAATGCTGGAAATATTGATGACACCATTAATCTTAGTCCTAAAATTGCCGCAAGACTCTTTGTTGTTTTTAACAGTAATTTTGCTTGCCACTTGTAAAGAGAGAGTTCCCCCCTAAATCTTCGCTGAAGGATGAATTATTCCTTCTCCTCAATTTTTACAATTATCTCATATTTGTATTCACTGAGTTTCACACACACACACACACACACACTTGTGAAGTCTGGTAAAAAGCCAGTGAAGAATAATGTTCTGAAGCATTATTGGGAAAGATGGTCCCCCTGGAATTAAACATTCTAGGATTTATGATGTTTCCCATTATTGCCCATGTAAATGTGCCTTCCTTATTATCTTCCTAGTGTGTGTGGAAGTTGGTTAGAATTTCATGTAATCTGGTATATCATTTTATGTAAGTGTGAATGTATTTTCTTGTTGAGGATAGAAATTACAGTCATGCCTTGGATTGAGAGCATAATTCGTTCTGGAAACGTGCTTGTAATCCAAAACACTCTTATATCAAAACGAAATCCCCCCAAAAAAATTTGTACAGAGATTTTAAATTAAAGCCATACTACAGTACTTGTATTGCAAGACGTTGCTTGTATATCAAGTAAAAAAAATTAAATAAATATTTAAAAATTGCAAAAATCTTGCAAAATGCTCCCAAACCAAGTTACTTGTAATCCAAGGTATTACTGTATTTGGAAAAGTGAGACAAGTGGTGTCCACTTCCAATGGCTACCAAAGTGATCGCCGAAGGAAAGATCACAGTCTTTATCCTGCAGAAAAACTGAGTTTGAAGTGCTAGTTGGAGGGGCCAACAGTGGCCTTGAAATTAGTAGCCCAGTCTCCATGATGACTCCAGATATAAAAATCTGCCTTTGACATTCTTCTAAAAGAAAACAGACCCAAATCTGGAGTCCCCAATTCTACACGGCCTCTCTTTCCAAAAGGAAGAGGAGCTATATTCTAACAGTTAATAGGAGTCTTTACAATATTTGCAATGGCAGATGATGATGATCTCACCTCTGACCTTTGAGGCACAATGCTAAACATGCAATTTCTGAATGTTTACACTGAAAAAAAGTCCTACAATGCCCAGCATTCCACAGCCAGCATGGATTGTGCCCTTAACCACCCTTCTGGAGAGTATGATATGGAGAACAATACAATATTTGTGAAGATTTGTGCATGCTTAAATGTTTTTATATTACGACCTGAAGCCATTCTTCTGCAAAGCTTACTTCCTCCGATCAACTTTTCACCATGTGAGGGAGATATAGATCTTCTACTGCTTTTAACCCTGCTGTCAAAAGCATCTATATGAGCAAGACGATGAGCCACCTGATGTAGTAAAAAGGCCCTGAAGTCTACTTTTTTCCTGAACATGATTGCTTTTCTTGGAACAGGCACGGTACCTACATTAGCATTGCTCTAAAAGATAGCCTTGAAGCCCAAGAATTAATGCTTCAAATCACAATTATGCTGAAGATGACTTTGAACTGGATTAGAAGACATGTTCCATACAGCATGTTATTGTTCCATTATCAACGGCACTACCTGTACCCAAATTTTGCTCTTGAGGAGTTGGGGCTCCAATAAGGATTCCTGTTGTGCTTTTAATAGGGGGGGGAGGGAAACAGTAGTTAATATTGGATTCATTCATTTCATTTCTATACCACCCAATAGCCGAAGCTCTCTGGGCAGTTCACAACAGTTCATAAAAACATGAACCACAGTACAATTGTGGTAAATACAATACTTAATATACAAAGATTAAGTATTATATTGTTTCATTATAAACATTTCAATCAATATACAGTCTGTCTGCAGAAAATATTACTCTTTGTAAGAGTTCAGCATTCTGGAAGTTCAAATACTTCCTTTCTATTGAGCAAGGAATTTAGGTCTTCTGGATCTGGCCATTGAGGAAATAATGTCTTACATTGGAAGAGATACTTTGATTCTATTTGGCAACTGTTTTTAGTTGCCAAATAGAACCAAATTAATACAATTTATTAACTTTTACTAATTTTGATCCACATGCATCTGAACAACAATTGCTTTATCTCTGGAAATATTTTTTCAAGCATTGGTTGCACAACAGATGAAGGATGCATTTCTTGATAGGCTCTTAACATTTCCAAACTGCAAGTTGTGCTGGTGGTTCTATGTTTTTTTTTAAAAAAGTCTCAACAACAGGATTTAAAGAGCTTCTAGTTGGGTCCCAAAGATGTATTCATGTAGAAAATTCCTCCAAATCATTAACAGGTCTAATGACCAATTACTGATAGATTCAGCAGGAGAAATTTCATAACCTGTATTACTATACAGTAAACCCTTGGATTGCAAGTAACTTGGTCTGCAAGTGTTTTGCAAGACAAGCAAATATTTAAAATAAATTTTAAGTTGATAAACAAGCGACGTCTTGCAATACAAGTACTGTAGTACGGTCAAGAAAAATGAAGACTTTACACTATCATTCTTTATTGCAGCTTAAATTAAAAATATGTGTACAAATTTCTTATGGGGAATTTCGCTTTGATATACAAGTGTTTTGGATTACAAGGATGTTTCCGGAATGAATTATGCTTGCAATCCAAGGTATTATGGTACTTCCAAAAGGCTGAGGGGTGGGGGGAGAGATCTGAAAGTTGCTGCTAACAGCTAGAGATGAAACAATCCATTGCCTGTGTGATCCTAGCTTCTTGTCTCCTAGTTAAAAACATATTCAAATAAATATATAATTAAATACTCAATTGGAAGATAGCTGTAGCAGTTTAACCCCTGTAGAGAAAGGAAGGGGCCAAAGAACTGAAAAACCCATTCCACACTGACTGACTGCTGTCTTAACAGTGCAATCTACTCAGAAGTTTGTCCCATTGGAGTCCTAACAGTTCTCTCTCTTGCCAGAAATTCAGAATCAAACTATAAAATACAGAAAGGGCTACAGAGAGCTATTTCATAAGTCAAAAACAAAAGGCACACAAGGAGAGTGGGTGCTGGTGGATAAGTAGACTAATTCCCTCACCAAAAACAAGGGGCACACTAGGCCTTTTTGGAAGTTAGGTACACTGGCTCCCTCACCTCTAAGTCTCTACTTGCATGCTAATCGCTCCCAAAGAAAAATAGAAAAAGCAGCACTAAGTGTAGTTGTAAAGCTGCCCCTAAAGGTCTCTAGATAGATAAAGTTGCTTAAGGAGACACAGTGTCCCTTATTCTCTCCCCACCCCCAGACACTCACACACCATTTTGAGCTTGGGTACCTCTAGTTGCCCCAACAGAGCTTTTACAGTTGGACCTAGAGACCATGAACTGCAAAGGGAGGGAGCAAGATTGAAGAGTTGCCTCCTAGAGAAATGATAGTGGTCAGCTCAAGTAAATGGCATTCTCAGGAATGGGGGCTAGATGCATAACTCCCACCCACCCAGTTGACAGTCTTAAGAAACAGATAACGTGGGCCGTGGCTCCCCTTGAGGATTTCCCAAAGAGGGTTATTCACCCTTGGGTGGCAGTAGCTCTTCAGCAGTTGTCTTCTAGGCATTAACTTTCTAGAGAAATTGTAGAGAACCCTTCCAAACCTTAAGACTTTATTTCTCCTGCCGCCTACCATCACAAAAGTCACATAGCCCTGCAAATGGAGCCATGAATGCGGAGAGGGCATTCTTTGCTTAGTCTGCAATAGCCACCACAATGCAAAATGCACATTCATGTTCTCTAGAGTCAAAGTCACCGCTGTTGGGTGTTTTTTTTTTTTTTTTAATGATTTAACAGTCTTTATTTTTCTTTCTTGGTCCCATAGAAAGGGATGATTGAATAAACATGGGCAAAATAGTTTCATTTTGTGTGGCTCAGCCTTTTCTTCTTCTTCCTGGCCACTCTTTCACTAGTGTGCTTGATGACTGAGCAAGGCTTGAAGGACTGAGCTCTATAAATATAATCTGCTCAGCTACTTCTATGTAAATTACAAGGATGGCTGAGTCAGCTATGGAAGCAACCTGGCACAGATGGCAACATTGCCACTAATGAAATGCCACGGTAATGCTGCCAGAAAAAGGCTGTAACCAACTGGGAAGGGGCTCTTACAGACAGGAGCAAGGCTGACAGACAGGAATCCACCTAGCAGCGATCTGGTGATTTAAAACTATTTTAGATTTATTTTTTTAAAAAATTATAACAGTATTTATAGACCGCCTTTTAGGAAGTAGTCCTTACAGAGTGGTCCTTACAATGAAGAATATATATATACAGTGCTTTTTTTCTGGAGAAAAAAAGCCCTGTATATATATATATATATATATATATATATATAAACCAGTTGGATCAACAGCATGTGGCATACCTAAGCTATTTAGGGGAGATGTAGGAACTGTAGTTCAGGTGATTGGAAGCAGAGAGCAGTGTCCAAGGAGACCATTCTGATAAGAATCTCCTTTTTAAAGTTTTATGTTTTGGAAGGGTGGCTGTGTTTAATGGCTGTTTATATATTTTATGTTGTGAGATGCCTAGAAGACCCAACTCAGTCCAAAGGGAAGAATGGATGGGAGTCACACAGGGGCAGTGCTAGGTACTGAAAAGATCTGGGGTTCAGGCCCACAGGCCCAAAAAAAATAATTAAAAAAATAATAATTGCATATGCTAATTTACACATGCTCTAAAGTGTGTGTGTGTGTGTGTGTGTGTGTTTAAAGGACCCTGTCTCCAAGGACACCTCTATTTGTAAAAAGGGATGTATGGACAGGGGAGAGGAGGGCATTTGATTTCAGAAAAAAACCCTCAGGAGGTGAAGCACATGTGGGCGAAAAGCCAGCTACTCCAGGGGGATCCAATGCAACAAAGATCATCAGGGCAGGCTTCTGTACCTTTATTTCAGCAAGTGCCCATGGACAGCAGGGTGGTGTGGCAGATGGCCTCCCAGAGATTCGGGGCTCCAAATGAAAGATTCAGGGCTCCAGCCCTAATGGGCTGCCCCTAACACTGCCTCCGGAGCCAGACTAGACAGGGAAGGTCCTATTTCTCAAACTGAGCGTCACTAATGTACTAGCTGTGGCTGACCTGATCCGTAGGCCAGAACTAAACTCTCTCCCTTTTGTTTCCACCATCCCATTTACAGGTGGTGAAATGGGAAGGACATTTTGAGGGTGAAAAAGGATGGTAGCACTTATTGGTGGCAGCACTACTCTTCTGAGTGGCTGGTGGTTCCCATTTTTACTTCCCTAAACATTTCCTAGCCATTACTAGTAGCATTCCTAGGAGATTTCTGGGAAATAAAAATGGCAACCACAGCTGCCCAGAGGAGCAGTGCTACCACTGACCGCAGTGCTACCACTGAGGAGGCGGGGAATGGTGCTGGCGGCAGCTGCAGGCTGAGTGGCAGGGATGGGTCCTCTTCAGCCTCTGAGTCCTCCGCAGCTGCCCTGACGCCGGGCCTAGCTGTCGCCCAGGGAGAGCAGCAGTGCAGATGAAACACATAAAGACAAGAGAAAAGTGCCCAACGGGAGGGAAGATATGCAGGAATTACCATTATGGAAGTCACTTTTCAAGAGCCTGCTATGTAAGCATACAGGCAAGCCAAGGGCATCCAATGGAGGATCATTCCCAAGGCAGACATGTCAGTGACCCAGATACACATTTTATCAGTTCAAGATATTCGGCAAAGAATCAGATCACATTCTGGGTTAGCTCTTATGGTGGCAAACTTACATGTGGGCTATATGTCACATCTGACTGCAAATAGGGTCTCACATGACTGAATGTTCCTCAATACAAATGCAAAAACTGCACCTAGAAAACGAATATATCAGGCTGAAGGATTCTAGCCTAGCTGTCCTTGTCATGCTAGTTTTCTGTGTTCAGGTTTATTAGTACTTTGTTTGTACGGAGAAGCATTCAATTAGGTGAAGCCCCACGGTCTGATGCAGTATAGCCCAGACATAGGTTTCCCACCTCAGTGGGAACTGTGTCTAATAGGGGGTTGATAAGCAATCGACATTGCTACATAGGACATTATTACACATAATGGCTTGTTGAAATTGATCCATTCTTTTTCAACATCCCTAAATAACTATTTGCAAGGGGGGGAAGAGAAAGAACAAAACCTAACGCTGTGATTATTGCCATAGCTTTATTTGTTTCTTGTACACACTACTGCTGATAAGCCATTTTTATTTTAGTCCACTGTAGCTGTGTGTTCTCAAATGTATCTAAGCTCTCTAAACCAATTCATTATAAAGATGTCTCATCAGTCCCAAATCAAATAGATTTTATGAATTTTGCTTAGGGGGCAAATGTACTGATGAAATCAACCCAGGCTTTAATTATACCACTTTCCAGTGCAATTTAGTTGGTGCTTACTAAAGCAAGACTTCAAGGTGCCTGGATCTTATTCAGAAGCCAGTGAAGAAAAAACATGACAATGAAACCTCTCACATCAAATACTTCTAGGGCTCATGTGTAGATAGTGTCATTATATACTTTAGTCACTAGGTGGCACTATACTTAATTGTATCTGGATGGAGTTAGCAGTTTCCTGTCATGTTCTTGTTTATTTGTTTATTTATTTATTATATTTATACCCCGCCTTTTTTCCTGCAAGGAACCCAAGGCGGCTTACATAATCCTCCTCCTCCTCTCCATTTTATCCTCACAACAACCCTGTGAGGTAGGTTAGGCTGAGAGTCAGTGACTGGCCCAAAGTCACCCAGTGATAAAAGGAGGAAATTCTAAAGAAGATTGTGTAGATTCTAGTGATGGGTCCGTAAGTGACCGTGGAGGCCAATTCTAGATCCACAC
This sequence comes from Shinisaurus crocodilurus, assembly GCA_021292165.1. NCBI lineage: Eukaryota > Metazoa > Chordata > Lepidosauria > Squamata > Shinisauridae > Shinisaurus > Shinisaurus crocodilurus. The sequence continues at coordinate 220,938 of JAHFWL010000782.1, read as the reverse complement.
AGCTTCCCACAGTGAGGACACAGGTTACCAGATGGAAGATGGTCCTGTAAAGGATTCATTTGACATGCTTTTCGCTTAGCACGTTTCTCCCTTTCACCTTGCACTTGGGCTTCTTCAAAGTCCATGGAGCCTTTGTGAAAGGCCAACCTCCATTTAGATCGTTCATGGGCCAGAGCTTCCCAGTTTTCGATGTTTATATTGCATTTTTTTAGATTAGCCTTATGAACATCTTTAAACCTCTTATATTGACCACCGATATTCCGCTTTCCATCCTTGAGTTGGGAATAAAGTAACTGCTTTGGGAGATGGCAGTCAGGCATTCGAACAACATGACTGGTCCACTGAAGTTGGTGTTGAAGGATCATTTTTTCAACGCTAGTATCTTTGCTTCTTCCAGTACACTGACATTTGTTCTCCTATCTTCCCAAGTAATTTGCAGGATTTTCCGGAGGCAACGTTGATGAAATCTTTCAAGGAGGTGGAAGTGACGTTTATAGATAGTCCATGCTTCGCAGGCATACAATAAAGTTGGTAATACAATGGCTTCATAAACCAGTGTTTTGGTCTTCTTACAAATATCCTGATCCTCGAACACTCTATGTTTCATTCGAGAAAACGCGGCACTTGCGGAGCTCAAACGATGCTGGATTTCACTGTCGATGTTAGCTGTAACAGAAAGATAGCTGCCAAGATAGAGAAAATGATTGACATTTTCCAGTATTGTCCCGCCAAGCTGGATAGATGGCATCACCAAAGGGTTAGCTTGCACTTGCTGATGAAGCACTTTGGTTTTTTTGATGTTAGGTGAGAGACCAAGTTTTTTGTATGCTTCTGCAAAAGCATTTAGGATAGTTTGGAGATCATCCTCTGAATGTGCGGAGACCACATTATCATCAGCATACTGAAGTTCCACAACGGAGGTTGTAATTACCTTACTTTTTGCTTTCAGCCTGCTGAGATTAAAAAGCTTTCCATCTGTTTGATATATAATTCCCACACCAGTGGGAAGTTTCCCCTCGACATGTAAAATCATGGCAGTGAAAATAGCAAATAATGTTAGGGCGATAACACATCCCTGTTTAACACCTGATCCCACTTTAAATGGAGCACCATGAGAGCCGTTGTTGTCCAAAACAGTTCATCGGAACACGCAAGCCCACTCACCACTTCAAGGTGACAATCCGGCGAGGGGGATACAATGTGTAGTTTGATCCTGAGTCAGTGCTAGTGATGGCTGAACCCAGTATGAACCTACTCACACACTACGATTGTCATTTGAGGTCCTCTTCCAGGTGCTTCCTCCAAGGGAGGTTCAGAGGATGACAAAAAGGGAGAAGGCCTTTCTGGCATGCCCCCCCCCCCATTATGGAATGCTCTCCCCAGTGAGGTCTTCCTGGCACCAACATTATCATCCTTTCAGCGCCAGGTTAACACTCTCCTCTCAGGCATATGTCAGCATATGATAAGGTTTTAACTGGTCCTGGGATTTTTATTGTTGATTATTTTAAATTGTTTCTATATGTAAATGGTTTTTATATGTTGTATGTTTTATGTTGGATTTTTAAGGTTTTGATCTTTTGTAAACTGCCCAGAGAGCTTTAGCAATTGGGCAATATAGAAATGTAATTAACAACAGTGATGAAATCTGGTCCATGTTAGGTTCTCATGTATTCAGTCATTCATCCATTCCATCCAGTTTTCACATCATTCTGTGAATTTTTAAAGAACTGCATGAAAATGCACATTTATTCTCCCTACACATTTCTCCATAATGTATGGATTTTGCACGGAATTTCCCATAATATACATATTTTGTATGCAATTTCTCCTAATAACTGCATTGCTGTACATAATGTCCCCTAATTTTTGCATGTTTGTATGCAACGTCCTGTAATATATGCATTTTTCTGTGCAACTTTCCCCTAATATATACATTTCTGAACACAAATTTTGAGTCAAGAACTGCATCACAAAATTTGGAGACGTGTGCAGTCCTAAAACAGCTATAGTCCAACCTGCATGTCAGTCTGGGAAATGCAGATTAGGTTGAATAACTTTTAAATGTGGACCAAACAAAATTCTCCCCCATCACTACTCTTGTGCACTATTCAACTGTTTAATTGTTTCCATCACTGTCCCCCTCTGATAAGCCCATAGAGGTGAAGATCAGGTTGAGGGTTGTTTGCAGAGGGCATCATACCAAAATAATTCTTCCTCCTTCATTACACAAATCTAAATTTATGGAGTCAGGAAACCCAGCTTTACCCACTTGTTTAAAAATGGGACAGGAGGGAAACTAGCCAGGTCAATAGCTTCAGGCAACTTAACACTTAGCCACCAAATGGCCTTTTAATATTTTACTTAGAAGGAAGTCACATGTATGAACTACTAGTCCTTTAAGCATTTGGTGAAATGTTCATTTAATGATGTTGAATGAGAATGTACTATGACTGGAAGCTGTAGCTGGTTTTGAAAATAAGGTTATTACAGCACAGGGTGTCTTAAACAAACACCTGTGCTCGAAGTATCTCTGCTAAGCTACTATGAAAGTTACTATATTCATTATTGCTCAAAATATTCATGCTTCTCAACTGTAATGAAGTAGTTTAAGACCATGTTTTTGCCTTCTGTGCTGGTGAGTACTGGAGGAAATGGCATTGCAAAACCACTTAAACACATTTAAAAGTAAAAGTGACACTAGCCAAAAGGACCCGTCCACTGGAAACCTATAAAGCAGTCAGGGACAATAATAAAACTGCTTATAAGGCTTATATAAGGAATTTACCTCCCCAAGACATGAGTAGTTGGTCAATGCTATCTGTTATTCTACTGCCCTATAAGTTAGCAATGTTGTTGTTATGATGCTCCTCCAAGTTCAGCAAAAATTATGCAAGTAATCACATATTTTTAAAAATCTGAACATATATTAAACCATAACCCTGAGAAGGTAGCATGCAATAGTGCCCAACCCTCCAATAGGCTTGATTATTTGAATAGTCCAAGTTGTAAACTTAGTGAGCAGTATCCAAGACTGCTACTCCGCTTACTCTATTGATGTACCACTAGCGAAAGTGACCTCTAGTCGTATGCCAATAGTGTAAGCTGGCCTGACATGTTTTCTCAAAAAACGTATCATGCTGGATTACAATCTTGGCTTCCCACTAGAGCAGTGGTTCCCTACCTTGGGTCCCCAGATGTTGCTGGCCTACAGCTCCCAGCTTACCCAGCCAGCATGGCTTATGGCAAGGGATGCTGGGAGCTGCAGTCTAGCAACATCTGGGGACCCAAGGTTGGGAACCACTGCACTAGAGCTTGCATACGCTAGCAATATGTCCAGTGAGTAAGGCTAGTGGAGCGGCAGCTTTGGATATTGCCCAGTGTATCGTGACCAAACAGAAGAAAAACTAGAAGCAAGTGTTTGCCTTGCTGTTGCTGTTTTGACTATTTATTCAGTGTCAGGCAAAGTCTGTGCTGTTCTCTGGGGCTTTTGACAGGAATTAATTTGCCTTTTATGATATTTGCTCCCCCTTTTCAATGAACCCAATTAACAACAACAAAAACCTTTCGGTTTAACATGCCTGTGGCTCAGCTTGTCTGAGCGTGGAAAGCTAAGCAGGGTCAGGTCAGGCCTGGTTATTACTTGGATGGGAGACCCCTCCTCTAGTTTCCTGCATTGAGCAGGGGGTTGGACTCAATGGCCTTGTAGGCTCCTTCCAACTCTATGATCTATGAAATCTATGTTGCATTAAGGATTTTCATGTTCCCTCAAGCTTCAAAATGCCTGGAAATGACAGCTGTCAAGCACCACAGCCTTAGCAGATGCATTATTTAGGCAATATGCATATGGTATGGTATCCTATGCTGTGGTTAGTTCCAGCTTCACCACTACCTTGGAGCTGGGTGGCTGTCAGTGGCAGAGTGCTGAACCTAAGTCCTAGATTTGTCTATTCACTGGAACAGACACATGGAATCTATGCAACTGAAGCTATCATGCACCTGAAGCTACTATTCCATGCTACAGGTACCCAACTGGTAACCAGTACCATCCACATGGCCACCACATATGAATATATAAACCTTGCTGATTACAGTTCCTCCAGCATTTTGTATTATTTGTTTTTGCTCTCCTTGCCAGACGCACTGGCATAATATACCACCAGTGTAACAATTTTAAAGAATTCTCCCTAAGCATTGTTGGAAATAGTTTTATTTGATTGAGTCATCCATAATTTATCCCATACGTTTTGCTCTATTGTTATCCCAATATCACCTTCCCTATTTATTTTCAGTCCATCTGACTGACTTGTATCTCTTTCAATAAAATGTGAGTAAATTGTAGAGACTAATCTTTTTATATTAATCATATGTTCCAATAAAATACATTCAATTTTCATCATATTTCTAAGCATACATTATTTTACTATAGGATTTATAGTAAGATAATATATTTGATGAAGGAGAATCCAATTCATTTGCATTCCCTGAAGCTTTTCTTTCCATTTTGCTACAGTGAGAGGGGTTTCATAGAAATCATTCTATGAAACTGTTTTTGTTTCCATTTTCCATATTGTTCTTCTTTAGCTACATGGGCAAAATCTGGGTGTATTTTTAATATGAACTGGTAATTATAATTTCAGGAAAGTTAGCACCACTCTAAAGACGTCCAGAACTCTGAAAGTAGTTTTATCCCACTGACTGTACATCTCTGATAGGCTTATAAACTTGTAAATTAAGTTTATTTACTCACATATCTTCAGGGCCTGTAAATTTAGGAGCAGAAATCTCAGCCCACTGGCCTAATTTGGCCCATGGAGGTTCCCCATCTGGCCTCTGGCTTTGGCTCCCACTGCAGGCCCTTGCAGGCTACCAGCAGCTGAGAAGAGAAGGGGAATTCCCCTGTTATCTCCAATCAATGAGCGGAGATAACAGGGGGATTCTCCTTACTTCACCTGCGCCTCTCCCTCCCAGTTGGGAGGGTGAGCAGTGCACTAAGTGCCTCACCCACCCTGCACCTTCTCCCACTGGGTAGGATTCAGGGCAGGTGACGTGATCCTGACTGAGGTGGCGGCTGAAGTGCTTTCCCAGTCACTGCCTCAGCTGCGGTGGCTCTGCTGCATACAGGCTTTTCCAAGCCAGGAAAGCCTGCATGCAGCAAAGCTGATCCTGAGTCCCCAACAGGCAAAGCATCCTCAGTCCAGGTAGCAGCTCCAAATCCCCGGCTGGGTTGGGGCAGCTTCCCCCATCCTGCACCTTCCCCCATGGGGATGACACAGGGCAGGCAAAGCAGTGGGGGAAGGTGTGGGGCAGGCAAAGATTCTCCAGCCAGCGCTTCGGCCAAAAACTATGGTGCCCATGGCCATAAAACTTCATCTGGTCCACGGAGCGCTGGGGTGTGTGTGTCTTCTCATCCCCCACCACAGTTAACTTCCCCGCTTCTGTGTTAAAAGGTAGGGAATATAAATCCCTTTAAAAAATCTATATATAAATAAATAAATATAGATAAATTAAAAGTCTATAGCTGGATGGATGGCTTGCTTTCATAAATGCAAAAGTGTACTGGAATTTTGTGTTAATGCCTCCATTTTCAAATGTTTTCTTATCCTAACCCAGGAGCTCATGGAGAGTTAATACATCTCTTGTCTTATGTTCACAGCCCTGTGAGGTATGTTAGGCTGAGTGTTAATGACCTGCTGATTCCACCAAATTGAACTTCATGGCTGAAGAAAGATTTTTATCCCAAGGATAAGCCTAATTCTCTGCTGCCTGGTTTATTCTTGCTCGCAAGGGTAGCTCATGTGTTAGATAAAGCCCTGAAGTCCTGGTTCTGCAGCAGTGTGTGTAATAGAAGGGTTTGTTAGATTTTTTTTAAAGCTTACACTGAGGGCTAGAAACCTGCTTTCATTAAAAGAACAAGTGTATTCACTGCATTGGAAGACAAATGTTATATTATCAAGGTTATACAGTAAGTGTTCTGAATTGGAATGCAAAGCCTATCCCCCAGAAGCTGATTAGATTACACTGTCCCCAGCTAAAAATACATCCCAGTTTTGCCGGTGTACTATGTTATTGTGAGATAGTATTCTTCCATCTTGGTGGCTCCTTGCCCCTTGTTCATGTTTCTTATTTGATCCCTGTGAACTGGCCTCTCTGAGTTAGCTTTTCTGTTGCCTTGAACCCTTGTGGACCCAACTCTGGCCAACGGTCCAGTAGAATCATGGCAACTCTCTGTGTAAAAATAGCGTAATGACCACATTTACTGTATCTTGAGCAATTCCTAGGTCTGCTGTCCCTCCAGGGTGGCCAGTGTGTTCTACTGTACAGAGGACAAACATAATCAAAGGGCTGTCAGAGGACATCCCTCTATTTGAAGGGGGGAAAAGAGAGAGCAGGAGAGAAGAAGAACCCTGCTGAGCCCTCTGTACAGAATAAAACTTTGAAAACTCACTCAAGGTGGCTGCTTCTCTCTTCTTTGAGTATTGACTCTCTGGGAAGGGAAACTCTGAGTATATTTGTGCAACACTATCACTTACAAGAGTCTTATGAAATTAGGTTGAGGGCCTGGACGGGAGTTGCCCACCCCTGCTATACAAACTTACTTAGGAGTAAATCCCATTTAACTCAATGGGACTTACTTCTGAGTAGACATGTATAGGATGTTGGAATATGCAATGAGAAGATGTCAACTCTGCAGGGAGGGTTTTTAAGTTGATTGCCCAGGAAAGGGTTAAGATAGACTGTTATAGTCTAGCTAAAGGGCAAAGGCAGAAACCAAGCTTCTCTGAGAAGTCAGGGAACAGGGTTCAGTGGAGCAAAGCACTTAGTGGTATCAGGGGAGAGGAATGCTGGAGGTTGCCTAGCAACAAGTTAGAAATTCCATTCTTCCTCTCTCTGACAGTTAGACTAGTCCTACGGTTAACTAACACTTGCTTGGTTTAAGGAAAGGGACTTGACCTGTGTTTTTCTTTCCTCACAGAATAAATAACATTTAAGAAACTGCACTTACAAAGTCTGTAACCATCAAGCTTATAGTACCTAAGAAATCTGATGTTATTATTTACTTGAAAAGCATCTATTTAGAAACAAGCCCTGTGTGTGCACATGTTTTGGGGTGAAGTCTGCTGCTGCTATAGGATTGCACTGCATGCTGGTTTGTCCCCACTGCACAGCACCAGTATGCTTCTGGGTTCAACTCAAGGTGCTGGTCCTTACCTATGAATCCCTTCCTCACCTGCTTCCACATATCTCCAGAAGTATCTCGCCTTTCCTCATTCATCCCCACATCAACTTCACTCTTCTCCTCTCAGGCCCTGCTTTGAGAACCAACTCCATGTGAGGTAAACAAACAAACTGTCACGATGAGAAGCAGGCCTTTCCATCATTGCCTGAAGGCTGTGGAAAGAACGTCCCCCTGAAGTCCCTCTTTCCTTCTGGACGCATCACTTTCATTCAGCTGGTTAGTTTGTTTGCTTTTATCATTGGCATTTATTTCCGGCTCTTCCCAGGTTCTTTTCATTTTTTTGAACTGTTTTTATTTTTCTTGCCCATCACCTCGAGTGGTAGAAAGGTTCCAAACAAATGAATTGAATAAATATATAAACAAGCCTTTATTTTCTGATGCTGCCCATTCACTCCTCTGAAGGACCACTTCAAGTGTCAGATGGCTCTCGAAAAGAATTGACCTTAATTCCCAAGAATGCATGAACATTGTGTCGGGATCCAGTGTCAGTAATATAGTGGGCCTTCTAGTTCATAGCCAGAATCTGATCAGAAGTAGGCTGGAAGGATTTGGGGACTAGTCAGCCTGTGGAATGTCAAGATATGTCTGACTTTACCTGTGTTGGTGTTCTCACAGGAAAGCAGGAGAGGGGGAGTCAATCTACCCCCGCCTAGCTGCTAGCTTCATCCTTGGGAAGAAGTTACGGTAGTAGTTTCTCTCTGTGGGAATGTAACAGGAGAAGGTGGATTTATTTATTTTTTTGCAGAGGTGTCACTCGGGTTGAAGCCTCACCTCTGAAGGTTAGAAGGGGGCCTCGTGGCGTGGTTGGGCTAAATCCCCTGTCAGTTGGTTAATTAGGAAGAAGGTTATTGTAGCCACACCTTAGTTTAAAAGTCGACGCTCAGCCGGGTGGGGGTGGTGCTAGGATCATCTCGTCTTCCCTGTCTGCATCCCTGCTGTTTGGATCTACCACCATCTGAGCCTAATGGGGCACTCTGCACATGGAATCTACCTAATTTGGATTTTCATCTCTTTGGACTTTTATTGCTAAGAGCCTGCCATGAAATGGCTATCGTACTTTTCATAGACTGTGCATTCTTGTGGGCTATGGATTGTGTGCCTTCGTCATCGAGGAGCCCAGAGCTTGGCTGTCTTGGGGCTAATTCCTGACTTCTGGACCTTCCTATGTCTGGACCAATGTGGTGTGGAGATTCCAAAGGTGTTGAAATCTCTGCATGTGGGGGAATCCCTTTGGACTTTCTTTGATCTGGTTTTTGGACTTTTACAGTCAATAGGCCTGTAACCTCACATAACACGGAGGTTCCAGCGCAGGTTGCAAAGTTGGCACTGATCTCTGTGGGGGAGTGCAGAATGGTTCAGGTCTTCTTCTCGAGTCCTTTCTTTGGTGTGGAAAATCTGGGAAGATGGTCCCGAAGAGACATTCCAGTCCCTTCCCTTGATGTGAAACTGCTTCAAGTGCCTATAGCAAAATGCCATCAGCTATATGATTTCGGAGGACTGTAACTGTTCAGCGTATGCCGTGGGATTTGCTGTAATAAAAGCATCTCACTGATCTGGAGTCTCCTGAGTCAGAGTGCTAGAATGTGTGATTGCAGGACCAGACCCCAGACACATTGTGCATGTGCATAAAGAACATTATCACAACACAACTCGAATAAGCCGAGTTGTCCCTGAAGAGGGTCTTTAAAGCCAAAACATAGTGGGCTGTGCCTGCCATTTTTTTTCATAATAACTTCTTTCCTAGCACCTCTTGAGATCTTCTCCTTTCTCATTTCCTGTACATGCACTTGATAAAGCTAATGCTTTGGATGCTTGAAAGTTGCACGTCCATTGGCATTTCCAGCGGGATGGAGCTCAAGTGCCTCTGGTGGAGCCCTCGAAGAGGCCCTGGCAGTCGGAGTTCAGTTTTGTTGGTTTCAGATTAAGCAGCTTCATATGTCTCCAGCAACATCAAGTAGGCCGCTCAACAAGATCTGCCACGGACGGCCTTCTCCTTATCCCATCAGCCAGAGCAGCCAGGCTGGTGGGGACTAGGAAGAGGGCCTTCTCTGTGGTGGCCCCCACATTATGGAACTCCCTCCCTAGTGACCTTCGCCATGCCCCCTCCGTGATGAGCTTCCGCCGTGCATTAAAAACATGGCTGTCCAGGCGGGAATATGGGGTGGGTTAGGATTTTAAAAGAATTTTTTATACTGTTTTAATTATCATATTTTATTGTATTGTTTTATTGTATTGTTTTAATTGTACATTGCCCAGGGTGGCCAGGTGGCCGGCCAGATGGGCGATTAATAAATATAATAAATAAATAAATAAATGTTCATATTGCTGTTCCATTTTCAGGGTTATGCTTTGTAGAGCTTTATTATTACGGTCATAGACCAGGTACTATAAAACAAAGCAAAGCATATTGAGTACTCTGACATATAATTTGATGAGACAGTTTGGACTGTACAAAACAAAAGTGCCACAAATGACTGGGGGGGGCACCAAAAAAGGGTGGAAGAACGAACTAGATGGTATTTTTGCAGTGGGGTAGTACATAATAGCCCTTTGGTGGAGTCAGCTATGGGTTACTTGCATGAATAGCTGGGGTGTCTACCCTCTGCTTCCTAAGAATGTATGCCAGTATACAGAATTTGGCCACCTTTATAATAGTTTCAGTAGAGGGGGAATCTGAAAGAAGTAGGGTCGTATAAAATTTATCAGATCTGCCGGGATAGTTTTTTATTAGGGAGGTAATATACACGGAATGAATATCTGTATAGAAGGCGCAATACAAAAGCACATGTTCAGTTGATTCTACCATGCCCGAAGGGTGGTCAAATCCTTTCAGGAAGGGTAAAGTAATAAATAGTAGTATCTTGTATGTGTATGCACACTTGCGCAGATTCATTGTTTCTGGGTATGTAACATCTAGGATAATATAAAGAGAAGAGGCTCTTAGAAGTGATGTAAGATGACATCTGATGTCTAGCTTATTGACATTTTAGTAAGGAAATGCAGCATTGCTGGCAGCAAGGGCAGAAGTTTCAAAAGCCTGCCAGTATGTTCGTTCACCCTAAGCTCTTCCTGAAGGCTCATTTGAAAATGTCACTGGTGGGAAATAAACAGATAAAAGGCTGTCCTAATTATAGTTCCGTATCTAGACAATTGGCTACTGTTCCTATCTAAGTAACAGAGAGAAAATAAAGGTCCGAATATACAAATGTGAAACTAATATTCTATTTTAATAGTCCCCCCATTCCTGAAAATCTAGTTTTTAAAAAGCATCATCATATTCTTTCCAATATATTTCAGCAGTTACAGCTAGCACATTTTGTATTTTCAGTCATTTATCTTCTTTCTATTTTGGAAAAACCATTTTAAAAAATCGAAAGTAGTAAGGACCCATGGAGATGTAATCTGACAATAAGATGATCATATGGCTACAGTGGGTTGGATCCAGACTTAGTCATGCTTAGAGCAGACCAGTTGAAATCAATGACTTGTATCCAATGTTAGTCCAACTTAGAGTAGACCTACTGAAATGAATGCAATTTAAGTTAGACTAACATTGATACAACCCAATGGGACAAGTTAGTCATGACTAATTTAAGTCCTATTGATTTTATTGGGTCTACTTTAAGCATGGCTAAGTCTGGATCAAATCCACTTTGTTTATATATTAAATAGAAGACTACAGAACAGTCTCTGTTCCTTTAGTAGTTATCATTGTCTTATACACGTTATTGGCAATGAACATGTTGCTTGCAGAATTCAGTCCCACCATCAGCAAACCTACCTTGGATTCATGATCCATGGGAAGACCAGGAACCATGCCAATTCATTACTCTATTTGTTTTGGTTGATTGGCTAAGTGTCTTACATGATGTAATACTGGGGTCTCCAGCACAGTGCCTGTGTGAACCATTGTGCCTGCGGACACTTCTCTTGCACCCTCCAGGCTGCATCTTTGCAGGTCTTCAGGAAGGCTCTGAAGACCCACTTGCTTTCACTGGCCTTTCCATAGTCTGCAGACTGCAGGATTTATTAGTGAGAGATCTGTTTAATAAGAATTCTTATTTATTTATTGAATTTTTTAGGGTATTTGTTTTGCATTGTTTTGTACTATTTTTAATCTCATATGCCGCCTTGAAAGGTTTCTACCCTTAGCCGGTAACCATTATGTGTGAAACACCTTTTTCAACAATCCAGCTTCTGAACAACAGATTTCACTGATGCTCATTTTGAGTCATGCTGTGGGGAGGCAACGGCAAACTGGGATCAATATTAAAGGGCATTACAATGGTGAATAGGGAGTAGTAAGTGAAGAAGATAAGAATGCTATAATCAATGCTAAGTAAAGTTGGCTGCATGTATGTTGCATAGGAATGTGCGTACAAGCAAAACTTGAGCGTGTCAAAGTTCTCCAAATTCCACCTCGAACTCACTCTGTCCTATGTCCCTATCAGACTGCAATCTTTGGCTTTTTTCTTCTTTCTACATGAAAATTCATGCATATTTCCATGCAGATTTTTCAAAATGTGCACATCAGTTGTGGGCATCTTTAAAATGTACACATTCTCTTGAAAAATGTGCATGGCAAAAATACATACAAACTTTTGAAAAACACATACAAATATGCATTGTTTAAAGCACATTTGTGTTTTTCAAAAGTTTGTATGCACATTTTTCAAATGTATGCATGAAGTCACATTTGGGGGGGGGTGTCTGCAAATCACATTGCAAGCTCAGAAATGTGCAAACTTCAGTTGAGTCAATGAGTGCAAAATGTGCAAACTTCAGTTGAGTTCCACCTCCTGGATGTTCAATCCAGGAGGTGGAAACTGGGTAAATCCTGATCAAAACCAAACTGAAACTAATTTCTCATACATCCCTAAAATGCTGCTCAGGACTAAGGGCTTTTCATTCTTGACTTGGAGAAGAATTTTTAACCCCTGTTGGATAAAAGAGAAAAAGAGAGGCTTCTGAGGAAACATGAAAGGCAATCTCTGCTAACAGTTCAAATGCTATAGATCAAGGAAGGCATTCCAGTGGTCCAGGGGCAGAATTTCTGAACTTAAAATAGCAAATCCTGCAGACATTTGATATGTACAGTATGCAGCCCAGTCCTGTGCATATTTAATGGGGCTTTCCCATTAAGTGTGTTTAGGATTTCAACCTTGATCAATCTAAGCATGGAATAAGGATTGTCTGCTTGCAAAATTTAGGGTTCCTTTATCACAAGAGATGTGGACCAGTGGTTTTCAGATGGTATTCTGGGGAAACCAGGGGATACTTGGAAGTTTATCAGGCGTTCTGATATGAATAAGAAGATTAGCTGTAGTAGATAAGTTTCCTGGGAAATAGTTGTCCTTTGCTACCAGTCTTCTGCAGCTGCAGGGGAGTGTTGGACCTGACCATCATCCCACATCAGCTGAAAGTGTGTCCTAGAAAATATTAAGAGTCCTGGCCAATGCTGTGATGAATTGAGTGTGCTCCCCAAAACATGATCCCCCAGATCTCTCAAGCATTCAGGGTTTCCTTGGCAGACAAACTAGCGGAAAAAGGTAACTGAAGGTAATTAGACTGGACTCCTGGTGGTCCTACATTGGTCAGAGATCCACTCAGAAGCCACGAGGAGTAGGGTCTTTAGTATGTTGGTTCCCACCCTATTGAATGACCTTCCAACTGAGAACAGACATGCACCTACGTTACTTTGTTTTTGGCACTTGCTGAAGACTTTTCTTTTCAGGCAAGCATTTTCTGACTTATGACTAAATTCCAGCCACTGGTTTATGATGTTTCTGCATTTATTGTACTTTTTTTTTTGTATTTTAAGTTGTGGTACACCCCTCTGATATTCTTGATGTGGAACAGTTTATAAATTCTATAATTAATAAATAAATTTGCATATGTGGAACTCATAGCAGAGCTGGTAAAATATCTGCATGTGAAACTTTGTGATACATCAGTGAACTTGACTCTATTGACATCCCTGATTGTTCTATGTCCACTGCTCCTTGCATTCTGTGGCAGCGGTCTCCACTTTGATTTATGGGATCTCCACTGCTTTAAGCAATCTGCTGTTATTTATGATGCTGCACTTTTTTACCAGCTTTGCTGCAGAAAATAAATATGTCTGAAGCCTCGCAGTTCTGTCAGGCTAGAGGCTATTTGTTACGTGAACATCTCTATTTCGTTGTACTTTTACTTGTGATGTGTCTGTTTATAGGACAGTATATGATATAACACTCTCAGGACCATGTTGTACTCATATTGATTCTGGCAACCTTCAGTCTGTTATGCATTTTTTTTTTAAAGAAAGCCCATTCAAAACAAGATGTTAGCTGGGATTAAAAATAGTAAGTAATACTTCGAACAATTCATTTTTAACAAGCCTTCATGATATCTTATCATTGCAGCTGTTAGTCTGTTTCTATGCTCAGTATTGATTTGCTTTTCCAGATGATTCTTCCTTCTGTGTTTTATTATAAATAATGTATTGATGATTCACTGATGTATGACGCCAGGATGCATTTAAGATATATTTAGAATACAGACATTTCTTTTTTTACCAGTATTGGTGTAGTGGTTTATAGGTGCAGTGAGTAAAAATGATTGGAGCCTGTTAGTATCCATGAGCCAATTTCTATGACCCACATGGAAATCTTAGCTTTGCATTTTACACACATTTATGGGTGGTGGTGGAGGGAAGCAAAAGCCCTCCATGAAGTTTGCAGGGATGGACATAAGTTTAGGGGGGGATACTATTTGTACATGGTGGCCTGAGGGTTATCTTTCCTTCCTTCCTTCCTTTCTTAAAATTAGTTAAGCTGATGTTACAAGCAGAGCCTTGGCTGAGCTCAGCAGTCTCGCTGTCTCAGGAAACATGGCAGTTCTGTCTGTGGTATTGTGTCAGTGAAAGTCCATTCAGACATCCAAATTATCAATCAATGTTGCATTCATGAAGTGATTAAGATGGATGTAACGCCCAGAGACCCAAGTACTGAGTAAGCGAATGATGAGAGATCAAGTGATATACCTTGCATGTGTGAAACAGCCTGTGAAGAAACACCAAATAACTGTTGTCGTTCTGTAATGCTTACTTTGTGTGGCCTCTGAAAAGCTGTAATGTATTTGTGTAGGCCTGAGGCTTAGCATTGTTAGTAAGTCAATGGCCTGTGTTAGTAGCAGCTGCTTGGTGACAGTTCTGGAATTTCTCCTATGGCAGTGGGGCTCCATATCCATTAAATCTTTTTGTTTGAGCTTTACACAAGCTATCCATGGTGCTCCGTGGTGGTGAACCTATTTTGGGGATGGAGCTCAGCTCCATGGGTAGCTCCTATGAAGCTCAAACAAACAAGATGTAATGGATAAGGAGCCCCACTGACATAGGAGTCACCAGCCTCGCCTGGGGATAGACTATCACTTTTAGTATTTTTGGATGTCAGTAAGCAGTCTTTTGAAAACCTCAAAGTAAATATTCCATTATTTACAAAATATCCTTTTAATAAAGCAATTGAATCAGGTAAATTCAATTTTGACTGGTCTGGGAAACATCAGATTCTGATTGACTGAGGGTTCTAACTAAGTGATAAAGAGCAATTGGAAAAGGTCAGTTAGTGGTTGACAGTTAGGGATTCAGTTAGTCCAGTGTTCTCCAACCTTGGGTCCCCAGATGTTTTTAGCCTACAACTCCCAGCATGCTCCCATGCTGGGAGTTGTAGGCCAAAAACATCTGGGGACCCAAGTTTGGAGAACACTAGTTAGTCAGTGGGCGGCCAGTCAGTGAGGGAGAAAGTCTGTTGGTTGCTGTGGGTTGTGTGATATAGAGGGACTAGGCAAAAACTGAGGAGAAATTGAATAGCTAAGGTCTGAATATTAAGCTATTTCTTCTCGATGTGATAACCATACATGGCTGGTGAAGATCTGGAGTAGGGAGCAGGTGTTATGCAAGGAGGCTGCCCTAAGATCTTGCCAGAAGGAAGTTACACAAGCAGTAAAAACCAGATAAACCATCCAAGCAGCCTTTGTTACAACAGAAGGAGCTTTGGTGTCAGAGAAATACTGTACCCAAGGCTGGACCTGAGTGTATTGGGCTGGGGTGGAAGGTTTAGGGAATTTGGCCTGAATTAATTATTTTTTTATTTTAACATTAAGAGGCTTGTATCAGCAAAAGTGTCTTTTGAGTCTTTAAAAATTGTCAGTAAGCAGTCTTTTGAAAACCCCGAAGTAAATATTCCATTATTTACAAAATATCCTTTTAATAAAGCAATTGTTTAATAGCTCATCTTGTCTCTAGTGTTGGAGGCCACCTCACACCTATGTCCCTTATACCAGCTACTAGGAGGTTTTGAAATACTCTGAAAGAATTGGTGGCAATGGAAAAGGGTCATCTGTGGAACTGAGTTATAGTGGCAGAGAGATCCTTAAGCTGAAACATAAGCAATATGCTAGAAAAATAGTATATTACTCCCAAGTTTTCGTCTCCCTCCCCCATAGGATTCAGTTTAAAGCCCTCCTGATGAAGTTCTTCATGCTGTGGCCAAACACATTCTTCCCAGTCCTTGTGAGGTGCAACTCATCCCTTGCCAGCAGCCCATCTTCCAGGAAGTGTAGCCTGTGGTCCCAGAATCCAAATCTCTTCTGTCAGCACCACTTTCATAGCCAGTCATTCACCCGGAGTATTTTTCTTTCCCTTTCTTTTCCTCTTCTAAGTACTGGAAGGATGGATGAGGAGACTATCTGGGCCCCAAAGTTCTTGAGTTTCCTTCCCAAAGCTTCAAAGTTTGATGTGATTTCTTCGTAGCTCTGTTTGGCAGTATCATTTGTACCCACATGGATGAGAAGAAAGGGATACATGTCAGTGGGCTTTATGAGTGTTGTTGACAACCCTTCAGTCACATCTCTAATCCATCCCAGGAAAACAGCATACCTGGCGAGTCCATGGGTCTTCATGACATACTTCGGTTCCATTCCAATCCCACGCAGGAGAATCTCCCTCAACTACTACTCTTCTTCCCCCTTGACTTCCCCTGCCGAACTCGGCTGCCAAACTCCTGTTAGCTCTTCCTGTTCTCTCACTCTGATTGCTCGCTCTCTGGGAGCTTGCTTGCTTGAATTTCCCCTAGACTAGCTGGAGCAGCTTCCTCAGCTCTGCTCAGTTAGGAGCCCAATTTTTTCTGTTTTTTTTCCAGATCTTCACATCTCTAGGTAGGACCCCCCATATTAAGTGAGCATATGAATCCTGCTACTCTGGCACAACAATTGGTTGGTTTGTGGTCTGCAGCCATTTCATTGGACGCTGTGCTGTGACCTTAGACCTTACTTGGAGTGGACAGTTTGCCTGGTGCTGGATCCTTTCACATCATCGGGATTAAATTGTTCCCTATGCTTCTCTGCTCAGGTATGTTAGGAGATTGAGTTCAGCCCTTCTGTCTGGTAATTGGCCCTACATATGGGTTATGGTTAATGTGCCATTGGTCTATGCAGGAGAGAGGCCCAGCATAATGCACCAGCCAACATGGTCCTTCTAGCAATGGAGACTGACCTGTTCTTTATAGGGACACATTTCTTTTATTGCATGCCAAGAGAAACTCTGCAGAGTCTAAGCACCCCCTGTCTCATTCTGGAAACTGTAAAAGAAAATATTGACAAAGCAGAGAATAAAATCTTGCTTTAATGGATTTTTCAGGAAGGGCTCCTGCAATTAACATCCTGGGTAACTCCCTTCTATATTTAGCTTCCTTAAACACCAGTCAGATATATATAAATATGGCCTATCTTTGTTCATGGGCCTGAACACCTTCAGCAATAACTAGGGTTAATGCATGTGCCAAGTGTTTGACAACTGTTAAAATCAGACACAGGGACATCAGGGGAAGTAATATCTATGGTTGTCTATCAATAATAAATAACTCTTTGCACAGTGTTTGGGCAGCCATGTGTTTCATCCTAGAATTTCAGAGTTTTTACAAATTGTTCAGCCTCAGGACAACCACAGGAGAGCGACAGAAAGAGACAGATAGAAGTGTTATGCTTGGCAGTCAAACTGCAAGACTGCAGTTTTTGGGAAGTACTGCTTTCCCCCACCTCCATATTTATTTTTTCATTTTTGTTAAAGGGGGGGGGGGAAGTCCACCTAGGAATTAATGTGCAAACTGCATATAGATCGCTGGGTGTGCCAATTACACAGCTACATTTTGCTGCCTTTACAGATGTGGGGAAGCTGCAACCAGCTGGCACTTCCTAGTGTATGTATGCCACATGTATGTGCTAGAGATGTGTGAACTGGCAAAATTCAAGGTCATTGAGGTTCTCCAAATTCTACACCAAAGCTTGTTTCAACTCATGTCAGTTTCAGATTGTGAGCTTTGAGACTCTGGGCGTGGGGGAGCAGAAGTCCCCCACGGTTCCCGTGTCGTGCGAACGCCGATTGGGGGTGCCCCCACGGGATGGCCACGCGTGGGACACACGCAAAGTGACCATGGTCGGTAGAGGGGTAAGCCTCTACCGCACGTGGCCACCCTGCCATGCGAACAGCGGGCGGCTGTCCCGCGGGGGCCGCACTGAGGCGGCATCTCATTCTGCCTCATAGTAGGGCCGGTCCTAAGGAAAAGCTGTATCTGCCAAGCTGCTATTACAAAGGCACAGGGAGAGTAACAACAACAAAAAATGGCAACCGTATCTCAGTGTGCTTCACGGACAACCCTACCACAATCATTTTAGAGATATTAAAATGTCATTCATCTCTGCCCTTTACTACTCTTTCCTTTAAGCTCATCTGGCATATTATAGTCCTCCTTGTTCCCTGGTCTTGTTCGCCTTGCTTTCTAGTTCCATCCTGTTTCCTTTGCCTGAAACAGCCTCCCCCTCTCAATCTGTGAATGCATCTCCCTTTCAGACTCACTTTTTACTGCTACCAGTAAATCCCTCTATCCAGAGTCACTCTAGGGTGCCATCAGCAACTCCACGAGGAACCGGGGGGAAAGTCCCTTTCTTATATTTCTTCTCAATATCTCTGAATCTCTTGTGGTGTGTGTACACGTGCAAAGTACTTAATATGTTGTACAGTGTAAAAATAGGCCTACAACTTGCTCCCTGTAATCTGCTTTACAAGGTAGATACACAGGCGACCACAAAACACTCGACACTTGCTCCTCTTTGAGAAATAATAACTTCTACATAAGAATTTCAGTGCAGCTAGGGAGATGGCAAGCACAAGTCAAAATCATGCATGGATGCAGACAAATTTCAGATAGTTTAAGAGCAAATGTATACAAGAGCAGCGTACTGATGGAGTCTCCAAAGGAAAAAATGATTTGATCACGGCTAAAGACTGACAGCCCACACAAACAATCTAGGAAGCACGACCTTGTTCCAGTACAGTAGTTTGCCTGGAAATGAATTTTAAAATTTCTTTTATACTCATTCCAAAGAAATCGATGCCATACAGGAAAGCAGATCAGAGTCAAATAAGAGGATGTGGTAGTCAGTATGGAACCAAGGTAAATGGGAACATGCAGTATGACTCATAGCTTACCAGTACATAAAGATTTTCACCGGCTACTACTTTATTTCTAGATGCAATTCAAAGTGCAATTTGGGACCAGAGTATCTGAAGGACCACCTTCTTCTTTTTTAAAAATAAATTTTATTCAATTTTCAAATATAACAAAACATCCCCCCCAAAGACAATATCAATTCACAGTATACATTGGTTACTTTATTTCTTTATTATATTTATACTCCACCTTTCTTCCTGCAAGGAACCCAAGGCGGCTTACACAATCCTCCTCATAATCTCCATTTTATCCTCACAACAACCCTGTGAGGTAGGTTAGGCTGAGAGTCAGTGACTGGCCCAAAGTCACCCAGTGAGTTTCATGGCCGAGCGGGGACTAGAACCCGGATCTCCCGAGTCCCAGTCCAACACTCTCACCACTACCCCATACTTACAATTCATTACATACATTGTTATTTACTCATTATTTTATCTCCTGATAAAGTGTTTAGTAAAGTCTACTCATAATCTAGATATTATTGCATCCATAGGCTGTAAAAGGAGGTTGGAACCTGAGTTGGTGCTGTTGTTTTATTTGTGTATAAAATGAAACGCTGCCATTCTATTGCAAAACTGTCTTTTTTCTTTTGCCCTCTTGACACTCTGAAGTGCTGGGTAAGTTTCTCCGAGAGTGCTATTTCCCATACCGTATTGTACTATCTCCTTATGTTTAACCCTTTTGCGTCCTTCCAGAATTTGGCTATCAACATGCATGCTGCTATTGAGAGAAACTCAATTTGCTTTTTATCTAATCAGGTTTGATTTTGGCCATCAAATTTATTGAGTAACACCAGTTCTGGTGTTTTTACTGCTGTTGTTTCCATTATGGAAGATAGTTTCTTGAAAAATTTCCGTCCAGAACCTTTGAATACATTCACAGTCCCACCACATCTGAACATAAGATGCCTGGACCCCACAGCCTCTCCAACACAGTGGTGAATAAGATTTGTCTTTGTCTATCTTTGCTATTTTGGATGGTGTTAAATACCATTTTTGTAATATTTTAAGGGATATCTCTGTGCATTTGGCTGATGTGGCTTTGAAGAGAAAATAATTCCCACATTTTTGTCCAGTATTCTTGATCTATTTTAATTAGACTACCTTCTAATTGTTGTTAACCACTCAGAGAGCTTCAGCTATTGGGTGGTATGAAAATGATGATGATGATGATGATGATGATGATGATGATGATGATAATAATAATAATAATAATAATAATAATAATAATAATAATAGTAGTAGTAGTAGTAGTAGTAGTAGTAATCATAATTCTCCACCTCCCTGAATTTTGAAATTATCGGCTAAGGCTTTGCACCAGGTACTGCTATATTTTTTGAGGTACAAATTGTGCAGCTACAAGGGAAATAGATTCTTCCCTGGTAGCATCCATCCTGTTTGTGGATCTCTCATCTCATGACTATGTTTGACATACGGTAAGTTTCTTTTCTTTGAAGTGCTAGGTTAAAAACATTTTATTTTCTCAAGCTTTAATTCTTTGGGAGTTTTGTATGATTTTATCTACCGTGATCTGCTTTGTAAATTTTGTTTGCATTTTCATTTTATTTTTTAAAATACCCCACATTTGAATCAATTATCTCCAAGGCAGCTTACAACACATTATGACCACCCCGGCCAGTGCTGTTATTCCTCTTGGCAGTGGCAGTGTACCCTTTTGCTTGCTTCAGTTCCAGGACAACTGGCATTTATTATTACCATTCCTTCTAATAGCAAACCCAAGTGATGAGTGCCAACAGATTTTAAACCAAAATTGGGGTGGGGGGCTAAAAAAAAAAGAGGGAGCCAAGCCTGTGGCTTACACTGGCTCAGCTTGTCTGAGCGTGGAAAGCTAAGCAGGGTCAAGCCTGGTTATTACTTGGATGGGAGACCCCTCCTCTAGTTTCCTGCATTGAGCAGGGGGTTGGACTTGATGGCCTTGTAGGCCCCTTCCAACTCTATCTATGAAATCATATATATATATATATATATATATATATATATATATATAGTATGCCACTTTTACATAAGTATGTTCAAAGGAGCTTAAAGAAACAGCAGTTAGTGCAGTCCAGGCTGCATTTGCAAACACTGTGGTCCTTTCAGTGCCAGATGAAGACCTTAAAAAAAAATAAATTCCCAGGTTTTTCAATCTTAACATCTTTTAGTGATTTTAAATTCTTTGCACTAATGTGATCTCCTGTTGTTGGTTTTATTTTGATTTTATACTGATGCTGGTTTTATTCTGGTTTAGACTTCATGTTTTTAGTTTACTTTTTAATGGTTTTACATTTTTATTGTTTGGAGAAATTTGGTGGTATGTAAATATTATAAGTAAATAAATAACATTATTATGCGCTTCCTGAGATACAGCTGGAGTAGTTTTGTCCTCATCTCATTTTTCACAACGGGAACAAATTTTACAAAACCATTTGAGACTTTCCTAACTCATCTTGAATTATTTGACCCACCTCTCATGGCATTTGCAATTCTGAGGTACTGCATATAAATGTGCCTGTCTTGCTGAAGTGAAGCATTATTCAGTATTCCTGTGGGAGCATCAATCACCTTAATACTTCTGACCTATGCTTACTGCTGTCTTCATTCATTTGGGGCCATCTTGCTGAGCTCCATGTTCTGTACTTCTTCTTCCTTATGGGCTGTGATAGATTACCACCTAATAAGAAAAACAAGGTTATGATGGTGTTTGAAACTGCGAAGCAGAGGAAAAAAATAACCCCTTCAGGATTGCTCCTCTAACAGCCTGGTTTTTAAAAACTCATTAGTCTTTACGGCATGTTATCCTTTCCCTGTTTCTTTAGATAGACATAATTTGCAATTGAGAAGCTGTCACAGACCATCTTGTCCCCTTGGTGTTTATACATTGTTGCCACATTTTTGACCTTTTCAATAAGAGGGTTGGCAACAGGAAATGACTCCACCATACGAACTCCAGTGAAAAAGACAACTCTTTCTCAGCAAAGTGTGGTTCCGATATTGCTTTCACAGGAGGAGGAATGCAAAACATTCAAGTTTCGATCTGCTACTGGCAGTGCTGTGTGTTATTTTGAATGAGAACATTTAAGGCTGAGCTCTGTGACCTGTATAAATTATGCATATTGAGAAGATTTGCATATAGGAGTTTATTTTGAATAATGCATCACATTTGTATCCTGTCCATTGTCCAAGGAGCTCAGGATGGTATACATGGATTTTTCCTATCATTCCCTCACTAGTTAACACTGGTGATTGAGTACTATCAATTCAAAGCAGAAGAGAGCCACCCAAAAACAAGGTAGTGGTTTCTACATACTTGGGAGGCTCCCTAGGTATGTAAAAGTATATACGGTAGGTTTGGCTGCAGTCCTATACCCACCAGGGAGCAAAACACATTGACATGGAGCTTACTTCTAAATAGAGGTGTACAGGGTTGCACTGTTTGTAAATTAAAAGGAAAAAGAATTAATTTCCAGAATGGCCCTGTGAGCTTCTATGATCTCAATGGAGAGCCAGTGTGGCGTAGTGGTGAGAGTGTTGGGCTGGGGCTCAGGAGATCCGGGTTCTAGTCCCCACTGGGCCATGAAGCTCACTGGGTGACTTTGGGCCAGTCACTGACTCTCAGCCTCGCCTACCTCACAAGGCTAGGGGATGTTGACCTGGTGCTGAATGGGGTACATCTACCCCTGAAGGACCAGGTCCGCAGCTTGGGGGGTCATTCTAGACTCCCAGCTGTCCATGGAGGCTCAGGTGTCAGCTGTGAGCCAGGCAGCGCTGTATCAACTCCATCTGATACGGCAGCTGCACCCCTACCTTCCTAATCATCTGTTCCCATCAGTGGTTCATGCCTTGGTCTCCTCTCACCTAGACTACTGTAATGCGCTCTACGTGGGGTTACCCTTGAAGACGATTCGGAAGCTACAGCTGGTACAGAACACAGCAGCTCGCCTGATTAAAGGCAGCCACCGGTGGGATCTCATCACGCCAGTGCTCAAGGAGCTGCACTGACTACCAGTTGCTTGCCGAGCCGAGTTCAAGGTGTTGGTTTTGACCTTTAAAACCCTATACGGCTCTGGACCAGTCTATCTCAAGGAGCGTCTCCAGCAACACCAAGTGGGCCACTCAACAAGATCTGCCACGGATGGCCTTCTCCTTGTCCCTTCAGCCGGAGCAGCTAGACTGGTGGGGACGAGGAAGAGGGCCTTTTCTGCGGCGGCCCCCATACTGTGGAACTCTCTCCCGAGTGACCTCCGCCATGCCCCTTCTCTGCTGAGCTTCTGCCGCTCATTAAAAACCTGGCTGTTCAGGCGGGAATATGGGGTGGGTTAAGATTTTTTTTTAAATTGTAATGTTTTAAATGTATTTTATCTTGTTTTTAGCCTATGTACATCGCCCAGGGTGGCCGGTTGCTGGCCAGATGGGCGATTAATAAATGTAAATAAATAAAAAATAAAAATAAAAGGGCTGTTGTGAGGATGAAATGGAGAGGAGGAGAAGGATTATGTAAGCCATCTTGGGTTCCTTGTAGGAAAAAAGGTGGGGTATAAATATGATAAATAAATAAATGCTGAGGGCATCTCATTGTCTGAAGAGAGAACTTATTTATTTATTTATTACATTTATACCCCACCTTTTTTCCTGCAAGGAACCCAAGGCGGCTTACATAATCCTCCTCCTCCTCCTCTCTGTTTTTATCCTCACAACAACCCTGTCAGCTAGGTTAGACTGAGAGTCAGTGACTGGCCCAAAGTCACCCAGTGAGTTTCATGGGCGAGCGGGGACTAGAACCCGGATCTCCCGAGTCCCAGCCCAACACTCTCACCACTACGCCAAACTGGCTCTCAGAACTTCCACATCCATGTCCTGTCTTTATTGCAACCTTGGTGGGGTTACCCAATCACAGCTGTGCTAAAATCCTGGACCACAATATACATTAATTTTAATGCAACTATGTCAATCAAATGTTGTTTGAAAAATCTGATATGTCCCTTCTTTCATCCCTGTTTAATTCTTCTCCCCTTCCTGTTCCTTTCACTAACGTCCTTATAGTTTCAACCTTCTGTAAAAGTTCTAATGTATTAAGGACTACAGATCTTTGCTGTGAACCTTTCATACATTTAGGATGCGATTCTATGGCCACTAGATGCTGTCTAGATGCCCATAGGATAATTTGGAGTCCCAGGTCCAACCCCAGAGAAGCGCTCCGAGGTCAGAGCCGGGACTCCGAATTCGGAGCGCCCTCCCTCCGCCCTCACAGCCAATGTGGTTCTTTCTGCACCGGCCGCAGCTCTGAAGTGGGTGGGCGTTCTTGGGGAGGGGAGGGGAGGAGCGAGGCTCCTCCGTGCTGCGAGGAATCCTGGGGCGTGCCTCAGCCTCCTTGCAAGCCGTAGCAGTGTCCAACAGACATTTTTTACTGAATAAGATGCAGCCTAAGTAAGATCCATAGACATGACAGGTAGACGCCAAAGCAACAATCCACTGATTAGGCATTTTGTGGTGGTGCCCAGAGCAGTTTCTCAAATTCCGAAATGTGCCCACAGGTCCAAAAAAGTTGGGGACCCCTGCTCTAGAGTAAGTGTGCATAGCCCCAATTCAGATCCAGGCCACCATGCACTGGGAGGGGAGGATTAAACCTCCCCCCCCATCATTTGCCTCCTGAAATCCCCCCAATGCAGGAATTTTTTTAAAAAGTATACAGGCGTTCCCCTTTTTTAACCCCCCCCCCCATGCAGTGACGGATGGGTGAGAAGCAAAGGATAGGGCGGGAGAAGGTTCAGTCCTTCCTGGTGCACAGTGGTCCCAATCCAAATTGGGTCTGAGTACATGCACTTACTCTAGGGAAAAATAGATTATCCGCCACTACATGCTACGCAGTTAATGCAACGTGTAGTTTGACCCTCAGGTGATAGGCAGGAAGACTAGCCCATAAAACAGGAGAATAACTGTGATTAGCTATAACAAAAAAATAAGCTAAGATACTAGTCCTCTTTACAGGGATAAAAGGTTACATTGTAGATATGTTAACCAAGGAAATGTTGGAAGACCTAATAAGACTAAATATAAAATGAAAAAAGATGTGTGGTTATTTTTTTTAAATAACCAAAGATTAAGAAGCATAGCAGAATACAGGATCCAGCACTTACCTACTATATTACCCATAATTAAACATATCATTATACAGTAGATATAACTTATAATTATAAAGAGTATAATTAAAGAGAGATGAAATTTCCATGGGTATTTTTTAGTCATTTGGCAAATTGTGTTTTGGTTTCTTTATATATATATATATATATATATATATATGAAACATCAAATAATCATTATATTCCAACCCTTCCTCCCTCATATCTAGTCCTCCTTAGTCTGATGACAAGTTTCACAACTTTTTACATAATCTGGAGGTTATTTTATTTCGTGTATATTCTGTAAATTCATGTAAACATGTCTAGCCTCTACAGGAATGGATACCAATATTTTTGTTTGTAATATTTTTGCTTGTGAAGGGATGACGTCTCAAAACAGCACAAAGATTTAATTTTTCTTTTCTCCCTTGCCCAAACAATTGTGCAAGTGTGGAGTATGGGAATCAGTGGTTCACTGTCGCCAATGAAGCGTGGTTGCTTTTCGCTGACGGATGGCTCGCAAGAAACCCTTTCCAGTGCCTGTAAGATTACAAACCCTTTTGTTTCTCTAAATGTAAGCAAAGCGGCTTGTCTTGCTAGCATCTCGAGTAAATCTTGGCACTGGGAAGGGCATTTTCCATTAATGCTTTCAGCAAATAGAAAGGAGCAGATGAGTTGCTCTTTAAGATGTCAGCTGCATGACCAAAGACCCAACAGTGCCCCAAAGTTCCGGGGATTCTATTCCACTCTGCAGCCACTGTGCCCCTGCCCCCAGCACTAGTCCATTGGCAGGTTTGCTATCTCCTAATGACTAAAGTTTCCTCTAGATAACGGATCCAAGCCCTTTTGTGACAAGCTGATGCAGACGTAGGGAATAGATTCTTTCAGCACTGCTCACTGTCATCTATTATTGACAGTCTTAGGTTTGTGCTGAAAGAGCTCGCAAGAAACCCTTTCCAATCACTCTGGAGGGATCTAGCTCCTCTGGTTTCACAGGCTTGTCTGTTTCAAAGCACTGCAGGAAGCCATAATGCTAACTTATGCCAGCACGACAAGGCACCTGTTGAGCCAAATGTTGCCTACCAGGCCATGTATGGTGGCTTGCCATGATGCACTTGAGAATGCTCCTGTTTGTAGACCCTGGCAAGCAGCAAAAACAGGAGATGTGGACTTGGATGGGCCACCACACATAGCTGACAGGCATTCATTCAATAGCGGGTCACCAATTAACATGCTTACATACACAAGCAGCACAACAGGCAACAAGCCTCACACACAGGGTTTCCTCCCACCCAAGAATGTGGGCTGTAGCTCAGTGGTGGAGCACCTGCTTTGCATGCAGAAGGTCCCAGGTTTGATCCCCGGCATCTCCAGGTAGAGCAGGGGGGGAAATCCTGCCTGGAACCCTGGAGAGCTGCTGCCTGTCAGTGTTGACAATACTGGGTGAGATGGACCAAGGTCTGTCTCAGTATAAGGCAGCTTCCGGTGTTCCTAAAGTGCCATACCTATTATTATTTTCTCCTCCCTCCAAAAATTGTTGGGAAAACTGTTGACTGTTAGAACTGTACAACTTGAGAAAGAATCATAAGTAGGTAGCAAGAGAAGAACAGATAGTGTGACTTGCAAATCAGCACAATCCACGGCCCAAAGAGCAATAACAATACCCGTACCAACATGAAAGAACTGCTGGATTCAGCCTGAGTAGGTTGTGCTTCCTGGGAGGAGCCAGGAAGTAGTTAAGGGCAACCGCCACTACTTCTGGCTTGAGGAGACACAGGACATAACCTGAGAGAGCTCTATATAGGAGCCTTTGTTTAAATAAAACTTGGACTTTGTTTGGAAGCATAGGCTGTTTGAATCTGTGGGGAAAGTCCACCATCTTTGAAAGAACCACCAAACCACTCCTCTTCCGTTCTTCTGTTCAGTTTTGCTTACCGTAAGGCACCAAGGAGTTTCTGAATTGGGGACTCTTTCAGCCATCCATCAATGCCTTACCTTCTGTGCCCCCAGTGCTCTGAGCCTTCAACAGCCACTCAGATCTTCAGCCTATATATAGGGCAAGGACACCGTCTGGGCTGCAGTGTTGGCCTGCATCCTGTCAGCTGGAACTCCAGAGCTGAAGATGGTCAGTTGACCCGCTCCAACCAATGGGGGGTTGATGGTTTCAGTTTTTTAATGCATGCCAGTCCACGCAATATAGAAACCATTTGTGTGGGGTGGGGTAGATCTGGTGTCCACTTCTGACTCTTCTGATGGATTAGCTCTGTGATTATGCTTGCTTGATCAATTATGCTAGGATCCTCCTTCCCTCTAGCAGATGGTCAATCCACAGTGACACATGCCTTGGTTACCCCCAGGTTAGATTACTGTTCTGCATTCTATGTGGGACTGCCCTCGTAGACTATTCAGAAACTGTGCAGAATGTGGCAGCTAGAACACTTGTGAGAGGTAGGTGTTTCAGTCATATTACTCCCACTCTATCATTTACATCAGTTCCATTATTGTTTCTGGGTCCAATTCAAAATGCTGTTTTTGGCCCTTAAGGTCCTAAACAGTTTGGAACCAACACCTGAAGGACTACCAACACCTATGTGAGCCTGTGCAAACATTAAGATCAGTGTCAGAGGGCCTACTCTTGGGCTCACCAGCAAGAGCCATTAGGCTGGTGGATACTAGGGATAGGGCTTTCTCAGTAGTGGCCCCACATCTTTGGAACTCCCTTTCTAGGAAGATACATATGGCCTCATTACTGCTGGCTTTAAGGGGGGGAGGAATCATACCTGAAAACATTTGTTCCAGTCTGCATTTGGTACTTTAAAAACATTTGCTGCTGCTGAATGTGTGTGTGTGTGTGTGTGTGTGTGTGTGTTCATGGTTTTTTATACTATTGTAAATTATACTATTCCTCTTGGGTGGGAGGAAACCCTGTGTGAGGCTTGTTGCCTGTCCTTGTGAGGGCAGTGCACCCTGAAATGTGAGTTAAAAATCTTTTAAATAAATAAATAATGCTACCCCAGCACAGGGTGTGTTAGGTAGAGGCGGGATAGCTTTGGGACTCTCTCCTTTCCTCAAGAGATGCAAAAGTTCTGCCTACCCACTCAGTTTCTGGAGCCAAAGGATAGCACCGTCTGTTAGGTACATGATCACCAGGAGACTCAGGTTCTATTATGTTCAACAAATTGTGGTAATTCCAGTCACACCAAGCTGTGTTCTCCCTTTTTAGCATCATACACAGCCAGAATCAACGTTCTTGGTCTGTGGCTATAACTCTATAACATTAATCCAGATCACAGGGCTGAGGAGGGAGACAGAGCACACAGGAGCCAACCCGTTTTCAAGATATTTCTTCAAACTACGTACTATTGGCTGTCCCAGGATATAAATACTGTACACTGGTCATTTGAAAAGCTTCACTGTGAACAGGAAAGTTCTCCTTTATTGTTGCTCCTCCTGTAGTAAGCTGCCCATCTGGGTAACCGCTGAATTCACCAAGCGAGTATGGTCCCTGATAGTTTTAAATATCTCTGATGGACTGACCCAAAGTTTTGACTGAAGAACTTCCTGAATGCTCATCACCAGAGCCCATTTGAGAAAGTAGTATGTTGTAATTAGTATGTGCAAAACATTCCCATGAGATAATGCTGCTGCTCCAATTAATATACTACATGCATTAGAGAGCGAAACAGGCAAATGGCTGCTCCAGGTGCACAGGTAGGACTCACTAATGGAAGACTTGGCAACTAGAGTCAGGCCCGGTGCAAGGCAATTTGGTGCCCTAGGCAAGATCAGATATTTAGCGCCCCCCCTTCCCACTTGAGCCCTCCCTCCCTCCAGCCCTATGCCCATTATGAAATAAATTTCCCTCCCTGGGAACTGCCGAGCCCCATAGAAAAACTTTGTGGACTTTGAGACTTTTCCTTTGTGTTCACAAGGAAAGCAAAGAGGCAACATCAGCCCAGCTATGCCAGGAACTCCCAAGGGCCTTCTCCTACTCCATATATATGTAAAAGCCTGTCTCCTCCTGCAGGCAGCACAAGGGATATGAAAAAAGGATGTGAGAGAGGTGTGGTGGCGCTACCTGTGAGGAATAGAGACAAAAGGGCGTCTTGCAGCCTGTCCTACCTCGCAGGGTGGAGGTGCAGAGACACCGGTTTGACTCGTACACCTTCTGGGTTGCAGAGGGGGGGATGCATGTAGTAGAAACATAGCAAAGAGAGAGCCCGTGGATCATCTGGTTCAAATTTAGGAGGGGATTTACGAAACTTGCTACTTCCCCTCCTCTATCACTTTGTTGCAATATTTCTTTATCAGAATAATGTATATTATCCTGTCTTTCCCTTTACCAGCCTAGTGCTCAAGGCAGACAACAATATTCAAAGTACAGTAAAGAAAACATCAACAGCTCAGGGCACAATCCTAAACACGTTGAGGCAGAAAAAAGCCCCGCAACTCCCAGCATTCACCAGCCAGCATGGCTGGCTGTTGGAACGCTGGGAGTTGTGGGGCTTTTTTCTACCTCAACGTGCATAGGATTGCGCATGGCTGGCTGGGGAATGCTGGGAGTTGTAGGATTCCCCCCCCTCCAAACACGCATAGGATTGCATCCTAAAACCATATAAAACCAAAACACAGAAAAGCATGGTAAATAATTAAAACATTGGAGCCCCAGCTAGCTTAAAATACCTTTCCCTCCCTCCCTGGTTGCTGGAAATAACTGCTTTCAGGGGACCTTGAGCTGAGGAACCTGAGGCTCACACGAGGGAGGGAAGGCGAAGGAGGTGTTTGCAGGTGCATCCTTGAGAGGGAAGGCGAAGGAGGTGCATCCTTCCAGCCGCCCACCAGCCTCCCATCATTGGCCCCTGCCCGCCTCCCCTCCTCCAGTCTGTAGCCTTCTCTGCCTCTTTTGATGCTGGTTGTGAGGAGGAGCCTGCCTGCTGCTGTTCCTGGTAACGAGCTGGAGGAGAGAGAGGGAGGGGTGCGCTTCTTTCGCCTTCCCTTCCCCGCCACAGGACATGATTGGTAAAACAAACTTGGTAAAATACGTGATGTATTTCCCCCCCCCCCCCAAGGCATTTCTGGCGCCTCCTTTAGCCCAGCGCCCTAGGCAGCCGCCTAGTTGGCCTAATGGTAGCACCGGCCCTGACTAGAGTCATAAGTGGGGGGTTGTTGGGGGGGATGACACTGAAACAGTGGTTTAAAAATGGTTGGAACGTATTACTTTCTGAATTAGAAGTTATAGAATAGAACTCACGTTTTAAAAACTATATGTGGAAAAACTGCCTTCGCTGATAAGAACCCCTCGGAGCCAATTTAGACTTTCTGTAAGCCTTGAGAGAGCTAAATATCTCCCAGCTTTAACTTTGGCTTAGGGAGGGCTAACTTATCAAAGCCTTCTCTGTGCCCCTTTCCTAGCTCAATAAAACTACCTTCTAGCTCTGTAACCTCCCTCAGTCCCTATAAAACGAAGCTTGCCTTAGTCCTCATTATTCCTCACAACACAGGCTTCCAGCTCTCGCTCTTCACGGCCTCCCTCTCCCCCCAACCCAATTGTTTATGGAGCAGCCACTGCAGCTTGGACTCCGTGCCCTTCCTTGGCATCCGGCATCCCCCCAACCATTTCCAAAATGCTGTAATCATCTTCAGATGGAGTCACAGCAGGAGCAAGCCTGGCAGAGTCTCCATCCCTGCACAATCCCTCACAATATAATTTTATTCCTCCTGATAAATTGGACTAGGTTGGGGATTCATATTATAAAAATGGAGATAATAATGAATTGATGGGACACAATTTCTTCGTGCAACCTTTGAACTACTGTTATCTTTTTTTTTTCTGCCTGATGGATATGCCATGTCCAACCAGAAAGAATTAGTTTGGTCTTTGCAAAGCAGCCATGTTGTTACATCATAGTTATGCACATTTGATTACTGCCATAGTCCCCACAGGAGCTGTACAACCGCACCGGTGCAGGTCAGAGGTTCCACCCCCGACAGATGAACACATTTCTACATGCGGGGGGAGGGGAGATAAAGAACCAGAGTAAGGGGAGAGGGAAGATGAAGAACAGAAGAAAATACAATATTGTGCTGGATATTCTAGATTTTGGTTGGTTGGAACATAAGAAGAGCCCTGCTGAACCAGACCAAGGGGTCCATCTGGTCCAGCATTTGGTTCACACAGTGGCCAACCAGATGCCTGTGGGAAGCCCACAAGTTATTAGGGCACAATCCAATGGGTTTGGATTATGAGCATGCTTATGAGCATCCAGTGCAGAGAAGGAGAAGTGGCAGAGGCGATTTCCACTTCCTCACTCCTTCCGCTCTGCAAGTCAACAAGATGGCCAGTTTTGGTCATCTAGCTGAGGTGCTTCAGAGGAGGAAGGAAAGAATTTGGAGTGCCAGCAGGATACCTCCTATCCTGGCGGCCCCATTCTCCTCCCCTCCCCACCTCCTGAGCCTCCCCCTCTACCCCCTCTCCGAGGTCGATTTTCCAACCTCGGACAAACATCTGGTGTAGCTCTGTCCATGACAGCTGCAGGTGGGAGGATGGGGATTGGAGAGCGGCTTCCCTGCTCTGAGGTTGGATCTGGGAATCCAAAGTATCCTATGGGCCCCTAGACTCTGTCTAGGGGCCATAGGATCACTCTCTTGTTTATTTTATTTACTGTACTTTTAAACCACCCAACAACTGAAGTTCTCTGGGTGATGTACAATACATTAAAAACATACAGTACAAACATTAAGATAAAAAAATTAAAACAGCACAGAATAAAACCAAGATAAAACCAGCAGCAAAGAATAATTTTATTTATTTAAATTTTATTATATTTATACCCTGCCTTTTTTCCTGCAAGGAACCCAAGGCGGCTTACATAATCCTCCTCCTCCTCCTCTCTGTTTTTATCCTCACAACAACCCTGCGAGGTAGGTTAGGCTGAGAGTCAGTGACTGGCCCAAAGTCACCCAGTGAGTTTTGTGGCCGAGCGGGGACTAGAACCCGGATCTCCCAAAGGAACAAGTCTTCCCCACTCCCAAAGATCTGGGTCCCTTTGGAGAAGAACCCCTTGAAGCATGGAGGGCTTCTGTTAGAAGAGGAATCAGTAACTCCTCCTTGGCTAGTGCCCAGCTCCTGTTTGGAATAGGAACATAGGAAGCTGCCTTATAGCAGGTCAGGCAATTTGTCCATCCAGTACAGTATTCTCTACTCTGATTGGCAGCCCCTCTCCAGCAGAGCTCTTCCCCATTACTCTGGCCTGAGCCTGGGTTTGCTCTTCAGCTCTTCAGTGGTTTTTTCTAGGTCAGGGGCGTGTGGACAACCTGTGGCCCTAGGACTCGCCTAATTTCCTACGGCCTTTCAAAAGCTCTCTACAACCAATCAGTTCAGATCTCTGGCAAGAAAAGAAAATGTCTCCCACTCTTGCTTCAAGTGATGTCTGTGAGGGTGCAATCCTATGAGGATGCCTGTAACCCTCCGAACTCAGAGGATTACAGGCATCCTATGCAGGGTGGGAGAAGCATGGAAGTGAAGGTTGCCCCTGTGCTTCTCCCACCCTGCAAAGGGCAGCTAGACAGCCGATTTCGGCTGTCTAACTGCCACGCTTCAGAGGGGGAGGGAAGGAGTCTGAGGTGCTGCCAGGATACCTCACATCTTGGCAGCACCAATCTCCTTCCCTCCCCGCCCCCTGGAACACTCCCTAAACCCCTTCTCCAAGGTAGCTTTTGTGACCTTGGAGAAGCAGTGCATGTGGTTATTTGTGCGCTGGCTGCGAGGGGAGGGAGGGGGATCTGAGCACATAGTTTCAGCTCAGATGTCGCAGCTGTTTTCTGATGTCAGAGTTGTTTTCCAACATCGGAGCTAGGACTAACCCCCCCCCCATGACCCTCTAGATCGGTGTTCTCCAACCTTGGGTCTGTCAGATATGGCTGCCCCAGCCAGTGCGTGTGCAGAGATGACAAGAAGACTCAGATGTTCATCAGCAAAGTCCTTTACTGAGGCTTTTAAGCATAGCAGAACTATTTACAGAGCAGTTGCATAGAGCCCCATGCAACAGGCACAGTCTTCCACAAAGCGACAAGACAGAGAGCTGAGAGCTGATCACTGGCTGCTGACCAGTGAGCCACAGAGCCAACAGAATAATAACTCAGCTCACAGATAAGCGGCTCCCTGCCTAGGAATTTGTCCTTGAGCAAATTAGCCTTGTGCACTCACAGGTGCACAGCGCCAGGCTAACTTCTCGATTCTTTCTGCCCCAAGGACAACTTAACACTTTCAGTCCTTGACAGGGTCCCCAGATGTTTTTGGCCTACAACTCCCAGCATGCCACAGCCAGCTATGCTGGCTGTGGCATGCTGGGAGTTGTAGGCCAAAAACATCTGGGGACCCAAGGTTGGAGAACACTGCTCTAGATGCTGTCTAGGGGCCATAGGATTGCGCTGCTCAGATCCCATTATGAAAATAACTTTGCCCAAATACTTCCATTTCAGTCAGCGTAACTACTCACATAAAATGCCCCCCCCCCTTCCCTTCTTCTGAATCACATCCAAATTCTCTAGTTCAGTGGTGCTCTCCAGGTTAAGGACTGGTGGTTTCCACATGCATTTACATCACTAGAATACTGTATACTTCATGACTAGGAGCTGAATATATGAAGTAATTTCACTGAAAAGTATTGAATTTGAGGTCATGTGAAGTGTGGAAATTTGCTGCCACAACTTGAATTCCATAAATACATGAATGCACAGATCAACGTTTTGTTAAAATGTGTGCAAATGATATTTGTAAGAGTAGAACCAATAAGATCCGTAAGCAATCTAAATTCATGGAATTGATAGAAAATGCATGCTGCATTATGAAATGAATTTATGTTGTGTTATGGCAGCTGCATAGCTAGCTCTTTTGCAGCCTTCCCCAACCTGGGCCCTGCCAGAGGTTTTGGCCTATAACTCCCATCATAAGAACATAAAAAGAGCCATGCTGGATCAGACCAAGATCCATCTAGTCCAGCATTCTCTTCACACAGTGGCCAACCAGCTGCCCACAAGAAACATACAAGCAGGACATGGGTGTGACAGCACCCTCCCACCCATGTTCCTTCAGAAACTGGTGTACATAGACATACTGCTTCTGATAGTGGAGGTGGCATATAGCCATCAGGATGGAGCCTTCTCCTCCATGAATTTGTCCAACCCCCTTTTAAAGCTGCCGAAATGGGTGGCCATCACTACATCTTGTGGCAGTGAATTCCATAGTTTAACTAGGTGGCGTGTGAAGAAGTATTTCCTCTTATCTGTCCTGAATCTCCCACCAATCAGCTTCATGGGATGACCCCGGTCAGCATGGCCAATAGTCAGGGATTATGGGAGTTGTAGGCCAAAACATCTGGAGGACACCCATTTGGGAAAGGCTGCTTTAGAGAATTATGATCTTGATGGATATTTATTTCAGGCATCTCTTCAGGAAGAGGCAGAAAGAAAAATTTCTTCAGAGAGTTGTAATTTTTACAACTTAAGCCAAAAAAACCCCAACCCAGCTCCCATGGGTTCAGCTTCATAAAATCCCTTACAGGGATCAATAAGCTTTTAAAGATATCCCTAAACATTTTGCTCTTGAGCTGGGGCCAGAAAACAAAGCAGTATTTGCTGTTGCTTCCATTTCCTGGTAAGCACATTTTTAATTTATTCCCAGGGACATTGGCAGTTATAGACTGGAGCAAGGATGGCTGGAAGAAGCACACATTTGGAAAGGGAAAAGTGTGAATTGTAATCCATGGGATTGGGAATTTATGCATTCCCTTTTATGCAGGGTGTCACAAGGTCTGACCAAAAACTGCACTTCTAGTGGCCAAACAGACATTATTTTAAATTTGTATCTAGCAGCTACATATTGTTTTCATTTTCACTCTAGAATAGACAAAGGGCCCCCCAATCTGGATTGGAAAGATAGCACGGGGGTTGGGTGGGGTGGGGCTTTTAAGGTCTGGACCAGGCCTCCTATTTAAATCATAGTAATTATTTCTAAATTTGTGTCTATGCATATAAATGATCATATGCAGATGTTATGCAAATCTACATCCTCTTTTCTCCTCTTTTTCTGTGACGCATAAGTGGCTGCTACCCTAACACTAGGATTGGGGTTTGGACAAGATATTACCTTAATAGCACCGGCCAGGTCTGGCAGGTACCACCATTTTGTTAGGCAAACTGGAAGAGATACGTTTCTGTGGGAACTAAGTACTGTGTCTGATGGCTCTCTGTCTTGAAAAGCTGACAGCATCTTTGGGGGCTGTCTGTCTCCCTGGGGATGTGGGAGTAGTGCACTTTGGCTAACTGTTGGAGTGTTTATGCTGTGCCTCCTCCTATGCTCAACCTGTGTATTTGTAAATACACACAAATATTTCAAAATGTCATAGGCCACCTGGGACCTTGGGTGCTTCCTGACGAGGCTTTCAAGGTGCTATTGGCTTGCCTTGTTCACAGGGATTTTACAGGGGCTCCACACGATGGCGTCATTCTCCTGCAATTGTCCCGCGCTTCCCCCCTCCTTCTCCCGTCTTTTCTCATTATGCAGAAAATCCGTTAATTTTTCAAGGCATGCAATAATAGCACAAACATCAACAATTGTGGATGTTTGATATCGCAACTTTCCGGCAATTTTTTCCTGAGTATGCGGTTGTGTGCTGCGGTGTTACTGTGGGAGGTGTCCCAAGAACACACCATAAGAGTGTTTCTCCACAGCTGTGCCATTTTGTTTCTGGTATCCATCCTGTAAGAGTTCTAATAGCTGATATTTCATCCCGAATTGCAGTGTGCTTTCATCATGGAGCCACAAGGATTGAGGTGGAGGGTGCAAAATGGCAGAAAAGCACATTGGTATATGTCCTGCTTCCGCTATAATTATAACCATTCTGCATGGAAATGCCTTTTCTGTGTGGTTTTTTAATCTATTTTTTTAAAGGAGTACATGCACAACTTTGTTATACCTGAATAGTGAACTATAAGCATTCTTTTATTTCATCATTGCAAATTTCATACATTTCATCATTTATTTCAAATGATATGCTTCTGCTTTCTGCTTTTGAACAGGAGAACATGAAGGGAAATCCATTGTGGGTGGGTGTTCCATTATATATGTGTAGTTTCAGGGTGCTTCCAGAGGAACAGCTACTAGCACTACCAATCCAAGGGGCATTGTGCAGTTCTTCTGTCTTTGTGGAAAGAAAAATGGAAGGTGTTTGGTCCCTGCCCACCCGCGCAATATAATTCTGTGAATGCAGCAGGACAATTGAATACTACAAGTGAGAAGGATCACTATCTGTATACATTGCGCACATGTCCATAATTCCTGCATGACAGTTTTTCTTGTAAACCGCCCCAGGAGCCTTTGGGCTGATGGGCGGTAAATAAATATATTAAATAAATAAATATTAAATTGTGGATCACAAACTGAATATGAGCCAGCAATGTGATGTGGCTGCAAAGAAGGCAAATGCTATTTTGGGCTGCATTAATAGAAGTATAGCTTCGTGATAATTCCCCTTTACTCAGCACTGGTTATGCCTCATCTTGAGTACTGTGTCCAGTTCTGGGCACCACACTTTAAGAAGGATGTAGGCAAACTGGAGACGGCTCAGAGGAGGGCAACAAGGATGATAAAGGGACTGGAAACAAGGCCCTATGAGGAGAGACTGAAAGAGCTGGGCATGTTTAGCCTTCAGAAGAGGAGACAGGGGAGATATGATAGCACTCTTCCAGTACTTGAAGGGTTGTCACACAGAGGAGGGCCAGGATCTCTTCTCGATCATCCCAGTTTGCAGGACACAGAATAATGGACTCAAGTTACAGGAAGCCAGATTCCACCTAAACATCAGAAAAAAATTCTTGACTGTTAGAGCAATGAGACAATGGAACCAATTACCTAGGGAGGTGGTGGGCTCTCCCACTCTGGAGGCATTCAAGGTGCAGCTGGATGGCCATCTGTCAGGGATGCTTTGACTTGGATTCCTGCATTGAGCAGGGGGTTGGACTCGATGGCCTTGTAGGCCTCTTCCAACTCTACTTTTCTATGATTCTATGATTCTATGAAATCTGGAAGTGCCCTCACTAAAAGGAATAAATAACACAGCTCTGTTTTGGAATGAGGGGAGAAAAGTTCTGGTCTATTGTTGCTGGTGTGCACTTGCAGTATAATTTTTTTTAAAGGTGCACACGCAGGTGAAGAGACTCACCTGCATGCATGCCCACTGAGGAATAAAGAAGTGGGAGGACGAAATTACTGATGGAGGAGAAGGAAGAGGAGGTTGTGGAGGGGAGCGTCAAAAAGGCAGCTCTTGCTGCTTTCCGTCTGGCTCCACCCACATGTGCGGAAAGGACGTTGTAGGATATGGCACAAATAAATTCACCCAAACCCGTATGGACTGTAACGATTCACATTTTGATTGCCATGTTGATTCTGCTGAATTACATGGACTTAAAGTCACCACATTATCAGTCTGGATGCCTTCTTTCATATGAAGGCCCATATAATTTCAATAAATAAATAAATAAAATGGAAACCAGCAACCTGCACCTGAAAGAAGGCTTCTGTCTGGAAGCACGTTTTCTTCTGAACTGGATAAGACTTTATCTCTGGAACTTCTCACCACTCCAAGAATCGGGGTGTATGTAACTATGTCTTTTCATCTATGATCTTGAAGGCATGCTTAATTTTCCTAATACAGAAAAAGAAACACCATTTCACATTGTTTTAATGACTTTCAATATATATTGCTTTTTGGGGAGGGGGGCTTTTGTGTCACTGCCCAGATTGCTCCAACCTATTTTATACCATTACAGTTGAATGTACAAGCATTTCAGGAGGAACACAATTTCATTATCCCTTTTCTTCCTTTTAGGACTTGCCCTGTTCAGAACATGATGTCAGTTTCTGGAATGAGCCCCTTTTCAGTGTCTAAAATATCTTGCATTTTAGTGCTTTGGGGCATTTCTGTTTTACTCCTTTATGAACTCAGGATTCCTATCTCTTCTGCCTCTTTGAGCCTAGGGTATGGCTTCTGGTGTGCACTGACACAGAGGGTGTGACGCACACATACATGCTCTGGTAACTTTCCTTCCTTTCTTTCTTTCTTTCTTTCTTTCTTTCTTCCAGGTCTTTGAATGGGACTGTAGCGATTTCACAGTTTTTGATTCACAGTTTCCCATTTGCCACTGTTTGATTTCTGCTGAATTACATGGACATTAAAGTCACCACATCCTGGGCAGCTGCTGAAGCTGTGAAAAGCTTCCAAGAATGCACATAGAAGCATAGATCTGACTTTATATCCTTTTGCAATATATTCATTTTTTATTTGACATTATGTGACATTAATCTGTCCGGGTGGGCATGGGTACATGTCAGCAGTGAGTGGGGCCAAAGCCAGCAGTGGCCAGAGCCAGAATCAAAAGTGGGTAGGTCACCCATCTTCTCTTTCTCTCTGCCGCCCCCTTTTCTCTCTCCCCCTCTTCCTTCCTGCCCACTGGGTTGCTGGGGAAGGGGGCTTTTGAAATTGGACTAAGGGCTGCATGTGATGTTAGGGGTGCAGTCCTACCCCTGCTGTATAACCTGAAAGGTGATCATGTACTCCAAACCAGGCTATGGAAATATGGGAAACTGTGCATTGTCTTCTTCTGCAGTGTAACTCCCTGAATAAACAACTCAGGTTTATCTGTATGCCTGCCTGTGTGTCTGCCTTTTATAAATAGGGACCCCCATGGCTGGGTCAGGCAGCCAGAAGGACCTTGGACTGCAGGGATGCATTCCTATCCCTTTCTTAGAAACCATAAGACTTGTGTTTGCCTACCTACGGGGTATGGCATTGCTGCAAAAAAGCAATATCCCTAGGTATAGAGTGGCAGGCTGATGTTGTGGAGAAAAATCACAGCATCTCACAGTTAAGTTCAGCCCACAGCTGTGACCCAGCCCTGACCTACATCTCACACTCCTCTTCTGCATGTTATGAAATAAGGCTTATTTCTTAACAATGGTGCACTGCACTCCCTGGAGAGGGCAGAACCAGGCGTCTGTGTGGAGGAACAAAATGAGGTGAGGGGTGGGGTCTTTCAGAAGGATGAGTGCTGCTTCTATTCAGTTGGTACCACTTTATTTACAGTAATACCTTGGATATTTGCAAGTAACTT
The DNA here is from genome assembly GCA_021292165.1 of Shinisaurus crocodilurus. Classification (NCBI taxonomy): domain Eukaryota; kingdom Metazoa; phylum Chordata; class Lepidosauria; order Squamata; family Shinisauridae; genus Shinisaurus; species Shinisaurus crocodilurus. The sequence goes on along the minus strand of JAHFWL010000782.1, from coordinate 181,871 downwards.
GGTTTGAGAGCGTTTTGCAAGACAAGCAAATTTTAAAATATTTATTTAAAATTTTTTGACTTGATATACAAGCGACGTCTTGCAATACAAGTACTGTAGTTAAATTAAAAATCTCTGTACAAATTTTTTTGGGGGAATTTCAGTTTTGATATAAGAGTGTTTTGGATTACAAGCACCTTTCCGGAATGAATTATGCTCTCAATCCAAGGCATGACTGTATCTCTTTATCTACTACATTTCTAATCTGCCCCATAACTAATGTTCTCTGGGCAGATTGCAAACAGTTAAAAGACTGAAATGCCATAGAACAGTTACAAATATAAAATACAATACAAAAATTTAAAAGGATACAATGCAATGCAATGCAAAACAACAAACAGGATTGGAATCGATAAACAGCCATAAAAATCTAGAACCAGGTCTCTAAAATGCCTGGGAGAAAACAAATGTTTTTGTCTGGCACTGAAAAAGATAACAATGTAGGCACCAGGCGAACCTCTTTGGGGAGTTCATTCCAAAAGTGAGAAAACCCTCTCTCTTGTAGCCACTCGTCTAGCTTGCTTCAGCAGGAACACCCAGAGGAGGGCCTCTGAAGATTAACTAAGGGTCCAAGCAGGTATGTGTGGGGGAAGATTACCCATTACTTCCTTACTTTTACCATTTAAGTCACCAGTGTATTGCAAAGACACACTTAGAATTTAACCCTAATAAGGCTAAAGCTCTGGAAACTTTAGTCCTGAAAATTTAAACCAAGGATTTACATCTTGAATCTGGGATTGTCATGAGGTGTGGACAGCAAAGATGGATTAGTGATGACTGGTTTGTGGAACTAGAGCTCTAATCTTTCTCTGTGTTTCCTTGTGTAATCCAATAATAATAATTATTGGATTATTTGAGCAAGAGCCATGCTGGATCAGACCAAGGGCTAGTCCTGCATTTTGTTCACACAGGGCCAACCAGAAGCCTTTGTAGCGGATGGGACCCCTTACTCCAAACCTCACACACTCAATGTGTACTTCAGCTGTCACCAAGTGCCACCTTGTATTGGTCACTTCAGACTTTAAACTGTCTTCTTAAGCTGCGTTAGCCAATGATATGTCTTAGGCCTTATATGTAGCTGTTCACCCACGTTTGTTTGTCTTTATTAAGAGCAGTTTGTTTTATTTGATTACTTGAAGCAGGGTGCCCCTCCGTTAATTCCCTTCTTACTTTCCTGTCCACCAGTCAGACTCTGGAGAATTAGAACTTTGAATAAAAAGGTTGATTTATTGTTCTAACAAAGTCTCTGAACTGATATTTAACTCAGGAACAGATAACTTGGATTTTCAACAGTTAATTCAAACTTGTTCTTTGCTTAGATTCAGGTTAAAGGCAGGCAGATGTTATACAGTGCTCTTTGTATCAACTTGGCTTGGTTACTTGAAGTTACAGTATCAGACCAGGGAACTTAACTGTCCCTCTCACTAGTCCAGAGTTTCACCTTCTTCCTCAGACAGAAGGTCCTTCACGCCCTAAGTGGAGACTCCTGTGAATTGTTCTATACTAACACCTTCACGTTTGCTTTCTCACAACTTAGTACTAGATTTCCTGTCTGAACTCTTTTCTTCAGTACCACCTTTCCCTACCTACTCTATTAACCTTCCACTCCCTCTCTTACTCCAACCCATTCTCTCCCCAACTGACAACCGACTCCCCTTAACTGCCAACTCCCTGGGGTTCTATGCTCTCTGCTTCAACCAATCAGAGCCTCTGGAATGTTCAGGTTGGCCCCTCCCCGGGCTTCTGCCTGTCACTCCGCCACAGCCTTTAAGAAGTCTACAAGCAGGACAGGCGTGCAACAGCACCCTATGCCTTGTGTTCCCCAGAAACTAGTATACAGAGACATACTGCCCTCAGATATGGGAGGTTATATATAGCCATCATGACTACTAGCCATTGATAGTCTTATCCTCCATGAACACCGTGTCTCAACAGGCAGTGTAAACATTTCAAGATCCGCCCCCCCCAAAGGAAACCCATGAAGAAGACAGAAAGCTCTTTCCAACTTTCCTGCTGGAAATGATGTATTATTAAAGAGTCAGTAACTAATGAGGATAAACATTTAAGGATGATGTGCTGGGAGATAAGTCAAATGCATTTGTTAGTCTTTTCCTAATGCTCTGCACAATTTATGCATCATTTGGAAATAAAGGAACCGAAATCTTTCACTAACAGACTGATGCAATGCAAAAAATGTATCACGTTGTTGTTGTTGTTGTTGTTGTTGTTGTTATAAAAGTTTAACTCATTTTCTGCCCAAAATCTTGAGCCCAAAGCAGCTCAGACTATTTGTTCATCAAGTCCAGTATTATTTATTCTTCCAGTGGCTCCCTGGGGTCGCAATCAGAGGGTTTTCTCATCACCTGCAATCGGATCTCTTTTTATCTGGAGATACCATGGCTTGAACCTAGGACCTTCTGCATGCAAAGTATGCGCTCTACCACTGAGCTATGCTGCCTCTCTCTTCTTGGGGAGGAATAGATTTATGTTCACAAATATCCTTCTTAGATGCTTTGTAGGAACTATAGAATAAGGCCCCTCTGCATACCTTCCTCTACTCTCAGTTCAATGGTCTGGTGCTTAAATATGTTGTGAATCATTCATAGGAGCAACAAGTACCTCTTCTCCCCTGGGATCCAGAACCTGATCATGTGAACCTGGTCATGCAGACTGTATGACCCTCATTGCTCGTGCAACTGCTCCCGTCTTTTGCACAGATGGAGGATGGAGCGAGTGGACATTGATAATTTCATATGCACTGGATGGTCTATTCTGTTCTGACACACTTCTGGACTTTGTAGTTTGCTAAATGCTAGGTTCTAAATCCCTCACCTCTAAGGGTGTGCATCCAAGCCACAGAAGACCCAGTGGTAAAGAGAACCCATCCGATATTGGTTGGCAGATTGCACTAGAGAAGAACTCAGAAGGGAATAAGTCTTGCAACAGTTGCTAGTAATGTATCCAAATTTATTTGGCATAGCAACGTAATCTCAAAGCCCTCTGGGTGCATATGACAAAACGGATATTCAGCTTTATGGTGCATTAATTCAGAAGACCTTCACTACATTTTTTGAGGACATTATTTGCTCAGAAAATACAAAGGGGTTATTTTACCCGATTGTTGTAGCTGATGATTAACTAGGGCCATGGTGCCCTTTCAAAGGGCAAATAAATTTATTCCCAATCCATTGGGTAATGTTGGCATAGGGGATTTAGTAAATGATTACCAGCTTGCTTAGAACTTAAGTAAATAAGCACAATACACAAGATCAAGGATACATCTAGTCCAGTGTCCTGCTTCAATTGGTGGCTAGCCAGATGGCTTTGAAAAGCCCATAGAATGGGCAATAGCCTTTCCCCCCTTGTGCCCCCCCAAATGTGGTTGCACATTCAGTTCTCATCAAAACACCATTTTCTATTATTTGTTCCCATTGTGAATTTCTAGAGATGTGCTGACCTTACATCTTATTATAACGACACACCTACAAAACGGTACTCCAAGAACAGAACCGATTGGGACTTAATTTGTAAAAATAAAAATGAATCTAGAAAAGATGGAAGTGGTGTGTTGGATCCATCTGGGGAGGAGGTGAAGTTCAACCTATCTGAAAACATTTGCACTTCCCTCTTAAGGATCAGGGTTGCAATTTAGGAGTGCTGTTAAATCTAGCACTTGCCTTGGATGCTCAAATGGTATCTGCGGCATGAAGTGCTTTCCACTAGCTTAGGTTAGTGTACCAATGGAGACTCCAGTTAGGCAAGGGTAGGCTGGACACAGTTATCCATATACTGGTAACATCCAGGTCCGACTACTGCAATACACTGCATGTTCAGCTCCTCTGAAGACTTCTCGAAAACCTAAGTCGGTTCTAAATACTGCAGTCTGGCTGATGATAACTAGCCTGAGTGATGAAGAACACATATCACCAGTCTTGTAACAGCTACATCACTTCTTGTGTGTTTGGGTGCAATACTCGGGACCAGTCTATCTCTATTCCCATATGAACTTGGCCATGTCATAATATCATCTGGGGGAGACAGCAGTTAATTGGGTGGTGACCAGGAGCAGGGCCTTCTCAGTGATGGTACCCCATCTTTGGAATGCCTTCCCTATGTTTGTATGCCTTGCACCTATCTTTGTGAGTTTGTTGCACCCGGCAAAAATGTCTGCTGTTAGAATTTTAACATTTACTCATGCAAATGACTGTTAATTGCTTTATCAGTAAAAAGTGCATTTTGGCATGGTGCTCTCCCCTCACCAAGGCTATGATTGGTCAGACTGGAGAGTGTAGATATATTGGCTTTGCCACCACTGGCTCTACGTATACAGTGCTAGCTCCAGGTTTTGGAGGGCCCTTGGGCAAAACACCCTCAATGGGCCCCCCTTCCCCAATGAGTCTACCTTCTCACACAGTGTTGTTGCCTCCTCCTCATTGCTACCACTTGCTTGCTTGCCAGGCAAGAGGGGCAGTGAGCAAATAGGCAGTGGTATCTACTGCTCCTTCTTCTCATCATCACAATTGTCTGGGCCAGACCAAGAGGCAGGTGCACAAGCAGGTTACAATGGTGAAGAGGAATAGCAGGTCCAGGCACCCTTGTGAGGAGGCCCTCTGGTGGGGAATAGGTCCTCGACAGCTGACCAGCCATGTTGACCCTTGATGCCGGCCCCTGTAGGTATAGAGTGAAGCATTTATATATGTCGTAAATCCGCCCAGTGTCAAGATAAGCCGTCATCGTTATAACAGTCCAAGTGTCGGAGCCAGAATATATTAGTCCAAAAGAGAGCAAACAGTAAACCAGTTAGGGGTCAGGCAAAGTCGTGGTCAAGGTTGTTCCAAGGTTCAGAGGTACAGAAATCTGAGGTCGGGAATGTCAGGAGCGTCTGGCTGTAGCTGCCTTAACAAACAATTGCTTCCAGCATCTGAGTGTGTTTGGGACCTGCCTTTTGAGCAGGCGCTGATTGGTAAGGCTGCCCAGCTGGGTCAGGCTGAACGTAGCCTGGCCCCACCCAAACACACTCCGGCACGGCTGGTCTCTGTCTGACCTACTGGAGGCACAACAATATACATCTGGAGGTTGCAGATGAGCAGTAACTCCATCTGCTGTGGAAGACAAAGGAAGACCACCCCTCAGCATCGGTTCTCATGGCCTGTGTGTTCAAGACTCTACTTGACACATTTTACACAGGCACGTTGGATATTTCAGAGTAAAGGTGTAAGGAATATACTTAAAACTGGCAATGCAGCTGGGCTTCTCAATAACGCAGAGGTATTCTGCTTCTAAACATGGAGGATTCCTTCACTTATCATTGTTTTTGGTTGACCTCAAGTCCTACATGAACTTGTCTAATCTTTTCTTAAAATCCACCAAAGCTAGTGGGGATTACAAATTCATTTTAGATTATATCTAACACCTAAAAGATTGAGTCATATATATCCAGGTACATATACAGTCATGTGAAAAAGAAAGTACACCCTTCTCGAGTTCCATGGTTCCACGTATCAGGACAGAAGAAAAATCATCGGGCCCGTAGCAGGTCTCAAAATTAGGAAAAGATAACCTCAGATGAACAACAACACATGACAGAGTACACCATGGCATTATTTATTGTACAGATATACAGCCAAAATGGAAAAGCCATGTGGGAAAAACTAAGTACACCCTTACTGCTGCCATAGGTATGAAGAGGCTAAGGAACAGCCAGGTGCTGCTAAGCAAATGCCCTTGAATTGATCATCAGCAAGTGTGACCACCTCTATAAAAGCTGACGTGTCAGGAGTTTGCTGGTCTCCAGCAGTCAGGTGTGTGTTACCACAATGCCAAGGAGAGAAGACATCAGCAATTATCTTAGGGAAGCAATTGTTGCTGCCCATCAATCCGGGAATGGTTATAAAGCCATTTCTAAACCATTTAAAGTCCATCATTCTACAGTGAGGAAGATTATTCACAAGTGGAAAACATTCAAGACAGTTGCCAATCTTCCCAGGAGTGGATGTCCCAGCAAATTCATCCTAAGGGCAGACCGTGCAATGCTCAGAGAAATTGCAAAACATCCAAGTGTTACATCTCAGGCCCTACAGGCCACAGTCAGCAGGTGCAACTTTAAGTTCATGACAGTACAATTAGAAAAAGACTGAACAAGTATGGTTTGTATGGAAGGGTTGCCAGGAGAAAACCTCTTCTCTCTAAAAAGAACATAGTAGCACGGCCTGGGTTTGCAAAGTTGCATCTGAACAAATCACAAGTCTTCTGGAACAATGTCCTTTGGACGGACGAGACCAAAGTGGAGCTGTTTGGCCATAATGCACAGCGCCACGTTTGGCAAAAACCAAACACAGCATATCAGCACAAACATCTCAGACCAACTGTCAAGCACGGTGGTGGAGGGGTGATGATTTGGGCTTGTTTTGCAGCCATGGAAATCGAGAAGGGTGTACTTTCTTTTTCACATGACTGTATGTTGGAGATGCAGATGTGTGAGAGTAGATAGGTTGCATGTCATCTGATATTATTGAAATATTAAGATCTTTTGGGGAAAGAGACAAGAAAATATCAATGAAATGACAAGATATAATCTGATTTACAATCCATTAATTGTTATTTTTGGATATGTAAAGAATGAGGTACCTGAAGAAGTTCAGGAAATGATCATTAATTTGCTAACAGCCACTAGAATTGCAGTCATATGAATGGAAGCAAAAGGACATCCTGTCAATAACAGAATGGATGCTGACTGTCTGGTATTTATATTGAAACTCACAAACATTAGAATTAAAGAAGGTAGACAGGGACACTTTTTAAAATTAAAAAAAAGGCTATTTTGTTACATTTTGGAATAATAAAGTGCAAGACGAGATGCAACCTTATGATTTATTGGGAACATTGTAAGGTGGAAAGGCTATGTAAAGTTATACAGCAATACAAATAGTTATCAATTGATTGGAATAATAATATGGGTGACTGTACAATAGGAATATGTATAAAATCTGAGAAAAGATCATATTAATAATAATAATAATAATAATAATAATAATAATAATAATAAATGGAGCAACACTATCAGGGGAGGCTGGGGACTCCTATTTTGGTGTGGCTCCTAATCCATTGCAGCTTTTATGTGGAGCTTTATAGGGGCTATCCATGGTGCTGAACACCATCCTCACAATAGGTTCACCACCATGGAACACCATGGATAGCTCCTATAAAGCTCCAAATAAAACCTGCAATGGATTAGGAGCCCCACCGAAATAGGAGTCACCAGCCTCCACTGGACACTATGGCCCCTAGACATTGTCTGAGGGGCCATAGGAGTTTTTTTTATTCCTAGCTCCAAGGTCGGGGACAGCACTCCGACCTGAGAATTGTAGCTCCGCTGCCCCTGCCCCCTCACAGCCGGAGTGGAAAGAACTATGCCGGCTGCTCTCCGAGGTCAGGAAAGCTGCTCCTCCCACTCTGTATTGGATGCCTGTAAGCCTCCAAGTTCAGGTGCTTATGGGCACCCCAATAGGATTGCACCCTAATAAAGTAAAAATGGTTTAAAAAGGTAGTGAGCATCAACGCAAAAGTTAGGTATGCACTGTATTAAGAAGCAGAAGATATGAAAATTGTGTCATCCACCTAGGTCAGTGTTCTCCAGCCTTGGGTCCCCAGATGTTTTTTGGCCGGGGCATGCTGGGAGTTGTAGGCCAAAAACATCTGGGGACCCAAGGTTGGAGAACACTGACCTGGATGAATGGAGGAAGCTGTTGCATTACTGTAGTTGTGAGATTTCTTGTACCAATTTGCCCTTGGAATTTAAAAGGGGGGCATTCAGCAATCAAAGGCTTTTCTACTTCTGAGCTGTAGTAACAGCAGTGAAGGGTGAGCTCCATGACCATTGTGATCTGCTTCTGCTCCAAGTATGACTCTCGGAGTCAGGTCTGGGCAGTCATGAGTTAACAATGAACGAAAATTTTCTATTTTTGTCATGCCTTTAGCCACACTTAATGAATATTGATAGTGAAACTAAGAAAATTATATAACCATTGTACCCTGTAAAATTGAAGTAGGATTATTGCTTTATTATTCTTCAGTCTTAAGGATTAAAGTATCTTCAAACTAGCCCAATACAGTGTTTAAGTTAGGACTAGTGTTCTATCAGAACTTCATGTAGCTTTTTACACTGTAACCCAGAACTCAATTTAAAGTGGAGGGAGTTGGTGCCCCCTTACCTATTCTGATGATTTGGATAAACATTTTGGAGAGTCTGGGGTTGGTCATGTGGATTTCATTAAGGCCCCCCTTATCCCCCCACCTAATAATTTGAGCAGGGCTGGAACTACTGCTATCTGAGGTTGTGTGTGTGTGTGCAGAGGCGTAGCGTGGGGGGTGCAGGGGGGGCCGGCCGCACCGGGCGCAACATCTGGGGGGGGCGCGCTCGCACTCGCAGCTCTCTGCCCCTGCCTGGCTCACTCACTCTCTCTGCAGCCTTCATGGGATCTGTAGCCCCGCCGCCGCCTCCCGGGATTAACCTCCTCGCCGGAGCTGCAGCAGCAGGAGGGGGAGAAGACGAGGAGGAGGAGGAAGGAATCCTTCCTCCTCCTCGTCGTCTTCTCCCCCTCCTGCTGCTGGAAGGAAGGAAGGCGGGAGGAGGACGCCGCCGCCAGCCGCGTAAGTGGCAACTTTGCTGCCGCCCCGCCCGGACTGCTTTGCATGGGGCTGGCCCGGCCCGGCCTGGCCCCCCGCCTGGATCGGGTCCCCCAGCAAACTTTGTGTCGCTCGCCGCGCAGGTGCCTCGGGCCGGACGCGGGCAGGAGGGGAAGGCGCCCCGCCAGGCGGCGGCGGCGGCGAAGGAGGCGACGCTGCCCGGGCTGGGCGCGTTTCAGCGGCGCGGCACGGGCACGGCGCGGCGCAGCGGAGAGTCCGGCGGGTGGACGGGCTGCTGCCTGCCTCGCCTCGCCCTGGCAGGCAGGAGTGCCTCGACGCCCGGCTCGGCTCAGCAGAGGGCAGATTGATCGGCCCATCTGCATAATCGATAGGGCAGCGAAGAGGGTGGCCGGGAAATGGCTGCCCGCCCGCCGCCGCCGCTGCTCCCCTCCGCCAGCCTTCTCGCCACGCTGCGCGGGGAGCGAGCCTCTGCCCCGGAGGAGGCGCCCCGGCACGCTGCCTGCCAACATGTCACTGGCGCCCGGAGCCCCCCGGCACCCTCCTTCTGCCTAGGTAGGGGGCACCCGGAGAGTTGCAAACAGGAGCCCCCCCCCTCGGCCCGCTTGCCTGGTTGGCTTAGTGCTGAGTCCCTGTGCTTATCTAAATATTTGCAAAAGCGCCTTTTTTTTTTTTTAATTGCTCGGAGCAAACCGAGTCGTGTCCTTTGGGGGGGGGGGGAGAAAATGTCCGGGGGTTGCGGCGATTGGTGCCAAGTGCGTCTTTCGCCCAGACCTTCGCCGTTGGGTCCTGCGAAGCGCCGGGCCGAAGCGCCCGTGGAAGCCGCCTTCCAGCTCGCCTTGGCCACCGGGTCTTGCCTTTGGGCCCATCTAGTGGAAGAGACTCGAGTGCTAAAATCCACGGGTTAGGGGGCGCAAATTACTTGCCTTGCCCCGGGTGCTGACAACCCACGCTACGCCACTGTGTGTGTGTGTGTGTGTCAGTGTGTGTGTGTGTGTGTGTGTGTGGCTTAATTTGCACCTTTTGAGATCTTGAAACAGTAATCTACCGGGAAGAGAAATACATAAATCCCTGTACTATATGTAGAAATCTGTAAATACTTTATCTCAGCCTAGGTACAAAATGGATCGTAGTCTCTCTCTCTCTCTCTCTCTCTCTCTCTCACACACACACACACTTATTTATTTATTTATTGCATTTCTATACCATCCAATAGCTGAAGCTCTCTCCGTGGTTCACAGCAATTAACACCATAAAATACAATATAAAAATTGTAAAGTTTAAAACTACAGTATAAAAACAATAACCAAACAGAATCTAGCTGCAGTGCAAAGATTTAAAATACAATACCAAATTTAAAACAGAAAGTGAAAAACTTAAATGCCTGGGGAAACAAAAAGGTTTTCACCTGGTGCCGAAAAGAGTACAGCGTAGGAGCTAGGCGAGCCTCTCTGGGAAGTTCGTTCCACAACCGGGGGCACCATAGCAGAAAAGGCCCTCTTCTTTGTAGCTGCCCACCTCACTTCCTTTGGTGGGGGCTCCCAGAGAAGCACTGCTGAAGTTGATCTTAGGGTCCAGGCAGGTGTATGTGGGAGGAGACTATCCTTCAGGTAACCTGGCCCCAAACCATTTGGGGCTTTGAATATTAATGCTAGCACTTTGAATTGGGCCCGGAAATTGACTGGCAGCCAGTGCAGATGGAAAATAACTGGCATAATAATATGATCACGTTGGACACAAACGCTTGCAGAACAGAGATTTAGTGCTTCCAGGGGCAACCAGAAACACTCATTTCTGGAATGGGGAAGGTCAGCAGAGCCAACGTGATCATATTATGCCAGTACTTTTCCATCTGCACTGGCTTCCAGTCCATGTTTGGGCCTGATTCAAAGTGCTAGTATTAACATTCAAAGCCCTAAACAGCATTGAAGAGTCCTGCTGGGTCAGTCCAGGCATCCATCTAGACCTGCATCAAACCCTCCAGTAAGGCATGGAGGCCTTTATGCTCTCTTGCTGTTGGTCCCAAGCCAAAGTGGCATTTTCACTCTGAACCTAGAGCAGGGATGGAGAACCTCAAACCCAGGGTCTCAATCCAGCCCTCCTGGGGTTCCCTAAACAGCCATGGTCCCTTCCTTGGCCCCACTCCTTTCTCCCAACCATCCACCATTTTGTGATTTCCTGGTGTATGTGTGTGTGTGTGTGTGTGTGTGTGTGTGTGTGTCCGTCCCTGGCTCTACAAGGTTGAAATGCCTCTCCTAAGGCTTAGTTCCTGGCACTAAGAGCTTTAAGCTACAATACGATGGCCTGTGTTTTTTTTTGCATTTTTGGCCCCAGCCCTTTTGACTTTGGCCTTGCCACCTTTGCATTCAACCCACTCACCCCCACCCCCACCAGAATATGGTTCTCAAGGGCTTATCTGAAATGGAATTTGGCCCTCAGGCTGAAAGAGGTTCCATATAGCCACCATCTAGACCTACCCTCCATGAACCCGTTTTAAACCTACCTAAGCCAGTGACCATCTGCCACATCCTATGGCCATGAATTCTGTTTTGGAATTATGAAGCCATAGTCCCCCAAAGCATCTGCAGCCCCCAAAACATCTTTCTTGCCATCTCACTACAACGACGTATTTCTTTGGCCAACTATAAAAATCCCCTGGAAACCCAATGTGCTGTGGCAGAGAGCTTTTTAACAGGAAATGGAGAAGAAAAGAGACTCAATTTTTTTAGATATGATGTATCTGTGCCCTACTTGAACAATGAAATGGGATGATTGGAGTCTAGCTGAAAGCCAAAGGATTTCACTGAAACATTTCAAGATGATTTTTAAAAAGTGACTTCTTTGTTCAGCATACAAGAGATCTGATGAAACTGGAAATGACTTTAGGGCATCTACAGACTGAAAACTTTACTACCATCCCCCATCATATATCAGAGATACCATAAGACTTCATAGGAAACTCTTATACCAGGTCAAACTATTTGTCCATTTAGCCTAATGTTATCTACTCAGCAACAGTCCAACCACTCAGACAAAGGTTCTTTCAGTCACACACAACCTGGTACTTTTAACTGGAGATATCAGGGGTTGCATGTGGGCAAGTTTCTATGTATCTGCTTCCTGTACGTGAGAATAGTCTGCATGTATGCAGTGTAACCATTTCCTGTTGGATGCAAACATGTTTTACTATTGTGACCATGCTCTCGTTGCAAACAAGTGTTCTTTTCTTTTTGGGGATGTTAAAACTGCCAGCCCAGTGCTCAAGAAGCAGAACAATGCACCAATAACCAAAACCAAGCCATAAAACATTGCAATTAAACCAGTACACAATGAACTAAAAATGGTGGCCACAAAATTAACCATCCCCCTTATCTCTGGCCACTGAAGACAGCTCTAAACAAAAATGCTTTGCATTGTCTCTTGGATATAGCAAGCTGATAAGGTCACACAAATGGCTTCCAAGAGGAGTTCTGTGACCTGGGAACTATGTTTGAGAACGCCACCCTACATGTCCATAGTGTGTTCTGACTTGATACACAGATGCTGTCTCCAAAAGAGCATCTTCCAGGAGATTTCAAAGGCTGTGATGGAGCATTTAGGAGGAGGTGTTCCATCAGATACATATGAACACAAACATTTGGGGGGCATATTGTTAAGCATGTGTGCCCCATTTCAGTGCAGTGACAACTTTCAGGGTGTCCTGTACAGCTCAGTTCAAGGCACCCAGAAGTGCCAAAACCAGCAAGGCAGGGTACATGCTGCAAGAAAGCAGAGTCAAAGCAAGTCTGTCACATCAGGTCATGACAAGTTAAGTCTAGTCATGTCAAATCAGGTTAGGTCTCATCAGGTCAAGTCCAGTCATATCAGGTCAGCTCTGGTTTGGTTTGCTGAATAGCAAGGCAAGATTAGACCAGGCAGGATCTTTCAGAACCACGAACAGCTCCAAGATAGCTGAGACTCAGTTAAAGAAAGCTGTTGACTCAGCAATAGTTAATGGCTTTCTGAAGCCTTATAAAGGCCAGCTGATCTAAACTTGCAGTGAGCCACACCCCCTCAGAGAAGTAGTTTGTTTCTTAAAAGGCCATTGCCTAATTTTGTAGCCACTGGCTTCTACAGGGTGGGGGTGCTGAAGACTGTAAAGGGGAGTGTCTTCTGCATCTGAGGAGTCAGATGGAGCCATGCTTTCTGGCCTGGAAGGCCCTGGCATATAACAGGGTTGGGTTAATGGAGGGAGTGTCTTCTGTCAGTCCATAAAAGCCAGTCCTCTTCAGAGCCAGAGGGGGGATTGAGGCTGGGGAACATGACACAGGAATTCCAGCACTTATTCAGCATTTAGTTGTCTTAAAAGGTCATTGGAGACCTATAGCATTTCTGTGGTATAATATTTATTTACATAGAATCATAGAATCATAGAATCATAGAAAAGTAGAGTTGGAAGGGGCCTACAAGGCCATCGAGTCCAACCCCCTGCTCAATGCAGGAATCCAGGTCAAAGCATCTCTGACAGATGTCTGTCCAGCCGCACCTTGAATGCCTCCAGACTGGGAGAGCCCACCACCTCCCTGGGTAGTTGATTCCATTGTCTTATTGCTCTGACAGTCAGGAAATTTTTCCTGATGTTTAGGTGGAATCTAGGTTCCTGTAACTTGAGCCCATTATTCCGTGTCCTGCAAACTGGGATGAACGAGAAGAGATCTTTGCCCTCCTCTGTGTGACATCCCTTCAAATACTGGAAGAGTGCGATCATATCTCCCCTCAGTCTCCTCTTCTGAAGGCTAAACATGCCCAGTTCTTTCAGTCTCTCCTCATAGGGCCTTGTTTCCAGTCCCTTTATCATCCTTGTTGCCCTCCTCTGAACCCTCTCCAGTTTGTCTATGTCCTTGTTAAAATGAGGTGCCCAGAACTGGACACAGTACTCAAGATGAGGCCTAACCAGTGCCGAGTAAAGGGGAATTATCACTTCCCGCGATTTGGAAGCTATACTTCTATTAATACAGCCCAAAATTGCATTTGCCTTCTTTGCAGCCACGTCGCATTGCTGGCTCATATTCAGTTTGTGATCTACCACAATTCCAAGATCCTTCTCACTTGTAGTATTGTTGAGCCAAGTGTCCCCCATTCTGTAACTCTGCATTTGGTTTCCTCTCCCTAGGTGCAGCACTTGGCATTTATCCCTGTTAAATTTCATTCTGTTGTTTTCGGCCCAGCGCTCCAGCCTATCGAGGTCACTTTGAATTTTGTTTCTGTCTTCCAGAGTATTAGCTGTTCCACCCAACTTTGTGTCATCTGCAAATTTGATAAGCATTCCCTGTACCTCCTCATCCAAGTCATTAATAAAAATGTTGAAGAGCACCGGGCCCAGGACCGAGCCCTGTGGTACCCCGCTCGTTACCTCTCCCCAGTTTGAGAAGGAACCATTGATAAGCACTCTTTGAGTCCGATTCTGTAGCCAATTGTGGATCCACCTGATAGTTGATCCATCTAGCCCACTCTTAGCTAGCTTACTAATCAGGATATCATGAGGCACTTTGTCGAAAGCTTTGCTGAAGTCCAGGTATATAATGTCCACAGCATTCCCACAGTCCACAAGGGAGGTTACCCGATCAAAAAATGAGATCAGATTAGTCTGACAGGATTTGTTCTTGACAAATCCATGCTGGCTTCTAGTAATCACTGCATTGTTTTCAAGGTGCTTGCAGACTGACTTCTTTATAATCTGCTCAAAAATCTTCCCGGGGATTGATGTCAGACTGACTGGCCTATAGTTCCCAGGTTCCTCCTTCTTGCCCTTTTTGAAGATGGGAACAACATTTGCCCTCCTCCAGTCGTCTGGCACTTCACCTGTCCTCCATGATTTCTCAAAGATAATAGACAGTGGTTCTGAGAGTTCTTCTGCCAGTTCCTTTATTACTCTAGGATGCAGCTCATCAGGCCCTGGAGATTTAAACTCGTTCAGAGTAATCAGGTGCTCCTTGACCATTTGCCTATCAATCTCAAGCTGCAATTCTGCCCCTTCAGTCTGCATTTCAGGTTTGCCAGGGGGGTCATAGACCCTCTTTTGGGAGAAGACCGAGCCGAAGTAGGAATTGAACACTTCTGCCTTTTCTTTGTCTTCTGTTATCAATTTGCCATCCTCATTGCGTAGTTGAACCACCAGTTCTTTCTTCTGTCTTTTACTGTGCATGTATCTGAAGAAAGCATGCACAGTAAAAGCATGCACACACACACACACACACACACACACACATATATAGATTGAGCATAAGATGGGGGTTCACAGCATGAACACTCCAACAGTTTACTGCTCCTCATCAGATACATATGGGAACCCATAGTGCTGTAGAATTTCATGCAGAAATCAAGGTCAATCTTTCCGTCCCAGTTCCAGCAAAGACTGAGATTTAGTTTGCTTCTGTTGATTCCTTAGTGCAGGGGAGGGCAACCATCAGCTCACAGGCCCAGTGTGGTTGTCCAGTCTGGCCACGGAGGGTTGGACACCACTTGCAGGCCCCTGCAAGTAACATGGAATTGAGTTGATTCCTGTGCAGAGAGGCATGGTGCTCTGTGCCTCTCTGCACAAAAAAGTGGGCGGGGTCACCACCAATGATGCTATGGAAGGGGAAGACTTTGGAGTGACGCTCCACCCCCTTGATGTCATCCAGCCTGCTGGACTTGGTCAGGGGGGGGCAATCCAGCCCCTGGACCAAAAGATGTTGCCCCCTCCCTTAGGGAGTTGGTAGGGAAAGGGAAAGGTTGGTAGAAAAAGGTAGTTCAACTTACAGAAATCTTAGCATCCATCATTACATAGTCAGAGATCCTGAATATTTTTGCAGTCAGAGGCACTGGGCTGCAAGGGACCCCTGGAAGGCCATTTAAAATGACCCCAAATGCATAACATTATATTTTGCTATACTCATGTGGGGTGGTTGGTGGCTCTCAGTGGCATCACTGGACTTTGCCTATTGCAGACTGTGACTGGTGTCTTCCATTTGGTGCTAATTGAGCCATGCAGTTGATCAGTTGAGATAATTCCTCATATGGAATAGTAATATCGCAGCAAGCTCCAACTTGCTAATCTGACATGTCTCCCCACACAATGAAAATGGTTTTCAGAGGCTCCACTTTCTGTGCCGTAGTTGCCTGAGGTCAGGGATGGCCTTGACAAGAAGCAGAGCTTTTACTGTTGTGACTTTGAGGCTATGGATACTGCTGCTGTTTAGGCTTTTGTGGTTTTATCATCATTTTGTTATTTTGCAACATGGAAACTGCATGCTTATGTGTGAGAGGCTCCAGTGTGGTTGGGGTCATGTCTAGATGACCCAACCATGCTAGTGAGGTAGGGAGGGGGGTTGGAATCACATTTCCCAGTGGCAAAAATATTGCAGCTTGATTGCTGTGACAAATGTTTCAGCTTGAGGAAAGACATCTAGATTTCATGCAACAACTGAATAGCATCTGTGCAGTTATTGTCCTCTCCCCCCAAAAAGCTCATCAGCTTCAAAACAGATGTTATTAAGCACAATTCAAACATTGTTGTTAGAATGTGAGCAAAGGGAGAGGATTTAATGTGTGGCGACAGAGTGGGATGGGGGAGCAATCAAGCTTCAGATCTTTCGACTCTAGATGCATTGTTATTAAATAATAATATTTATGTGCATTTTAAAAATATTTATTTAATCATATAAAATAAAATTTAAAAATTAACATAAAGACTCACCCAATACATGTGTATCTTTCAACAACAAAAAAATCAGATGAGGAACACAACAAATATGGATGGACATTATCTCTAAATTTACCATTCCAAAATATGACAAAGACACTCCAGGTTTCAATAAACCTATCCTCAAACATGTGTTCTTCTCCAGCCCTTATACAAAGTTAATTTCATCATTATTGCCACATCCCAGATCCTAAAAAAACCAATCAGAGGAGGGGTAGTTCCCTTTTTCCAAAATGAAGCTATAGAGAATTTTCCCACTGCAAAAGATTAATTCTTACTTCCACGTCCACCTTTTCCACAAGATATTTAATATACGGTACTTAAGGAGTATCCTAAGAGTATCGACCCATTGGAAGCTTATAACCTGTTATCTGCTCAATATAAAACACGGCCAGATTCCAATAAGATTTAATTTTAGCGCAATGCCAAAAAAAAAAATGTGCATATACTGTGTTCCACCAGAACCACATCTCTACCATGTTCTAAGCCATCTATCTTCTTAATTTTGTATGGTGTTCATATTTAACTCCTTGTGCATTTTAATCTTTGTTTTGCCTCTGAAGTCCTATTTTGCCACATTGTCTTAAATAAAGGGAGGGAATATATATATATATATATATAGGCACACACAAACATTTGACCACTCAGGAAGATAACATTTTGCTTATTTGCAATATACGGTATTGCTACATGAGCTAGTGTGTGTGTGTGTGTGTGTGTGTGATTGACAGTAGGGGAGGCACTCCTCTTCCCCCGTGAGGCCCTGAACTTATTATAACCCAGAGAGGCGCTCCTCCGGGCCGGCTCCTGTCTCTTTAAGCTCCAGCTGTTCTCGTCCTCCTCCCACCCATCCTCTCCTGTGTCTATTTTTAGCTCGCTTGGCGATGGTCGCATCCATTCCTCCCGCTCCCCTCGCCCACCCCTCCTCCTCCCCTTTCTCTCCCCCCCCCCGTCTTTCTCGCTCAGTGGTACTTTCCACGCCGAGAAGGTCAGCCGACTGAGCATGCCCGAATGTCGCTCGCAGCTCCGGAGCCTAGCTAGGATGCGCGCTTGGCTAATCCCATTCACAGGCAGAGGGCCGTGGCGCACGCACGCGCTCGCGCTGCCTGGCTGGCGGGACTGAGCGAGCTCTGCAGGACTCAGCGAGGCAGGGGAAAGCGCAGCCCGCTCTTTCCCTCCTCCTCCTCCTCCTCCTCCTGCTTCTCCGGGCAAGTAAGTTTCTCTGCTGCTTCTTCGGGGTCCCTCCATCCTCCTCCGCGTCCCTGAGGTCACCGGGGCGTCCTGTAGCTGCCGCTGCTGAAGCAGCAAAAGCTGCTGCCGCCTGGGCAGTGGACGGACGGGGGAGGCAGCTGTCCAATCCGCAGGGCAGAGAATGCCCCGGTCGCGCCGCCTGCTTCCTTGGGATACTTTGGCTCGCTTCGGAGCGTCCTTTCTGACGCTTTCCTTGCCCTGGCTCTCCGATGTGGCGCGGTGCTCTTCTTTGCTACTGTGTGGCGCGGAGCTCATTTTTTCTCTCTGCCTGGACTGGAGGGGGTTTGTTTGTTTGTTTTTGTTGTTTTTTTTAATTATTTGGGAGGGCAGTGAGGGGAGAGAAAAAGAAAACTCCCCCTCTGTCCTCCACCCGACCCGCCCCACACACACACCCATCCCTGCAGGAAGGGATCTCGGGCTCAAGGAAAGGAGAAGAGGTGACGGAGGAGGAGGCATGGGACAGCGTGATGGCTGGGGGGGGGGAGAGACTCCAGGACCAGGAAGAAGGGAGGAGTAATGGATGCAGGAAGAGGGGCGGGGGGGGGGAGAATCGGCTCTGGACAGAAGAATGGTCCAGAATTAGCACCTGGAACTGAGCAGGAGGGCAAGGATCCGTTGGGGGGGGGGGGGCGGGATGAAGGCAGCTAGGTGGAGAATGCATGGGCGGAGGGAACTTGCTCGGAATTAGGGAGCACTGGGCAAAGGGGATGGATCCAGTGAGGGAAGTAGGATGACTGGACAGGGCCAGTGTGCAGGGAGGGAGCACTCTAGTCCGTAGATTTGCCATTTGGATTTCTAATTGCTGCTGGGATTTTTGTGAATTGTGGACCACAGCTTGTGGAAAGGGTCCAGAGCTTTGCTAGATACTGCTAAGTACACTGCTGCAGTGCATATTATACCCTGAAGCATCGCTACACCTTCCCCACCACCACCACCCTCAAATCTTGCACACAAACACAGCCTGGATGGTGCCTGTTGTGCCCTTCCTGCAGAGGGATGGATGAGTATGACCAGTGAGATCCCGGGGGCAGTACTCTGTTGCCCCCTTGATGCGTGGCAGCAATGCCCAGGCAACATTACAGGGTTGGGAGTCGGGCTGGGACTGCAGAAGTGGCACCCCCAAGGAAGCTTCTGATTTGGGTTTGGCGGGTTAGTAGGTTTCCTTGCAAATCTCCGCTGCTGCTGCTGCTGCTGCTGCTGCTGCTCAGGCTGTGAGCCCGTGGTATTCTGGAAAGTCCCTTGGTTATCTAGCATCGGCAGCATGTGTTCCGCTGCCACAGTTTTCTGAATGGATGGAGGCATACGCAGGTGCTGTCATTCTCCCCTTTAATATTCAGCCAATGCTGCCACGTAGAGACCAGCCCAATTCCCTAAAGAAGAAATTAGCACGCCCCAGCAGGATTCTTTTGGGAAGGGGGGGGGGGAAGGTGTCCTCATGTATTTGCTATCTTAAGCAGTCCCCTGCTTCTTTTGCTCTTCTCCAGAGTCTGCTTTGCCGATGAGCGGGCTCTATGTCTTGTTCTGCTGCCGGAAATGCACTCTTGCGCCAGGCTCATTCATTCTCCCATAGAGCAGCCTCTTGAAATATGCATATGTGGTGAGATGACTACACCAGTGGTGCTATTGTGCCATAGCTGTCATTACTGAAGGAGGCTTTAACATTATTAATGCACTCAAGATTTAGGAGAAGTAAACTCCAGTGGAAAGAGCCAAGTATGATGTCACCAATGAAGCCAGGTTAAGCAGCACTTTGAATTCAAATGAAGTTACAAAAATGTATGTAACATCCCATGGGGTGGTGAGTTAATGCGAAGTTACCCAGAGTACATGACTTAATATATTAGATGTGCTCAGCTGAGAATAGAAAAGCATCTTCTAACTTGGTTAGGGGGAACAAATATTAAACTAAACTTATTCACCCTTCATCATGCTGGCCAATGAAAATAACTGGTGCTATTTTAGCCAGGAAATAAACACTGCAAATTTAATAGTGATGAATACTTGATGAATTAATTGTTAAATATGTTTTCAAACTACAGCGAAGGGATGATAATATTTAAGTAATGAGAGTGAGAGAGACTTAAGTATGACTCTTGGGAGATATAGTATTACGTTAAATAGCATGCATTATCCATGTACATTAAACTGTTGTTTTTTCTGATGTCGCACCAAGAGGCAAAACCTGTACATGGGGAATGTGCAAATGAGAACAGCTGGTTCTGTTCTCAATTGCTCCCACTGAGTTCTGTGGAACAAAATAGGCTAAGATCTGGATCACAGTCTAGAAGGGACAACATCTGACTTTCATCATGGTGGAGTTATCTTAGGTAGGGGGAGGTTTAATCCACAACCCAGTGTTGTCCCTTAATGTCCCTGTGTTCCTACCCCCTTATAAAGGACTGAGTGCCTTTCACTGATGTGGAGAAAAACAAATTGCTTCATTTGGAGATAATGTCGAAGGTGGACAAAACCCTCTCAGAATCCTAAGAATGGTGGCCCAGATTGTTTGCACTGACAGGGCGGGGGGCATCCTGGAAAGGAGCCATGTGTCTCTCTGTACTTTGGTTCTCTTGGTTCTGTAGCATATATAGGCTGTCTCTTACACATGGTGCTCACCATATTGATGGACACTTGGCTGGCCTGGAGCCTAGAGAAGAGTGTGAAGGTACATGATGCAGTTCTGTTGCTGAGGCAAATCAGATTTCGTATCCTGTAAGCTGTTTGGATGAAAGTCCAACGGGGAGTTTTAGAATGGTATGTCAGCCACACTGGAAGAGCATTCATAAGTAAAGTTGTTGTTGTTGTTGTTTGCTGGGGTGAGGGCAGTATCCAGTCAGACACTAGCATCAACGTAAATTACGTTGTGCTAGCATAACCAGGATACCTAGATGGACGTCTTCCTGTATATTTAGCACTTCTGAGGGTGCCACATGCTCCTGAGGTTTGCTTCAGGAGCACTTGCAGTCGAGCATTTAGTGTTGCAACACCCACCCTCTGGAATGCTTCACCAATTGGTATTAGACAGCCCCCCTCCCCCCAGTTCTGACATTTAGACTTCTTAAAACTCATATCTTCGCACAGGCTTTCCCTGAACCCAGCTGGCTGTGATTTGAAGCACACAGCATAGTGTGCAGTTTTAATGTTGATTAATTTTGCATCTTTTTGTTTCATATTTATTGTTGTTTTGATGCCATTCTATTTTATGTTTACTGCTCTGATATCTCTGTGAAAAGTGGTATATAAGTTTGAGTAATAAATAACTAATAAAAATATACCCAGTCAACCCCTGAGATCTTCTGAGGAGCCCTTACTTGGTCGTTCTGTGGACAATGGAATGCCATCCGGTACAGTACATAACCGGGCTTTCTCAGTGGTGGCACCCACCCTTTGGAACGCTCTCTCATGTGTGATCTGAGAGGCAGAAATGGTGGCAATGCCTCTTGAAAACATACCCATTTACACAGACTTTCTCTGACCAGTGAGACTCTCTTACCACCCTGTTTTATTGTTATGATGATGTAATGGTTTTAAAAGTTCTTAACTGCTTTTAATTATTTATTTTATATTGTTATTGTTATGTCATATTTTAAGGTAAACCACTTAGGAATTTTAATATATTAAGGGCACAATCCTATGTATGTTTAGACAGAAAAAAGGCCTACAACTCCCAGCATGCTTTTTTCTGTCTAAACATACATAGGATGCACCTTAACTGGTATAGTCTTTTAGCCTTTCAGTTTCTGTTGTTTTCAATCTGTTAATGTATTTTAAATCTTTGCACTGCTGCAAGGTTTTATTTTGGTTTTCATTTTTAATTTATACTGTAGTTTTAAACTTTTATGTTGTATTTTATCATGTTGTATTTTATGGTTTTAATTGTCATTAATTGCCAAGAGAGCTTCAGCTATTGGGCAGTATAGAAATGTAATAAACAAACAAATAAATAAAATATAGAAGTATTGTAAATAAGATAAATAAAAACGAATAAGAGACCTCTCGTGCAACACCAATAGCATTAGCTGGTGTAATGAGTTTTCCAGGAATCCCATTGCGCCAGCTACCGTGATTGGTATTGCTCTAGAGCAGGGCTCTCCAACCTTGGGTCCCCAGATGTTGCTGGCCTACAGCTCCCAGCATACCCAGCCAGCATGGCTAATGGCAAGGGATTCTGGGAGCTGTAGTCCAGCGACATCTGGGGACCCGAGGTTGGAGAGCCCTGCTCTGGAGCTCCCTTACGCTAGCACAATGTAATTTATGTCGGCACTAGTGTTCGATTGGATACTGCCCCTGAAACCTAACATTGCTCCACCCCCTAATGTGGTACCCTCCAGATGTCTTGGATCATCAGCATTGGCCATGCTGACTGGGGATGATGGGAGTTGTAGTCCAAAACATCTGGAGGACACCAGGTTGTGGAAGGCTGCCTTGCATGTGTCATAAGTAGAAAGGTTTCAACCCCCCTCCCCACCCCAGCTATTATTATAAATACATCTAGCTTTTCATACTTAGTGTTAATTTCCAAATAACAAGATTGCATATTTTTTCATAATGACAATAAAATAGCCAATGTGGCTGGGAGCCTTTTTGAAATAAGAACAGGATCCTTTGCTGAGTTTTCCTGCTCTGTGTCCATAAAATATATCACGCCGGCTCAGCTTGTCTGAGCATGGAAAGCTAAGCATGGTCAGGCCTGGTTATTACTTGGATGGGAGACCCCTCCTCTAGTTTCCTGCATTGAGCAGGGGGTTGGACTCGATAGCCTTGTAGGCTCCTTCCAACTCTATATAATCTTTGAAAATATGAAAACTAATTAATTTGATTGCAAATTCTATTACATTGCTAGAAAAGGGCAGCAGAAGGATGCAGCCCATGTAGTGTACAAGAGGAAAGTTTTGTCCCCTCTAATGAAAATGAGGCATGGATGTAACAATTTCTGTAATTTTTCTTAAGTATGATTGTAGCAGCTTAAATTGAGGGACTTCATAGAGTCCTAGAAAATATGACTAAATTGAATGTTAGGCGTTAACAAGCTAACAGGTCCTCTAAATCCTCTTTAAATTAGCTAGGTTATTGTACCCTATGGAATTTGAGGGCTTCATAAACCTTAATTAATAAAAATTGCTTCTAAAGGTTGCAATTGAGGGTGTCATTCGGCTTTAAATCTGGCTGCAGTCAAAACCATAAAAACAGTAACACAGTGTTTATGTGAAAAATCGATCTTCTGTGGGAATCTATAGCTACTACACTAGTATAATTCTTATTCATTTGAAGTTTCTTTTGATAAGATCCAACTAACACACACACACACACACACACACACACTCCCTGTCTCTCCCTTTCTCTATATTTGATGTTCCATCCGCCAATTATCTGTGAAAAGTCTAGTACAAGAGCTGTACTGCTCATGCATAAGTTTCCTCCCACTCAGTCTGTCAGACCTGACTCCAAATTTTCTGCTTCTATGAATTCTATGTTTCCAGGGAAGTTCTACACCTTTGTTTGCTTTAAATTGTTATTTTAAGTACGTAGCTTTCTCACATTGTTTCTTCTTAAAATATGGAGCTGAGGAATGGATGACTTCACTACAGATTGTGTGCGTGTGTATCTATTTATCTCTTTTTCATAGATATCATAGATGTGCTACCCAACCATAATGAGAATCTGCTACCCAACCATAATGAGAATATTACAGATTGTAACCTGGGGGAGGGGGGAGAGCAGGTGTGAGCTACTGTAATCCCTGTCGCATCTCCTAGTCATTCATTCATTTAAAATTCCCGTACCCTGCTCTTCCTCCATGGGAGCAATATCTGGCTTGCAATATTAATAATGCAAGTACCGGTAAAACAACAATTAAATCCTGCTATTACAACAAACCAACTTAGGGCACAGTCCTGTGCATGCTTAGACAGAAAAGAAAAGTTCTACAACTCCCAGCATTCCCCAGCCAACATGGGTGGCTGGTGAATGCTGGAAGTTGTAGGACTTCTTTTTTGTCTAAGCATACATAGGATTGCGGCCTTAAAATACAGCAATAGTAATCTAACCTTAAAACCCCCCACAAAACTAACAACTCAGGCATCAACAAGTCAGGTACCAGGAACCCTATATGGCCAGATTGGGACCTTGGGAGGGCCAGGTTTGGTCCCGGACTCCCTGGGCCTGTGGTTCTGCACCCCTGCCATAAAGCATCTCCGCAAACGTAGCCATCCACACTTCTTGTCTTTCTTTTCAGTTGTGTTTGGAAGCTTCGGGCCTGGTAATGGCCTGTTGAAGGTTTCTTTTATGTAACATTTGCTTTGAGGATTCAGTTCCTGATCCCTCCACTTCCACCTCCACCCCAGATGCTTTTTTGTTCCTTTTCTTATTATTGCATCTCAGCAGAGAGGCAATGGTTGCTCCTAATTGCCAGCATTCTAAAGTCTGGTCTACACATACTGGAGTTAGGAGGTGACAGGAGGTGGTAGGATGGGCTATACCACTTTGGATTGCTGGTAAGGGATGCCATTTTTGAATGCTTCCTTATGTAATAAATGATCTGGACTTAAAAACAACGACATCAACAATGAACGCATCAGAGAGAATGGCTCTAGTCCGTAGGGATAAGCATCACCTGCTGATGTCTTGATGTTGAAGGCACAGCTACAGTGACTGGCTGTAAAGTTCGCAACCCTATGGACCTTGCTTCTAGTGTGCATGTGCAGGATTTTGCATATGCTTATTTCAATAAGTTCAAGCAGCCGGATGTTTACTCGCTACTGTATACATTTTGTGGATCTTGAAGGAAAGTTACAGTAAATCTCAACCCTCAGTGCAGGGTGTACAGTTATGTTAATCCCTGAGTTACATGTACCGGTATATGACCCTGGTAAGTTCCTTAACACTGTATCCAAACATTACCAGGCAAGATTGCTCTTATGTCTTATAGTAAATGATATAGTATTTACTCTCCCTGTTATGCTCATGCTTAACATAAGGAGAGCCCTGCTGCTGGATCAGACCCATCTAGTCCAGCATCCTGTTTCCCAGAATGGCTAGGCAGACACATATGGGGAGCCCACACAAGCAGGACAGGAAAGCAACAACAATTGGCATTCAGAGGCATGCGGTGTCCAATACTGGAGATGATATATAGCCAACATGACTAGTAGCTATTGAGAACTTCATCCTCCATGAGTTTGTCTAGTCCAGTGTTCTCCAACCTTGGGTCCCCAGATGTTTTTGGCCTACAACTCCCAGCATGCCCCAGCCAACCCAAGGTTGGAGAACACTGGTCTAGTTCCTTTTAAACCTGTCTGACTTCGTGGTCATCACCATACCTTGAGGAAGCCAATTCCATAATTTAACTGTGTGAAGACATACTTCCTTTTATCTGTCCTGAATCTCCCACCCATCAGCTTCACGGGATGAGCCCAGGTCCTAGTATCATGAGAGAGGGAGAAAAACCTCTATCCACTTTCTACAGCATGTATAATCTTATACACCTCTATCATGCACCCCCTCGTCTTTTTTCTAAACTTTCTAGCTCCAAACATAATATTTCCTCATAGGGGAGTTGCTCCAGCCCTCTGATAACTTTATTACCCCTTTCTGCACTGATTAAGCTTTACAACATTTATTTATTTATTTATTATATTTATACCCTGCCTTTTTTCCTGCAAGGAACCCAAGGTGGCTTACATAATCCTCCTCCTCCTCTCCATTTTATCCTCCCAACAACCCTGTGAGGTAGGTTAGGCTGAGAGTCAGTGACTGGCCCAAAGTCACCCAGTGAGTTTCATGGCCGAGCGGGGACTAGAACCCGGATCTCCTGAGTCCCAGTCCAACACTCCCCCCTGGAACATCCTTTTTAAGTTGTGTCAACCAGTACTGTAGACATTATTCCATATGTTGTCTCACTCTGGATTTGTATAGCAGCATTATGATATTGTTGGTTTTATTTTTTATCCCTTTCTTAATGATCCTTAATATGGAATTTGCTGTTTTCACAGCCGCTGCACACTGGGTCAATATTTTCACCAAGTTATCCACCAGAACCCCAAGTTCCCTTTCCTGTTCAGTCACTTCCAGCTCAGAACCCGGAAGCATATATGTGAAATTAGGATTTTTTGTCCCAAAGTGCATCACTTTACACTTGCTTACACTGAACCACATTTGCCACTTTGTTGCCCATTTACCTAATTTGGAGAGATCTTTTTGAAGTCCTTTGCATTCCCTTTTTTATTTTACCACTCTGAATAATTTGGTTTCATCAGCAAACCTGGCTATGTCACTGCTTACCCCTAATTCCAGATCATTAATGAAAAAGTTAAAAATACAGATCTTTGTGGAAACCCACTCATCTCTCCTTTGTAAGAAGTGCCCATTTATTTCCACTCTTTGATTCCTGTTCTTGAACCAGTTACCAATCCATAAAAAGTCCCTTCCTCTTTATCCCATGACTACTAAGTTTACTCCCCAGGAATATCCCCCCATGCTTTCCTTGAGTTTTCAGCTTATACAAGGCATAATATGCAGGCTGGATTCTGCCCCATTGTTCACATGTAGAGCTTTCCTAAATGGGGTGGGGGAGTAAGGTGGTGGATGATCTGCCAACTTCCAAAGCCAGCTGGTTCTGGCTCACACAAACCAGCCAAGGGGGTTTGGGGCTGTATTTTTCCTTTGTTCCAGCAGATCATCTTCTTCTTCTTCTTCTTCTTCTTCTTCTTCTTCTTCTTCTTCTTCTTCTTCTTCTTCTTCTTCTTCTTCTTCTTCTTCATCATTATTATTTTAAATTCCCACCCTTGTTTCAATGCGGCTGGGTTGTCAGGGAGAAATTAAGTGTACAATCTCGCATAGTTGAGGTTTCCAATCCTGGATCCTTATAGGGGAATGCCAGGGCTGCCTCCGTCCCACCCCCAAAATGCCCCATTTGGGGGCCTACTGCTGGCAGAAACACTGCTGGCTGTAGAACTAAGTCCTTGGAGCTTTCTGCGGGTATAATGGGGTCTTCCAGCATGGCCACCTATGAGCAGAGCTCCTCTCCTGCAGCGTAGAGGCATCTGTACCACATTCTAATCCTCTCCAGCCAGCAGATCTGGAAGTTGGCATTACTCTCTAAAAAGTCAACTTTCTTTTGCCTTCCAGTATTCTGGTCATTGTATGCAAAGGGACAGAGGTGAATGACAAGCACTGGATATTTATTTATTTATTTATTTATTTTATACCCCGCCTTTTTTCCTGCAAGGAACCCATTTACATTTTTTTGTAAAATTATTAATATGTAATAAAATTTGTAATATGTGTTACAATTTGCTTTAAATGTATCAGACAGCTTGAATTTAGATTCTGGGTGTTCTGTATTCATTCTATCCCCCCAATATCCTGAGGCCTGCTCACCGAAAATATTCTGGGGTACAGACACGCATACATAGGCATCTCCAATTACAATTTTTCCTTTTGGTCTTTTCCCATTGGCAAAATGATTATTTTTTTCACTAAAGTCAGTTTTAATTAGAGGACATACATTTGCTAGAATACATTTGCTCATTCCCTTTCTTTAAACTCCTGACATTTTTGCAACCTTACTACATAAGTGTGTGTGTGTGACATATGTTAATGGCAGAGATACAAAAATCAAAATGCCCAGGGGTGCCTAAAAAATTGGATCTAGCACTTGTTACATGAGTTGCAACAAAAGTCAAGAAGAGTTTTTCCCTCTTATCTGTCTTTTACCTTGGGGGACTAATTGTTTTTATCTGGAGGATATTGTTTTTGTTCTAACACTGGTATTTGTACATCTCATGAGACTGGGCTGACTCATATCTCTTAAGTATCTTTCATTGGGCCCTTTCCTTCCATGAAAGAACCAAGGAGGCAAGCTATAATAAATGATGCCCAAACATGTTCCTCCAGAGTGATCTGATCTCAGGGAGACTGAAGCCCTGATCAGGCATTCACCTGAATGTGTGAGGGCTTAAAGTGTGTACTGGGATGAAGCTATGTACTTAGGGCTAGAGGAAAGGAATGGAAATTTCCAGTATCTTCTTACAAGCTCACACACAGTCTTGGAGTTGGATGAACTAACAAGCTTGATAACTCCCTTCCTGCCTGTCATAACTTGTAAATAAGTCAGAGGGTAGGTTCTGTCCCACTTGCCTGTCCCACTGACAGCGCTCTAGGAAAAAGGTATGACAACCTGGATCATGAAACATTCCCCTATCAAGGGAAGAAATCCTTTGAAGATGAGGACATTGAAATTCCTATAGGGTACAAATTAATTGCAGTAATATCCAAATATGTTTGGCAATATCTAGTCTAATTTATTTTTCCATAGTCTATTTTATTTTTCCATAGTTTGACTATGTGCTGTGTGAAGACATACTTCCTTTTATCTGTCCTGAATCTCCCACCAATCAGCTTCATGGGATGACCCTGGGTTCTAGTATTATGAGAGAGGGAGAAAAATGTCTCCCTGTCCACGTTCTCCACAGACTAGATAACAAAAAGCTAACTCTTGAAAAGATTATATTTGAGAAATAATTTTAGCATTGGCATAACCACTTGCTAACAGTTCAGATCTAACTCAATGGGTAAGGTAGGGAATAGGTGATATATGCTTGAATATTCATTTGAGAGCAAAGAACAGAAAGGCCAATGGAGGCTCCATCTTTTAACACCAAATCAGGTTTTTCAGTCAAGGTGTTCAAAATTATTTTTTTGGACAATCATATTCATATTTCTGATAAAGAAGTTGATAGAAAATTTTCTCAAATACAGTGATTTCATGTCTGGCCCAGAAGCATTCCAAAGTAGTTTAAACAGTAAGGTTAGCCATTTCTGTGGGTGTGCTTGGTTAGGCAGGTATTACATGAAGCCTGTAAACAACCAGGCAGTTCCTATTGTAAAAATTCTGTAGAGCAGTGTTCTCCAACCTTGGGTCCCCGGTTATTTTTGGCCTACAACTCCCAGGATGCCCCACCTAGCGTAGCTGGCTGGGGCATGCTGGGAGTTGTAGGCCAAAAACATCTGGGGACCCAAGGTTGGAGAACACTGCAGAGAAACAAAATAACTAGCCATTTTTGTCTTTAAGTAGTGACTTAGGATTGTTATTTTATTTTTTTACTCTGAAAGCTTTTAGCAAAGGTAATAAAGGTACTTTCCATGGAAAGAACTGGGCTCTTTCTAGTGTTTACACATTGTATTCACGATAGCTTGTTGTCAAAAGCAAACTTTGCCCCTGCTAGGTTGCTTGTGGCTATAAATCATCAGTGGATACAGACTGCTAATGTCTGTGATGCCGTGAACTAGATTTCTGTAACAAGGAGGCACACCATGCAGAAGTAGAATACACACTTTGTTTTCTCGCTGCCTTCTTTGCCATGAGCATTCTGGGCAGTGTACCCAGCGCGTACAAGTACACAGTACAAACCTCTGAAGCACAAACATTCTAATGGGAGTATAACTGTGGGGGATACAGTGTGCAGGTTTGCATCAAGCCAAAGATGTACTGGCTGAAAAGTTTTTAGACCAGTGTTCTCCAACCTTGGGTCCCCAGATGTTTTTGGCCTACAACTCCCAGCATGCCCCAGCCAGCCCAAGGTTGGAGAACACTGTTTTAGACCAAATAGAAGGGGACCCTCACACCAGCAGCAAAGCCTGCTGTGATCAGGGAGGATTGCAGGGCCAGGATAAAGGCCTGTGGCTTATGCTGGCTCAGCTTGTCTGAGTGTGGAAAGCTAAGCAGGGTCAGGCCTGGTTATTACTTGGATGGGAGACCTCTCCTCTAGTTTCCTGCACTGAGCAGGGGGTTGGACTTGATAGCCTTGTAGGCTCCTTTCAACTCTATGATCTATGAAATCTATGAAGCTGTGCTGTCCTCCCACCTCTTTGAACAGACTGCCAAAGGGCAGGCTGGTTTCATGATGGCTGCAGGGGGTGGGGGCAGCTTCTGGCCATTGCAAGATTTTGAGGGGAAGTTCTTGGAATGGTTTGGGGTGCTCCCAGCCTTTGCAAAATTGAAGGGAAAGATTTCATGATGGCTGGGAATGCCAGCTGTCACAAAACTTGGCTTCAGCTGGTTTCCCCTTGGGAATATTTTTTTTTTCATGCTAACCTAAATTGGCCAGGGACAACGACAAATAGTCCTTCTTGTGTAGGAACAATGAAGATATATTTCAGGCCTGGATTTACATAGTTCACTTAGGCTAAACATCTGCAAAGGCCAACTTTATACATATTAAAGTTATGTTATAATCCAATCCTATACATGCCTACTCAGAAGTAAGTCCCATTGAGTTCCAAGGGACTTGCTCCCAGATAAGTGCATATAGCATTGTAATGTGAATATCCAATATGCAGGGTCTGTTTACTGTTGACAATTCTACATGCATATGGTGAATGTCTATGTTTGACAGTCTCTGCTTTTTTGATATTTAGCATAATGCCTACTCCAATTAAAAAAATAGAACAAGTTTTCATTTCACCATAACATTTGGATCCCCTCCACCCCAAATGTGTATTGCTAATTTAGGAAAGGGAAGTATGTGTAGAGAGATACCATTGATTTCTGATGAAGGCAGGTCATTTGTGTTTAAAGACATGGGACCTTGGATACAGTTTATATCTTTAACATTGTGAAAGAAAATAGCATTATGTTGCCCTGTTCCCTAGTACTTTGTCCATTCTGTTGTGTAATTACAGAATCTAGTGTCTATATATTTTGCCACTGCAAACTTAGTCCAGCCAGTTGTCTGCCCTTGTGATAACTGTATTCCAAGGTGGATTATGTGTTAATTTCAGATGAAATGACAAGACGACCTATGTTGTTGATGTGAACACATTCCCAGATGGCTAATAGATGATTGATAGATTGCAGCTGCTGTAGTTACTGAAAAGACAAGTTTAAGCTGTTTTTAAGTTCCATATTATGGAAAAAACCCAATGTGCATCACTTTATTCAAGACCTCTATAGAATATAAGCTCTATGGTAATGCTTATTTGGGGGAAAAAATACATTGATCACTTTTTATCATTATTTGACATGTGCATGGATTTCTTTTTATGTGTAAGAGCACTTAATGCAGCAACATATCACTGGCAGAAATTGATAGGTAAAGCTGATGTTCCCAAGGTGTCCTCACAATTGGAGTGGAAGGCAGAGGGAGGAAAGGGGGAAGCAATAGCAGTGCATTGATTTTATGGCAGAAGTTGGGTTTAGCACCAACATGACTGTGGAATTTTCCCATTTAATGTTTACTCTTTTCTGTAGCACTTTGTGCCTAGTATTCCATCTGTGGAACAGTATACTTGGTGAACCCTGAAAAAGAGCACAAAATTTTAGGGGGACTGTGCAAGGTGGGGAGGGAGATGTTGCAGAAAAGGATCAGCAGGTTGCTTGCTCTTGCCTAATGTTCCAGCATACAGAAAATGCTTTTATACTATACAATCTGTGAGTGGTGGTACAGAAAAGAGCATGAAAACCACACACTGGTTTTCTTTCTTTCTTTAGATCTACCTTAAAACGTACATGTGACAAACACAGGCAGAATACAGGTATATTCATCAGGGAGCCAGGATTGGCTGCAGCTCTCTACTGAGTCTGCCCTTGGTGGTAGCAAACCCAGGTTTACTGCTGTGGAATGTGTGAAATGGCCCTGAGGTGAGAAATGATTTTAAGATTCAGAATTCCAAATCCATTGTCTCAAACCCCTTGGTATTTAAATCCATGTTATAGTTAAGATTAACAGCTTTTCCCATTCTAAAGGGCGGTGTTGTCCTGTTTATACCTGTGACAGCTCTGTAGGATGGGTCATTGTTGTGCAAATTTTACAGCTGAGAACATAAGAAGAGCCATGCTGGATCAGATCAAAGGTCCATCTAGTCCAGCCTTCTGTTCCCACAGTGGCCAACCCACAAGCAGGACATGAGTGCAACAGCACCCTCCCATCCAGGTTTCACAGCAAGTGGTGTACATAGGCATATTGCCTCTGATACTGGAGGTAGCATATAGCCACCAGGACTAGTAGCCATTGATAGCTTTCTCCTCCATGAATTTTCCCAATCCCCTTTTAAAGCCATCCAAATTAGTGGGCATCACTACATCTTGTGGAAGTGAATTCCATAGTTTAACTATGTGCTGTGTGAAGACGTACTTCCTTTTATCTGTCCTAAATCTCCCACCAATCAGCTTCATGGGATGACCCTGGGTTCTAGTATTATGAGAGAGGGAGAAAAATGTCTCCCTGTCCACGTTCTCCACACCATGCATAATTTTGTACACCTCTAGCATGTCTCCCCTTACTTGCCTTTTTTCTAAGCTAAACAGTCCCAGTTGTTGTAACATTTCCCCATAGGGGAGTTGCTCTAGCCCCTTGATCATTTTAGTTGCCCTTTTCTGCACTGTTCCCAACTCTACAATATCCTTTTTAGGTGCAGTTCACCAGAACTGCACACAGTATTCTAAGTGTAGTCACATCCTAAATTTGTATAAAGGGAGCATGATCTTGGCAGTTTTATTTTCAATTCCTTTCCTAATTATGCCTAACATGGAATTTGCCTTTTTCACAGCTGCTGAACACTGGGTTGACATTTCATCGAGCTGTCTACCACAACCCCAAGATCTCTTTCTTGCTTAGTCACCACTAGCTCAGATCCCATCAGATTATACTTGAAGTTTGGGGGGGGGGGTTTGCCCCAAAGTCCACTTGCTTACATTGAACCACATTTGCCATTTTGATGCCCATTCTCACAGTTTGGAGAGATATTTCTGGAGCTCCTCGCAATCCTTTTTTGTTTCAACCACCCTAAATCATTTGGTGTCATCAGCAAACTTGGCTACCTCACTTCTCACCCCTAATTCCAGATCAGTTATGAATAAGTTGAAAAGCATTGGTTCCAATACAGATCCCCACAGAACCACACAGTATACATCCCTTGATTGGGAGAATTTCTACTTTCTGTTCTTTATTCAGTTACTAATCCATAAGAGGACCTCTTCACTTATTCCATGACTGCTAAGTTTGCTCAGGAGTCTTTGGTGAGGGACTTTGTCAAAAGCCTTTTGGAAGGCCAAGTAAACAATGTCTACCGGATCACCCCTGTCCACATGCTCAAAAAACTCTAAAAGGTTAGTGAGACAGTACTTACCTTTGCGGAAACCATGTTAATACTTTTCCAGCAGGGCGTGTCCTTCTATATGCTTACTAATTTTATCTTTAATAATGCTTTCAATCAATTTACCTGGTACAGATATTAAGCTAACCAGCCTGTTATTTCCCACATCCCCCCTGGATCCCTTTTTAAAAATTGGTGTTACATTGGCCATTCTCTAGTTCTCCTGTACAGGGGCTTATCTTAGGGACATATTACATATTTTTGTCGATCAGCAATTTCATATTTAAGTTCTTTACAAACTCTAGGATGGATACCATCTGGGCCCAGTGATTTATTAACTTTTAGTTTGTCAACAAGGTTGAGAACTTAATATTTTGTCACCACTATTTGCCTCAGTTCCTCAGACTCCCTTCCTGAAAACATCAGTTCAGGCAGTATCTCTCCTGTATCTTCTGCAGTGAAGACAGATGAAAATAATTCATTCAGCTTCTCTGCGATCTCCTTATCCTCCTTTAGTACTCCTTTAACTCCATTATTGTCCAGTGGTCCAACTGCCTCCCTAGCTGGTTTCCTGCTTCTGATATATTTAAAGAATTCTTTGTTGTTGGCCATAATGTTGTTAGCAATATGTTCCTCAAATGCTTTTTTGTATCTCTTATTGTCTGCTGAGTTTCCAAAATAACTACATCACCAAGGATGTGATGCGGAGCTGAGGTTCCAATATAACTACATCACCAAACCTACCTGGAAATCAACCAACTGTTCATACAGAAGCAGTTCCCACTGATTGTAATAGGACTGCTCAGAATTAAATAGGACTGCTCTTCTAACTTGCATGGCTATCTGTGCAAGATTAATGAGTTGTCCAAGTTACAGAAATATTTAAAACTGCTGTGAGAATAAAGTTGAATATAAAACACGTAAAGGGCTTGACTCACTGCTATACCTTGCGGTAGTGTCTGGTTTGCACACAGAGTCTCCTCAGCACTTAATTGCAGCAAAATTACGTTTGCATGTCCTTTATGTATCAGAGTTGCTAGATTATCAGTTTGGAATCTTTTGAGCCTCCAAGTCCTCTTTTTTTTAATTTTTCCTCAGTAGCCTGAGAGGGAGAGAAAGTACAACTTCAATCCTCACAGCCAAAAATGTGTAGAAAGGCAGTTTAGAATGGTGGTTTTAATTAGTTACTAAGGGAGCAATCCATGCATGTTTAGACAGAAAAAAGGACTACAACTCCCACCATGCCCCAGTCAGCCATGCTGGTTGGGGCATGCTGCACCTTAAATAAAATAAAACTTCCTCTTTTACCCTCCTGTATTCCTCTCAAGCAGCAGCAACTCCAGGTCTATTAGCTGTCCTTCTAACAGTTTAAAAGAGGCTTTGTCTCCTTTCACTGCCCTTTTCTCCCCATCTACTTTGTTGCAGAAATAACAATAATTAACCCCTCAGTCTTTTCATGACTCTCATTGCCCATAAACCGCATAGACAAAATGAGAAGAATGAGAGAGGGATGGAAGCCCCTTCTCCTGACAGGATGGCCACGTGTCCTACTTTACAGAGGGACAGTCTGCTCTTTGAAGGGCTTCCAGAAGACATTCCTCTCTCTGAAGGCGAATTCTATTTGAAGGTCTGTCCAGATTTACAGATAAAGAACCACAAGATGGGAGAGCCTTGCAGTTATCCATCAACAATTAGCACCTGGACAGCAGACTGTCACAGTCTTCCTCACTATGGTGAGATACATTATTTCTATTTGAATTATAGTAATTATTTCCACATTTGCATATATGCACATTTTATGTAAATCAGTGTCCTTTTCTGTCCTCTTTTTTGGTGATGAATTTCCTCTTTCTTGGCAATGCGTAAGTAGCCATCCTACCCCCCCCCCCCCACATTCTGCTTTGATGGCCATCAACTTGGATGGCTATAAATAGGCTTAGATCAGTTCATGGAGGATAAGGCTATCAATGGCTACCAGTCATGCTGGCTATGCATTACCTCCAGTGTCATTACCTTCTGTCTACCAGTTGCTGGGAAACACAAGTGCAGGGTGTCCTGCTCATGAGTGTTGTGCCCCCATTTGGGATGGAGGTGTACAAACAGCAACAGAGCCTGAGAGTGTTTGGGGAGGAGCCAGGCACATGAGTAAGCTGAAGACATCTGCAGCTTGACCCAGCTGTGCTTACTCTTCAATCAGCCCCTGCATAAAAGACAAGCCTCAAACCCAGTTCAGGTGCTGGAAGCAATTGTCGAGGCTCAGCCGTAGCAGAGAATGTTCCTGCCAGCTCCTGGACTTAGCGTTGTTTATTCTTGACCCCAGAATGACTTCGACTCATCTTCAGCATGTCTCTCTACTTGATTGTGTTTTCATTGGCTTTGGACTGATATTCTAGGCTTCTTGACCTTGGACTGAGTAAACGACTAATGCTAGCTGCTGCTTATCACTTGACCTGAGTAATTTATGACAGCGGGCTTCCCATTGTAATCTGGTTGGCTACTGTGGGAACAGAACGCTCAACTAGATAGGCCTTTTGCCTGATCCAGCACTACCCTTATGTTCTTATAGAAGCTTCTGTGGCTGCTATTGGATTGGAAAGGGGGGTACATGCAATGCAAGAACTCTCCTCTGCCTTGATTGAGGCAATAGCAGCAGTCAAGCAGAAGAAAATAACCTCCTAGCACATTCTCTTAATCTCTTGCTTCAGACTTGCTGGCCACACCAGGGACTGTTACCCTCTTGCACAAGTTAGTGCTGAATGAGCAACCCTGAATTATCATATATTGGTGTACAAAAATACAGATTGCCTTGTCCCTTGTATGGAGTCTCTTAATTCCCGGACTGTGTATACCTCTCATGTTGTATATAAGGCACTAAGACTGTAGAAGATATAGGAAGATGCCTTCATGCAGGGGAGGATGGTGACTCCTATTTTGTTGGGGCTCCTTACCCATTGCAGGTTTTGCAGCCTTTTATTTGGAGCTTTATGGGAGCTATCCATGGTGCTGAACCCCACCCCACCCCAAAATAGGATCACCAGCATGGAGCACCATAGATAGCTCCTATGAAGCTCCAAATAAAAGCTGTAATGGATAAGGAGCCCCACTGATACAGGAGGAGTCACCAGCCTCCCCTGCCTTATAGTGAATCAGAGCATCGGTCCATCTACCCCAGTATTGCTGACTCTGATGGGCACTGGCTCTGCAAGGTGCCAGGCAGATGCCTTTCCCATCACCTGCTTTCCAAGATGATTTTAACTGGAAATGGCAGGGAGTGAGCCTGAGATCTTCTGTGTGCAAAGTATGTGCTCTGCCAATCAGCTGTGGGCCTGTGCGAAGTGGCATGTGCAAAGTGGGTCTCTGTGGAATGGTCTTAAGATACCAAAGTAAGGGTGCAATCCTATGCATGTTTAGACAGCAACAAGTCCTAAAACTCCCAGCATGCCCCCTGGGGCATGCTGGGAGTTGTAGGACTTTTTGCTGTCTAAACATGTATAGGATTGCACTCAAAGAGAATTTGGAAATCCTGCTAGGGATTTCACTTTCTCCACTTATCTGTCTGTCCACCCATCCACTGTATCCAGTTGATGCAACAATGAATAGTCACAAATATCTTCAATGAGTTTTCATATTCTTGTGTCTTCTCCATTTTGTCTTCCGTTTCTTTATGAGGGTTTTGTTTGCTTGTGAAGTTCCATCTTTTTTTTTTCTTCTCACCATCAAATTTATTTAATTTTTTTCCTTTTTATACCTTGTGTACTTAACAACTTTGTACAAAGATGTTAAGTAAAAATCAGGTTCCTTATAGGAAAGCACTTGTTGGTGCAGCTCAGATGACTTTTTAAAATTAATTGATCAGCTTGGTTTATTTTGCCTGGCACAGCACATAGCAAGGATGAAAAGAAAACAAACAAACAAACTGCTTTTAAAGTGTGGAATTCTTGTGCTAAGGTTACCTACAATGTTCATAACAAGGATTCAGAGTTGCTTAATATAATAACTGTGCCTCTTGATTATTATGTGTCATGGTTATAGTTTTATTAAATTCTTATTGTTTTTTGAGGAAAAAATCTTCAGTTAATAATTTTGGCCCAGGAGCATCAGTTCAGATGACCTGCATCTCCCAAGTCCCTCAGTTTCTTTGCATTCAAATATAACTGTTGTGTACAAGTACATAGCAAAATAATATTTGAACTATAAGCCGTAGTATTTTTCCATAATATATTTGCTTGTTTGAAAATCATGGCGGTTCAACTCATAGTTCAAAGGCAGTCTGTGAAGGTATCCTTCATTGCAAGATGGTAAAAAGCTGCCTTTAGTTTCCCAGGTACTTCATAGATCATAGAGTTGGGAGGAGCCTACAAGGCCATCGAGTCCAACCCCCTGCTCAATGCAGGAAACTAGAGGAGGGGTCTCCCATCCAAGTAATAACCAGGCCTAACCCTGCTTAGCTTTCCACACTCAGACAAGCTGAGCCAGCGTAAGCCACAGGCCTGTTGTACTTGACACTGTACACTGTAATTCTTAGTCCCTTTAGAAAGAGACAATGTTTAGAATATGGGATGTTTGGTTTCCATGCAGAGATTAAATTACTTTCGTCTTTAGATCTGCAAGCTGGGTGTTGTTGTTTTTCCACAGCTCTCTTAAGAGTACTTATACTGTCCATTTTAACTGAAAATATTTTAGCATATGTCTTTCTACAGTACTTAGTTTTTAAATGATTCTTCATACTGACATCACAAACCAGAGGAGTGGTTTTAAATGTAGATTTTAATCAAGTTAAGTGGCTGCTGTATTTATTTGTTACTCAAGCTAGCTTGAGTTAACTTGGCCCTAGCTATATGCAGCTAGGGTGCAATCCTGTTGTACCACATCTTGAGATACACTGTGCCGTTAAATAGTATTGGGCTTTAACTGTTAAAACCTGCCTTTTTTTCAGAAGTGAAATTTCAGATGGGGAAATTATCATCTTTATTTGAAACTGATTATTGTATAAAGTGAAACTCCAGATTCTCTCCTGAGAACCCAAGCCCAACTGCTGGAGATGTTTACAAGTGATAAACGTTGACAATTCTTTATAGGACATAAACATGCAAACTAATATCATGGCCCTGTGTGTTTAATTTTATGAAGAAGATGCCCTGTTTATCAGTTCTTGAGCAGCTTTTGAGTTCTAATTAGTGGTCAGATAATCATAAATTAAATATTTTTTGCAGTTTAAAAAAATTAGGGCACATTTGATGGCTGTCTGTCACCTGCCTGCTTGCCTCTGAGCCTTTCCCTTCCAAGCTGCAAGCCACTGACAGGAACTGCTGTGAAGTCATGGAATGTTTAAACTTCTTCAGCAGGAGCCTTCACCAACACAATTTTTCTTTTCAGAAATAACAGGGAAATACATTTTTTTTTAAAAAAAGTTAGTGTATTCATTTCTGATTTACAATGAGGAATTCATACAATACAATGTTGACAAGCAACACAGATTCGACAAAAGAAATAAAAGTTCAGAAAACCCTCACACAATATGTGGAGAAAAGTGGAGGCATGTGTCTTGTAGGAGCCTGGGAATGTGATCGGTAAGCAAGTTCAGGAGTCTGGGCGGCTCAAGGACAGGTAATAAGCATCAGAATCGGCAGTGGGTTCAGAACATTGATATAGCTTCTCAGAACATTGCTATAATAGGTTACTATACTATAGTAGGTCAGCCTTTGGTCCAGCCAAGACAGGCCACATATGGGGAGTCAATTTCTGGTGCCAGAATCTAAGGATCAAAAGGGCCAGAGACAGGGCTGGCATCAAAGGTAGGTATGGTTAGGCACCTGTTGAGGGCCCACACCCCAGCAGGGACCCACTGGCAAGAGCTCAGTGCAGGCTCCTCTTCACTATTGCAACTTACTTGTTCACCTACCTCTCCCTCTGGCCCAGCTCTTGGTGGTGGTAAGAAGGAGGAGCAGTAGATGCCACTACCTACTTTCTCACTGGCTCTCTACATGTCAAGCAAGCAAGTGGTAGCCGTGATGAGAAAGAGGATGAGGAGCAATAGCAGTTAGTGGCAGTGGCAATGAACAGGTAGACTCAGTGAGGGAGGGGGGGGCCATGAAGGGTGTCTTCTCCAAGGGCCCTCAAAAAAAAAATGGAGCCAGCACTGGCCAGAGGCAGCTGAGATGGTAAAAGGGGGCAAAGTGTTAAAGCCTCTTACCCCCATACTAGGGTCCCAATCTGAATTGGGTCCCCACACTTACTTTATTTATTTATTTATTTATTACATTTCTATACCGCCTTTCTGCTAAGGCACCCAAAGCGGTTTACAACGTTTAAATATTCAAACAAACAAACTGTTACACACCCCCCCCCAAACCAAACATACACTAGTTCTCTCAGACCAACTGAAGGTTTCTTCTGTAGCTGCTGGTACAATCTCCCTGGCCTGGGCTTTTCTTCTGCCTTCCCTCTGTAGCCCCAGGGAAGGCAGGGGAGGGGCTGCCCCAACAGTCCTCTCAGGCCTGGTGATGGTCATTTCAGGAGCTGATGGCATTTGCTCCCTGGCCTGGCCTGGGCTGGCTCTTCTCTTCTCTTCTTTTTGAGTAGCTGCTAGCTACATCTTTAAAGTAATGTACAGCTTGACTCTGAGACAGACTTGAGGGGAAGAAGGACACAGAAGACAGAAAGGAGGAACCAATGAGAAAGGGAAATGTCCTAGCACAGGGCTGAGGTTCTGGAGGAGTGGCTGTAAGTTGCTGAGGTTCTTGTAGAACTGGGCACTCGCATCCTTCACTTTTTATTGTTATTTAATGTGAATGTTTGGTATTATGTCAGTCTGAAAAACAAGTTTATCTTATCAGTTATTAATAGTAACTGAGTAACTACAAAAGTATTGTGAAGGGCCTTCCTGGCTCTTTCTCCATTGACAAGGGAATAGCACCAGTACCAGAATCTAACAACAAAAGTGGCATAGCACAAGAGGTACAATAGGTCTTTTTATGATATAAGTACTACAGAAAATTTACTGTGCCTGCCCTGATATAGGAAAAATAATTCCTCTACTGATGCAATAGTCATTTCTGGACTGTGGCATGAGATGTTTTCTCTTTGAAACACTGCTTGCTTTTGAGATTCAGGACCTCCTCTTAACCCCAACATGCAAAGTATATGTTACCCACCTTTGATTCTAGGATATCAAGGTGGTCTACAAGAAGCATAATGCCACAATATAATACAATAATATAAACAAATCAAAAACATAAAAACAGCAGAGCAAACTAATAAACACACATGCATCTCTCTCTTCTTCCTCTTCCTCTCTTTACTACTTCCCCCCCTGTCTCTTGAAAACAAGCTAAACTAAAAAGAGAATAGGCTCTGAGCCACTTTATATCTAGGCCCAACTGGTGCTCTGGGACACTTGTGTTGCTCTCCGTACCAGTTGAAGAACAGTCATCTGGAGCACGTTCACCTGAACTCAAAAAAATATAAAAAGATAAAATCTAATGAATACTGATGAACTTGCTGTTTTAGAAACAAATTGCAACAGTTCTGTTAGTAAAGACCAATGACCCAAATACATCCGTATGTCTCTAAGTACTCTACCAATTATCTTCGGGTGCTCTTTTCTTCTACTTCATATGCAAGGGTCACTGCTAAGAAGGGCTATAAGATAAGCTTCCATTGACTAAAAAAAGAACTCTGCTACTAAGCTTTTGTACGACGCACGGACCGTCCCGTTCCCCCTGACCCATTATCTTATACCAGGCACTTAAGGCTGTTCATAATGAACACCAAAATAAAATTGCAGTCACCAGTCAGAGGATTGTATCTGATGGCTTGTATCCAATGTTAGTCTGACTTCAGTCCCATTTATTTCAATGGGTCTATTCTAAGTAGGACTAACATTGGCTACAACCCAGAAACTCAGATTCTTGACTCAGAAATTATGTTAAGCATATGCATACTGTTTATGTAAATTTGCCCTTTTAACATAAAGGGTGCCAACTCTACTTTATATTATATAGACCCACTTACAGGCCAAATGGCTTCTTGAATAAGGCGGCCTTTGCCTGCCGTCAGAAGGATAGCAGAGAGGGGGTGACCCCAGCCTTCCTTGGGAGGGTGTTCCACAGCCTGGAAGCGGCCACAAAAAAGGACCTCACTTGCGTTGCCACTAAACACACCTGTGATGGTGGCGGTCTTGGAAGAAGGGCCACTTCAGAATATCTTAACAACCAGGCAGGCTCATATGGGAAAAAGTGGTCTTTATATTATATTACACACACATACACACACTTGATATTCAAGTTAGTATTTCAGTTTTTGCAGAACTTGAAATTTTCTGGTAAGGAACAGGATAGCAGAAGGAATAAGACTGATGGGCAATAATTTTGTGTTGAAGAAAACACAACTGGAGCCCTGCAGGATTGTTCAGATCTGCTGTTGCATGAACCAGCAGGACTTGGAACCTCTATTTACTTGAAATTTATAGTTGAGGTTCTCAGAAATATGCCTTTTAACACACATTGAGGCAGGTAGTGTTACCTCAGAAGACACTCAGCCTTGCTAGTACTGTACTTCCTTTAATAACTATATCTGTATCTTTCTCTGAACTGTACAGCTGAAAATGCAGAAGTTGCAGGATCCTCTGTCTATTTCTGTCTCTAAAAATCAGTAATTCTTTACAGTGCAAATTAACACTGAGAACTGTAACCTGCTGAACATTTTTAACAGGCAGAGAAACAGCAAATTACCTAACTCTAGAACACAGTAGACTTAAAATATATATATCAGAAAAGGGGCTGCATTGAAATAAATACTCAGGTTAATATATGGATAGATACAGCTTTAATTGTAAATGCATAGTGTAACAAAAAATCACTGCTATTACAATGAAAGTTGTATCTACATGCATAGCATAGGTATTAAGTATAATCATTATTTAACTTCAAATGCTTGCATTTGATGGGAAAAAAACTGGAGGTAAACATGCAAATTATCACTAATGTTAAAATTTGGGTTTGTTTCATTTCTAAATTACAGATATGGTTTGATAAGTTCCATACTACCTACTAGCTTTCCAATGTGCAGAGGCCCTCAGATATTAAACTTTGACCACCTCTTGGCCATGTTTCACCTTGCTGACTCCTGAGTTTGGCTTGTGACATTATGTGCTAGTTCAGATGTCACAATAAACCACGGTTTATCATGACCGGAATGAGCCACAGCAAGCCTCAGGCTTGCGCCTTCCCTCCCTGCTCCTCTGGTACAGCTATGAGGAGATTGGAAGCTTTTGTTTCATCATCATCATTGTTGTTGTTAACTGCAGCTTGTTGTTTTGTCAGTTTCAGTTTATTTTAGTTACGGTCATAGACCAAACATAAAAAACATACATACATGCATCATGTTATTTATTTACAAAAGTAGAGATAAAACAAATATATTAAGATAATTTAGTTTTGTCTTTAGGATGGTTTTATCGACTGCTTCCTAATCTTACAAGCCTGGGCGCAAAATCTTGCCACTCTCTGAGTAATCTCATTTCTTGAACCCGATAGGTTGTTGTTTTGTCCAAACCTGACAAATTGTGGCTAATCTTAACCACGGTTTGTTGAAAAAAGCCAGTTGCATAACCCATGGTTTGAAGTTGGTTTGTTTCAAATAATCACTACAGCTTGCTGGGGTCAGATGAAGTGAGCAGCTGCGGTTCATTAAAATATAGAAGCAAAAGCTTCCAGTCTCCTCACAGCTGTGCAGCACGTTTCCATAATAAAGCATGATTGACTGCAATCTTCCCCAACACCATGCCCTCCAGATGTGTTCGTCTACAACTCCCTTAAACCCCAGCTTGCAGGGATATTGGCTGTGCTGGATGGGGGTGATCGGAGTTGTAGTCCTACACATCTGGAGAGCATCAGGTTGGAGAATGCTGGTTTATTGTAACATCCAAATTGCTCCTCTGAAATCTGTATGGTAATTGACTAATATTTCAGGATGCTTTGAAACAGCTTAGCAGATGGTTGCTTTAGGTAGCCTGTTGGTGCATCCAGGCCCTACCATTGTATTGACAAGTCTCTCTCTCTCTCTCTCTCTCTCTCTCTCTCTCTCTCATGCAGACACACTCACAAACAGTATTGGATATATTCAGACAAGTGGAATGTAGCTCCTTTG
The DNA here is from genome assembly GCA_021292165.1 of Shinisaurus crocodilurus. Taxonomy (NCBI): domain Eukaryota; kingdom Metazoa; phylum Chordata; class Lepidosauria; order Squamata; family Shinisauridae; genus Shinisaurus; species Shinisaurus crocodilurus. Next base: position 138,973 of record JAHFWL010000782.1, on the reverse strand, counting down.
ATCATTCCTTAGCTTTATATCCTGTCACATTTTACAAATCAATGACTTTCCCTTCTTCCCTGCTCTACAATTAAGGTGCAATCCAGTGCATGTTTAGAGAGAAAAAAGTCCTCCATCTCCCATGCTGACTGGGGAATGCTGGGAGTTGTAGGGCTTTTTTCCATCTAAACATGCATAGGATTACACTCCTGGGGCACAATCCTGTGCATGTTTAGACAGAAAAAAGTCCTACAACTCCCAGCGTGCTCCAGCCAGCCATGCTAGCTGGGGAATGTTGGGCCTTGGCGGACTTTTTTTTGTCTAAACATGCATATGATTGCGCCTGTAATGAAGGTAAACTTGGGGAGGTAGGGAAGGTTTATAAATCCAGCCTGTGTAAAGTAGTTGCATTTCTAGCAGTAAAGGAACAATAGAGAGTATACAGTGTATACAGTTATACAGTGAAGGAACAATAGACCATATCTGGTTGCATTTCCCCCATAATCTCAGGGGTGTTTATTTCTGATGTGAAGTTTGCGGTCTTGTGGGTTTAACCCTGTCGGAAACCCAGGCGTAGTGCTTTTAGCACAAGTGATTGGCTATTTAATATAAGTTGCTATGCCATTGCACACACAAAAAAAGGCTTGGAGTGAGTAACAAAATAATAGGCCACTAAAGCCAACAAAATGCTATGCTTTAAAATATAAATTACTGTACATTGTACAAAATTAGATCTGATCCATATGTACCCTTAGTGACATGAGATTGCCACCAAAAATTGCTTCCACAGGGGCCCAGATTGCTGTGGGAATAGTTGAATGGGTCAATGAGATTGCGTGGTGAGTGCCCACAGTAGCACCACATCTCCCAGAGGTTCAGCAGGGCTGTCATGGGTACTTATGTTTGAGCAATATGAGAAGTTGAAGCGAACCATTTTGTCAGACTCATGGAGTCCCGATCACGTTGAAACCATTTTCACTGGCTGCAATGGCCCTGGAAACGACCCAGTTAACCTAGTGCAGCCACAAAATGCTCTGGCTTCGTTAACTCTTCTTGCGAAAGGAGTTCCACATTTTTGGAATAGCTTTGCATCAACCCTATGAGTTTGGTTAGGCTGAGAGGTAGAGGTACTGGGCTTCTGGTACAAGGTCATCCATCCAGCTTCATGCCTGAGTGAGGATATGTACCCAATTTAAGGCCTACTTACTGGGCTTGTTCACACGACACGAGAACCGCGGGGGAGCAGAAGTCCCCCGCGGTTCCCGTGTCGTGTGAAGGCCGACCATGGGGTGCCCCCACAGGAGGGCCGCACGCGGGACGCACGCAAAGTAACCATGGTCGGTAGAGGGGTAAGCCCCTACCGCGCGTGGCCACCGTGCCGTGCGAACAGCGGGCGGCCGTCCCGCGGGGTCTGCACAGAGGCGGCTGCCCAGAGCAGCAGGAGCTGCCACCGCTCCATCCTGTAGGGGCAAACGGCCCCGCTGGGCATCCCGGGGCCCCACCCCCTAGCGCCGGGAGGCCCGCACTGCGGTGCGGGGACCGCGGGGTCCGCCCTTGTGCGTGGGGGCGCAGGTCGTCTGCGGCGCCCACCGGACCCCGCGGATCGCCCCGTGGTGCCTCCCCCGCCCGCAGCCTGGGTCGTGCGAACCGGCCCATTGTGTTGAAAGAACACATGGAGAGAGGCGCACTCCAGCCCTTTGCCCTCCGTCGTCACATCCGTTGCCTGTACGCATGTAGGATGGTGGTATGAAGAGCAGCTCCCCCTGTATCCCTGGAGGCACTCCAGATGATGAAGAACCCTGGTTTTCCATGCATACAGGGTGAGAGATGTGATGGTGGAAGGTGCGGGGCTGGAGCACTCCTCTCTTCATGCGCTCTTTCAACATGGTAAGTAGAACACCTGAAGGGCTTTAGTCTAATATACTACCCATTACACCACACTAGCTCCTAAGGCTGCCTCCTTGTGAATGAGATAGATTGAATTCACAAGGATGCGTTTTGAGTCCATTCAGCATTTTGATGCCAGCAGCAGCCTCTGTAGCGTTGCGTACACCTTCTGCCTTTGGTAATCTGCTTTGCCGTGAAGTGAATGCGGCTGATTTTAATATCTGAGTCATTTGTCCCCTTTTCTGAGTTAATCTTTGCGAGTGCTTAGGCGGAGGAGGAAGGAGACAGAACATTCTATAGAATTCATTTGGCCTCTTGGTTTGCTTCTGTTTCAGACTGTGGAAGCTTTTTGCTTGTTTGTTTGAGCAAAAGAGACCTTTGGGGTTTCATGATATTCATAAATGGTTGCGCTGAAGATTCCTGATGGAGATCTTCAGTCATATGCATTCTAGATGAGATACATCACAAATTGGGTTCTGATAGAGCTGAGCTGTTCAAATCAAGCATGTCACACATCAAGGGCAGGGAGCGGTAGCAAGGTTGAGACAAGGGCAGGACAGATGTATGAGTGAAATAATAATGCTGAAGTGTTCATAGGAAGCTGCCTTATACCAGACTATTTGTCCACCTAGCTCAGTGTTGTCTAGCCTGGCTAACAGTGCCTCTCTTTCAGGAAGAGGTCTTTCCCGTCACCTTCTACCTGATCCTTATAACTGGAGATGACAGGGACAGAACCAAGGACCTGTCATGGCCCCTGACCCAGAGCGTCCAGCTTCAGTGATTCTGAGGTGCCGCCAGAACTAGTCCCTGGTCCGTCTGAACTGGCGTCCACTGCCTCAGATCTCCTATCCCATCCATGTGACCCTCAGGAGGTCCCACTGCCCCCTGACTCCAAGGAGTGGACCCTGAGGTGCAGTCCCCAGCCAGTACCTCCTCACTCCAACCTTCACTCCCCAAGAGAAGCCAAGAAAAGTCTACTGGCCCTTTAATAGCCAAATGCTGCTCCTGTGGGGGTGGAGCTCCCAGGCGGACTCTCCTGGCCTACCCATAAATCCCTACCAGTTGCTCCTAGTCAGTTGCTCCTAGTCAGTTCCACCAATATGGTCTTGAAATTAATCAAAGTCCCAGACCTGATCTGGCTGCCTGTCCCATGCCATGCCTACTAACTTCAGGCATTGCCCAGAGCAGACAACAGAAGCCTAGATACAGCAGGACAGGACTCTCTCCAAAGAGAATACCATCAGAGTGTTTCACATGTATTATCTCGGTAATCTTTACAACAACTGTGAAAGGTAGGCCAGAATGATTATCCCTACACTGTATTCTTACCTAAGGACACCTAATGAGTTTCTTGTTGAGGTAAAACCTGAACCGGGGATTTCCTGCTGAAGCCAAGGACAGGGCCACTGTAATATGGAACAGTGTGGAATGTGGCCTTCGTTCCTCTCCTCATCTCTCTTCTTCAAATATTTTGGTTAGCTGTTTCCCAGAAACCCACCTTTTCACCCCTCAGACATATGGGTGAACTCAGTCATTAATTGTCTGAAGCTCCTGGAAAATGCAGAATCTATGCTGACTTGTTTTTCCTTTGTCAGCTTCAGCAGTGGTCCAACCTACAGCCAATATATCTGACTGCTGCATGGACTTATTTCAGCTGGAAAGCACACAATGTTAAATTCAGAGGTGATTCAGCCCTTTGAGAATAACAAGTTTAGAGCAAAGGAATGCTAAGAAAGAACTTTCTGGCTTGGGAGAAGCAGCTGAGAGTAGCATTATGTCTACTAATGACAGCTATCACTAAATACCTTGTATTTTGCTGGTGCTCTATATCTCATATCTTCTATTTTGTTGACTGTTCTTATTATTTGTGTTGGCTTTCTCTCTTTAATTTTAGTGTGGGGTTTTTTTTTGTTATTTTTTAAGAAGATAAGAAGAGCCATGCTGGATCAGACCAAGGGTCCATCTAGTCCAGCATTCTGTTCACACATGGGCCAACCTGCCACCTGTGGGAAACCCACAAGTAGGACAGGAATGCAATAACACCCTTCCACTCATGTTTGTTTATTTATTTACAACCTTTATATACCGCTTCACATCTATATAGATTCTGGAGCAGTGAATAATAAAAGACTAAAAAGAATAAAGCACAATACTAAAAACAGAATATCAATAAAAGCAGAATATCAATAGAGACAGTGGCTGGTCAACCAAGGAAGGCTTCCTGAAATAAATATGTTTTCAGGAGGTGCCAGAAACACAATGTTGGTGCCTGCCTGATCTCCACAGGCAAGGAATTCCACAGAAATGGAGCCACTACACTGAAGGATCTTCTGCAGGTGGACTCCAGTAGGGCCATAGGTCCAAGCAGAACCACCAGGAGCATTCATTCCACTGATGACCTCAGTGATCAGGCAGGTTGAGAAAGGCCTTGCTCTCTCAAGTATCCTAGTCCCAAGTTGTTTAGGGCTTTGTACACTAACACCAAAACCTTAAACCTGCCCCAGGAGCAAATAGGCAGCCAGTGCAGTTCCCTCAGCAAAGGAGTTGCATGCTGAAAAGGGACAGTTCCTGACAAGCTGAGTTGCTGCATTCTGCACTAGCTCCAGCTTCTAGACCAGCCTTAAGGGCAACCCCTTAAGGGCATTGCAGTAATCATAAAATCATAGAATCATAGAAAAGTAGAGTTGGAAGGGGCCTACAAGGCCATCGAGTCCAACCCCCTGCCCAATGCAGGAATCCAGGTCAAAGCATCCCTGACAGATGGCTGTCCAGCTGCACCTTGAATGCCTCCAGATTGGGAGAGCCCACCACCTCCCTAGGTAGTTGATTCCATTGTCTTATTGCTCTGACAGTCAGGAAATTTTTCCTGATGTTTAGGTGGAATCTAGGTTCATGTAACTTGAGCCCATTATTCCATGTCCTGCAAACTGGGATGATTGAGAAGAGATCCTGGCCCTCCTCTGTGTGACATCCCTTCAAGTACTGGAAGAGTGCTATCATATCTCCCCTCAGTCTCCTCTTCTGAAGGCTAAACATGCCCAGTTCTTTCAGTCTCTCCTCATAGGGCCTTGTTTCCAGTCCCTTTATCATCCTTGTTGCCCGTCTCTGAACCCTCTCCAGTTTGTCTACGTCCTTCTTAAAGTGTGGTGCCCAGAACTGGACTCAGTACTCAAGATGGGGCCTAACCAGTGCCGAGTAAAGGGGAATTATCACCTCCCGCGATTTGGAAGCTATGCTCTATTAATGCAGCCCAAAATAACATTTGCCTTCTTTGCAGCCACATCGCATTGCTGGCTCATATTCAGTTTGTGATTTACCACAATTCCAAGATCCTTCTCACTTGTAGTATTGTTGAGCCAAGTGTCCCCCATTCTGTAACTGTGCATTTGGTTTCCTCTCCCTAAGTGCAGCACTTGGCATTTATCCCTATTAAATTTCATTCTGTTGTTTTCGGCCCAGCGCTCCAGCCTATCGAGGTCGCTTTGAATTTTGTTTCTGTCTTCCAGAGTATTAGCTGTTCCACCCAACTTTGTGTCATCTGCAAATTTGATAAGCATTCCCTGTACCTCCTCATCCAAGTCATTAATAAAAATGTTGAAGAGCACTGGGCCCAGGACCGAGCCCTGTGGTACCCCGCTCGTTACCTCTCCCCAGTTTGAGAAGGAACCATTGATAAGCACTCTTTGAGTAATCTAGTCTTGAGGTTACTAGTGCCTGTACCACTGTGGTCAAGCTATCCCTGTTCAGGAGAGGCCGTAGCTGGTGAACCAGTCGAAGCTGGTAAAAGGCACTCCGAGCTGCCTTGGTCACTTAGGACTCCAGTGACAACGATGGATCTAGGAGTACCCCCAGACCACAAACCTGATCTTTCAAAAGGAGTGCAACCCCATCCAGAACAGGCAATGAGCCTATCTCTCGCACTCAGGAACCACTCACCCACAGGTCTTCCGTCTTGCCAGGATTCAGCTTCAGTCTATTGGCCCTCATCCAGCCTACCACTGAGTCTAGGCACTGATCCAGGACTCACACAGGCTCGCCAGATTCAGATGTCACAGGGAGATAGAGTTGTGTGTCATCGGTATACTGATGGCACTTGGCTCCAAATCCCCTACGGGCATGTGGCTAGTTGCATTGCTGCAAGCACCCTTGTCCTGAAATTGATCCTACAAAATTGGGCAGATGGTGGCGTCAGATGCCTCAACTGGAGCTGTGCTAACAACAGCTGTGGTTTGCTGTGGGGACCAGTGGTTTTGTCCTGTAAGTGTGATGCAAAAAGTTCACCAGCAACTGATGTACATAGGCATACTGCCTCTGATATTGGAGATAGCATATAGCCATCAGGACTAGTAGCCATTGAAAGCCTTATCCTCCATGATTTTTCTTATTGTTTAATTTTGATTTTATAATTCCCTCCATTTCTGATGTTCAGAGGTCAGTGCCACTGCTTATATAGCCAAACTGGCACCATGCACAGAGAGCCAGTGTGGCATAGTGGTGAGAGTGTTGGACTGGGACTCGGGAGATCCGGGTTCTAGTCCCCGCTTGGCCATGAAACCCACTGGGTGACTTTGGGCCAGTCACTGACTCTCAGCCTAACCTACCCCACAGGGTTGTTGTGAGGATAAAATGGAGAGGAGGAGGATTATGTAAGCCACCTTGGGTTCCTTGCAGGAAAAAAGGTGGGGTATATAATAAAAAAATAAATAAATAAACATACAAGAGAGGCTTTGGGGAAATCTTTAGAACTCTTTCCCCAAAACACTCTCTGAGGACTGAGCCACCTGACTGGGGCCACAGAATGCTCTCTGACTGTTGTGGGCAGGAACAGGAAGAGTCTAATGTGGAGGGGGGGGAATGGAATGGAGTATCCTGAAAGAGAGCCTGAGTGACTGATGGACTAAAACACTGAGCAGGAGCCCTCCACATGCAACCTTTTGTTGCCAGCTCCCTGCAATAAAAATAAATAAATAAAAGCCACCCTTTATATACAGAGGAGTTCAACAATGAACTTAGAGTTGGTGACTTTTGTAACATTAATTGTGAATAGAAATTCCTTCTTCAAAGACTCCACAATGGAAAAGTGGGGCACAGCTTAAACAAAGAATATGTGAGCTTAACTCCTGTAAACATACAATGGAAATTAGGAGTGCAACCCTATGTATGTTTATCAGAAATAAATGTTATTGAGTTCAACGGCACCTACTCCCAGGTAGGTGTGTATAGGAGTGCAGTTTGGTGGTGCAATACACATTGAGCTGCGATTAAGTACTAATGTAATAAGATTAGTTCCGAGTAGGCACGCACAGATTGGACTCTAAATATCATTATTTGTGATTTACAAAATGGTTTCTCTTTGATGTTCCTTTAGTAGTTTCCTGTTACACAGGAATGTTTTGAGGACAAGTGCATTTAAAAGAAGAGGGAGGCAACTAGCACATCATACAGACACCAATAGACTATTACTCTGGACTTGGAGGCTAAAATGCTGGTAAAAATAATGTGTTGGATGCCGGTTGGTTCTCTATAATCAGATCTTTTAAAAACAATAAATGCATATGGAACAGGCTTGTAACAATGTACATTAAGGCTTTGATCCAATTGGACATGGCAATAAACTCCATTGAATGATGTGTTGGTCAAATTTCCTTGGCAACATTGGACCTATTCCCTTGGCTTTGTACCATGTTTTTCCTCTGACACCTATCTATCCCTTTGCAAAAAGAAAAGCTGAAAAGGAGGAGCACATTTCATTGGGGTGGGTGGGGAGAGAATGTTCATGAAATTGACCCCACTCCTTTTGGGCTCACTATTAATTAAAATATAGTCACAATGTCTATGGAGCTGACCCCGTTCTAAATACTACAGTTGAGTTAATAATCAGGCTTGCTGCATTGACCTAGAACAGGGGTCCCTCCCGTTTGCTATTCATAAAGGAGAGGAACTTGTTTTCTTCAGAAATGTGGGCATACATAACTAAAGAACAAATATCTTTGTGCCTTTTTATATATTGGAGATAGATTCAGGGGCGGTGCTAGGTACTGAAAAGATCCAGGGGTCAGGCCCACAGGACAAAAAAAAATGCACAAATTTCCATATGCTAATTTACAGTACATATGCTCTAAAGCAGTGTTCTCCAACCTTGGGTCCCCAGATGTTTTTGGCCTACAACTCCCAGCATGCCCCAGCCAGCGTAGCTGGGAATTGTAGGCCAAAAACATCTGGGGACCCAAGGTTGGAGAACACTGCTCTAAAGTGTGTGTGTGTGTGTGTGTGTGGGTGTGTTTAAAGGACCCTGTCTCCTAAGGACACCCCTATTTGTAAAAAGGGATGTATGGACAGGGGAGAGGAGGGCATTTGAGTTCAGAAAAAAAACAACCCCAGGCAGAAAGATTCAAAGGGGGGCAGCAGGAGGTGAAGCACATGTGGGCAAAAAGCCAGCTAATCCAGGGGGTTCAGATGCAACAGAGCCCCTGCACCTTTATTTCAGCAACTGCCCATGGACTGCAGGGTGGTGGGGCAGATGGCCTCCCAGAGATTCGGGGCTCCAAATGAAAGATCCGGGGCTCCAGCCTTAGTATGCTGCCCCCTAACACCACCTCTGGATAGATGGATTAATTTGTTGCCCTCCTCAAGGTCATTACATCCCCCCCCCCCATGAGTCTAGTGGAAACTTATCAATTTTGCTAGTCTGTTGCTAAAGTGTTTCCTTTCCTGCTGGCAAGCATTGCTGTATTAACAGCGATTGACTGTAGTTCTGTGAACTATGCAGTAAGCTCTTGCATAACTTTTCATTGGTGAAAACAGGGAGCCCAGCTTTTATGTTTTGAGCAGGAGGCCATTTATAGCCACATCGAAACAATAAATAGAAACTCCCATCTTAATCTTGCTTTCTAAAGAGCTTTCAGGATTGCAGGTCACCGGAGCCCTAATCTGCCTTTTTGTAAACAGACAGAGCTGGTGACCTCTGGATGGACACATTATGTGTAGCTCATCGTCAGAGTTCTGCAAAAGACAAAATAGGGATGGGGGAGAAATTTGTTCAGTTCATATTTTAATGTGAACGTAACACTTTCAAACCAATATGTGAACCAAAGCTCAGTTGTCTTTTAAAATTTACACTCTTCCAAAATTCTCAATGTTCAGGATGAACTGAATTTAAGATTGGAAAATGTGAGAAACTGAGGCTGCAATCCCATGTGTGCTTAGGCAGAAAAGAGTCCTACAACTCACAGCATCCCCCAGCTAGCATGGTTGGTTGGGGTATGCTGGGAGTTGTAGGACTTTTTTCCTGCCTAAACATGAAAAGGATTGCACCCTGAGAGAATCCGAAATTGAAAGATTCGTCCATGGGTAGGTACATTTTTTTTTTAGGTCTTCAGCTGAGGATGTGAATACATTTTTTTTTTAGTTTAAAGGGTAGTGAAAATGAGTGATTTGTAGTACCATATAAGAGTCCCCTCTTAACCTTTAAATTAAAATCCTGTATAAAATGGTACATCTTGTTCATATTGGGGGAAACACAAAATGTTGACTGTTGCAGAAGAGTAAATAAAGTAGGTGGTCATTTATTAGGCTTGCCAGACCAAAAGTTCAAAAATAAGGGATCTTGGAGCTGTAGTCTTTCTCACCACATGCTCCATAAGAGTAGCCACTTAGGCATTGCCAAGAAAAAGGCCACATTTGTATTAATTGGCCGTCTAGCTGCTTTGCAGGGCAGAAGGAGCATGGAGGCGACCTTGCACCTCTGTGCTCCTCCTGCCCTGCATAGGATGCCTGTAATCTTCCGGGTTCGGTGGGTCACGGGCATCCCCATAGGATCACACCCTAGGTGTTACTGTGGCTGATGCAAAATGGTAGCCAGGCTGCCAATAGAGTAGGCAGCAAGTGGCAGCAACCTCTGCCCCCCCCCCCATCCTTAGGAAAAACAAAGGAGGTGTGCTACTGCTAATGGTGAGCTCCACCTCTGAAAAACTGTGGGATAACTTCAAGTGAAACAGCACCCTCAGTTTCTCTGCCCACAAATCGGTTAGAGAATTTTGAGAGGTCATAGGTGCGCAGCCTCCCCAGTCCCATTCTAGCACTCTAACCACCACGATGTACTTCTTCACACAGCACATAGTTAAACTATGGAATTCACTTCCACAAGATGTAGTGATGGCCACCCATTTGGGCAGCTTTAAAAGGGGGTTGGACAAATTCATAGAGTAGAAGGCTATCAGTGGCTACTAGTCCTGATTGGCTATATGCTACCTCCAGTATCAGAGGCAGTATGCCTACGTACTTCAGTTGCTGGGGAACATGGGTGGGAAGGTGCTGTTGCACTCATGTCCTGCTTGTGGGATCCCGTGGGCAACTAGCTGGCCACTGTGTGAACAGAATGCTGGACTAGATGACCCTTGGTCTGATCCAGCATGGTTCTTTTTATGTTCTTATGATGACACTGTGGGAATATGTTTGTGATATTTCAGACAGACAAGCTGGTGCAGGTGTGCAGGATCAGGAAAGATGCTATTATATTTAGTTTGGCTGCAAAAATAATTAGAAAAATAGTTCTCGGGCCAGTTGTATGATTAATTCCTAAGGGGTAGGCAAGTTTTGCACCCTCAAAAAATAGTTTTGAAGTGTCGTCATATCTTCAATAAATGTAAGGAGTGAACTACGCAGAATTAGACTATTTTAACCTTCCAGTGTGGGGGATTGCAGCCAATCTCATTGGTGCAACCCCCTTCCCCTAAAAATAAAGCTACCTTTAAGATACTTGGAAGAAAACAAAATAAGGAAAGAAAGGTATGTTTCCTTTGGTTATCAACAGGCATATGGGTTTTTATGATCAGCCACTAGATGTAGAAGTTGTACTTCAGTACTGCATGTATATATATCTGGCTCTTTAAAAAAATTGTGTGCAAGTTTAGGAGCTTGCAAGATTTTCATTGTTTCCATGGCAAACTCAGATAAAGTAACATATACACTGAGTAAACACCACTAATTCTGCATACACGAAGGACATAAAATTTATTTTTTAAAATCTTGTCTGTATTAGTAACGTTTTGCCTTCCTTGGGTTTATTCCATAGTGTTACTTATACAGTAAATTTCTAAGTGATTGTGAATACTTCTAGTTTGGATTGAGGTTCAGAGCTGCAGAATAGTTATGCCTGGTGTTTTCCAATGTTCTCAGTGTTTCTCAATGTATGGATGCACTGACTATGTGTCCTTCTAGCCCCATACTGTCTGCTCTCCAGGATCTTTTTCTAGTCTGGTCCTTTATGTTGGAGATGCCAGGGATTGAACCTTGAACCTTCTGCATACAAGGCATGTGCTCTAAGAGTCCCTTCCCATTAAAAATTACAAAGGATGCTGCTGCAGGCCCCTTGTATGACATGCAGTTGTATCTGATCTGAACTGAACATAGGAAACTGCCTTGAGCCATTGCTCTATGTCTAGATCTGAAAGCATTTATTTATTTACAAAATTTATGTACTGCTCCACGTTCCAGTATGGAGATTTTGGACAACGTACAATAAAAGATAAAAACAGATAAAAGAATAAAACAATGTGTTAAAAGCAAAATCAATAAAACCTTGGCTGGTTAGCTCAGGAAGGCTTCCTGAAATAGAAGTGTTTTCAAGAGGCACCGAAAACGATACAATGTTGGTGCCTGCCTGATCTCCAGAGGCAGGGAGTTCCAGAGAAATGGAGCTGCCACACTGAAGGCTCTTCTCCTGGTGGACTCCAGTTGGGCCATAGGTCCATGCAGAACCACCAGGGACATGCCATCCGATGACCTCAGCGACCGGGCAGGTTGGTAAGGGAGGAGTGGCACTCTCCCAGGTATCCTGGTCCCAAGTTGTTTAGGGCTTTGTACGCTAGTACCAAAACCTTAAAGCATGATGATAGGTTTCCTCTAACTACATGTATTACATTTGGATGTATTTTTTTAAGCTTTAGTTTTCAGCTGATCTGGATTTCTGGACCACAGATTAAAAGCCTATGAGCATTACACAAGAAATGATTTGAATGAAGTTTAGGTAGTGGGGATCATTACTGTCTTTTAACAGAATGTTGCTCTCATCCTATGTTTGTGGTTGGTACCAGGTTGGTCCTGGTATCAGGAAATGCTATAGTGGCTCTTATGAGAACTGCTAGTGATTCCTGGTGTTGTACTTTTACAAGAAGCATTCCAGAAGACACCCCCAAGGAAAGGAATAGAAAACCTTTATATAAGGGAACCAGATTGGATCCTATCATGACATAGAACAAAGCTGTTTACTGAAACAATTCATTTTGCTAAAAGGCAAGTGGGAGCTGTTCAGAGTAGCGGAGGAAAAATAACTATTTACTCTTCGGTGTGTAGTTTTATTGATTGCTTTTTCTTTTTCCAGGGTCTATATGAGAATATTACCAATAGGTTTGTGTGCTGGCTCTGCAGCTGTTCATAAATTGTGGTTAGTGAAAATGATTCATTCATCATTCTTTAATATGTAGCATGAAGTGGAATAAAAGCACAATTTCTGAACGTGCCTTTTTTAATTGGTTGCACCACCATGCAAGGACTGTGTTTAATTACTGTCATAATAATAATAATAATAATAATAATAATAATAATAATAATAATAATAATAATCAGCAACCTAGCAGACAATTTCAAAGCAAGTAATATAAAAGGAACATAGCCGTTTATTTTCCGTGATGACTGTCAGTCCGCTCAGGCAAGGGTGGGCAACTTCAGATGTTTTGGCCTACAACTCCATCAGTCCTACCCAGCATAGCTGACGGTGAGGATGATGGAAGCTGTAGGCCAAAACATCTAGAAGCCCACAAGTTGCCCACCCCTGATCTAAGGGGTTGGCTTCTGATTCTCTTATTCCAGTGTTCTCCAACCTTGGGTCCCCAGATGTTTTTGGCCTACAACTCCCAGCATGCCCCAGCCAGCGTAGGAGTTGTAGGCCAAAAACATCTGGGGACCCAAGGTTGGAGAACACTGTCTTATTCAATAGACTGAAAGCAAAAGGATAATATAGCTACAATTGATTTAGAACATGTGGGTTTTGTAGGGCTTGATCCAAACGTCCATTTAAAATAAATTAAAAACCCACTCATCTACAGGTATCATACAGGTACTTTATTTCTTCAAATATTTATCTTTTCCTCACCCTACTTATTTTTTTATGAAAGCTGTAGTACTTTTTAAAAAATGATATAAGGCCTAATTCCTATGTTCCCGCACTGACAAGGATGTTTCCGCACAGTGACCTCCATGCCTCTTGGGTCTGGCGGCAGGGCCAGCCCTACCATTAGGCAGACTGAGGCAACCACCTCAGGTGGCAGGTGCTGGGGGGCAGCAGTGGCAGTCCCCTGGTGTTCCTCCCCAGCCTCCCCCCACATTGCCCTTTGTTGGAGGACAGAGATAAATGTGCCACATGGCATGTCCTGATCTCCTAAAGTGGCTTGGTGTATCCCATTACCAGTCTTGAAGTAGGATTCAACTGGCAGCCTAAGCCACTTCTATATGTGGAACATGTGCCATCTCGTTCTTTGCCTCGGGCATTAAAAGTCCTTGGGCCTGCCCTGTCTGTGGAACAAGTGATGCTTGTGTGGGAAGGGACCACACAACCCTCATTACCCATGTGGTTTGTCTTGTTACATATTTCTTGTGTGGCATAGGTAGTGCTCCCATAATGTAGTGGGAATGTAGGAACTTGGCCTTAGATGTGGACATAAGAACATAGAGAGCTAGCTACCTTGCTGGATCAGGCAATAGCTCCATTGTGCCTAGCATATTGTACTCCAACTGTGGCCAGCAAGGTGCCTTAGAGTAGTTCACAAACAGGGTGTGAAGGAGAGGAATATATTCTGCTCTTTGTTCCTAGAAATCAAAATATACGATTCTGGATCCCAGCATTTGGACGCTCTGTATTCCATCTATAAGGGAAGTACATTTATCATCTACAAAAGAGAGGGCCTTCTCTGATGGCACCCCAACTCTGGAATGTCCTCCAGCAGGAGGTATACCTGGCACCAATGTTGTATTCTTTTTGGCAGCAGGTTAAAATCTTTGTATATGCCCAGGCATTTTAAATTTTAATTTGTATTTCTTCAGCTGTTTGAAATTGTGTTTATGCCTCTCAGTTTTACTGTATTTATATTTATGTTCTATATTTATGTAGTGAATATGGGATTTTGTCCTGAAATCCTCTCTTGGGTGCAGGCATGTTCTATATATTTTTCTAATAAAGAAATGTAAATAAACCCCTTTTCCTTTTGGCTAGGTGTTAACCCTAGTAATCCTGGACTCTTAAAAATGTAGGCTTTTAATCCAAACAGTAGCAGCCTAGTGAGCAAAATCTGGCCTGCCTGGATTCCCATCTCCCCCTCTGGGCTTCCCCAGATGGCCACATCCTCTTCCCCAGCCCACCCCCTTTACCCCAAGCACAGGTCATTTGGTGGTTTCCTGGCTTTTTGTGCAGTTTTCCCCCATTCTAAAAGGTTGAAATGCCTCTCTTATTGGCAGTAAGAGCTTTAAGATAAAGCATGCTGGCATAAGTGGCTATGGCCTAGTTATCTGAAGGATACACCTGCCCGGACCCTAAGATAGTCCTCAGTGGTCTTTCTCCGGGAGCCCCTGTCAAAGGAGGTGAGGTAGGTGGCTACTAAGAAGAGGGCCTTTTCTGTTCTGGCACCCCAGTTGTGGAATAAACTTCCCAGAGAGGCTTGCCTGGCACCGACTTTGTGCAGTTTCTGGCACCCAGTGAAGACCTTCCTATTTCCCCAGGCATTTTAGTCTTTCAGTTTCTGTTGTTTTAAACCTGTTACTGTCTTTTAAATCTTTGCATTGCTGCTAGGTTTTACTTTGGGGTTTACTTCTATTTTATACTGTAGTTTTAAACTTTCAAAGTGTATCTTACGTTGTATTTTATGGTTTTAATTGTTGTGAACTGCCCAGAGAGCTTCAGCTATTGGGCCGTAGAGAAATGCAATACATATATACGTAACATACATATGCTAGTATTTTGGCCCCAACACCTATGCCTTTGGTTACAATCCCTTTGGCCCACCCACCGCTTGAATCTGGTCTTTGAAACTGAATTTAGCCCTTGGGCTGAAAGAGGGTCCCCACTCCTTTAGGGATGTTAGAGAAATCTGCAGCAGATTCAAAGGAGCTTGGATTTCTATGAATCTGCCCTGCGAATTCTGCAGCGGATTGTTTTTTCCCCAGAGTCATGTGGAGTCCATAGACTTGCACACTGTTGTTGTTGTTTTTACTTTGTAGGCGGGATTTGGGCAAATGCGGCCAGATGGGCGATTAATAAATGTAAATAATAAATAATAATAAATAAACAGAAGTGTGCATTTGCAAATGAATGACATTCTTATACAAAAAAGTCCGATTCTGCCGATGAATGGATGAGGGAACAGAAGATGCCTGACAATCCGCAAAACATACAGTATTTTTCCATGTATAAGACTATACTTTTTCCTAAAATTGTTAGACTAAAAATTGAGGGTCGTCTTATACACGGAAGTAAGCCAAGGAGAGAACCGCGCAGTTGCGAAACTGCCCAGTGGGGGGTGTCTTATTCATGGGGGCGTCTTAGACACGGAAAAATACGGTAGATGGAATAGATTTAACAAAATCCATACATCTCTACTCCTGATCTACTGTTTCTTAACCTGGAGTTACCTAGTTGTGGTCAGCCTTATGCTTCTTACAAAAACAAAAGAAGAGCCATAGCTGCCCACGGGAAACCCACAAGCGCGATATGCAGTGCTTTTTTTCTGGAGAAAAAGGTACCGGAACTCTTGGATTACATTTCCTCGGGAGTAGATGGTGATTAAATTGTAATGCAATTAATAGAAGAAAAGGTGCTGGAACTCAGTTCCGGTGAGTTCCACCAGAAAAAAAGCCCTGGCGATATGAGTGCAACAGCAGCCCTCCTGCCAGTGTTCCCCTGCAACTGGTGTACGAAGGCATACTCCCTCTGATACTGGAGGTAGCATATAGAGCCAATCAGGACTAGTAGACACTGATAGCCTTCTCCTCCTTGAGAGGAGATAAAGGTGAATGAAGTGAGTTGTTTTACTGGGATTTTAATTATAGTAAGGTGTATTGCATAAAACACCTTTAGTCAATGTGGGAGGAATGGCTACGAGGAGCTTCAGCATTCTGTTTCTTTCATTTGAAAGGGACCTGTGCTGTAACAAACATCAGCAACACGAGCCTATTAGCAAGCTGCAGTGTCAAAAGCTTCAGTGGCAGAAGATAATGAGTACAGTTCATTCAGTTCATGTGTAATTTTGCATCTATTCATAACCTCTTCATTGGAGGTAAGAAGTGCTTCCGTTTATTATAGTGTATAGTGCTCAAAAGTAATTTCATTGATACGGTCTGTGTTTCCGTCATGGTGCGCCTACATATATATGAGTCATCCATCTCTTTTATTATTCTCTCTCTCTCTCTCTTTTTTAAACATGCTTAGATTTTTTAGCATGTTTTTCCTTCCCTCATTAGCTCTTCCTTCTCAACATCAGGGTACACTGGCTTCACTTTTGTTAAAGTTTGGAGTGATTTTCAAAGCCATGTCATGCTCACATTAAAGTTGGCTCTGTTTAAATTGCCACATCTCAGGCAAGCTAGATAAAACCACAGTATATGTCTTGTGCATCTTCTCCCCCCCCCCCCGGCTTGTGATTCAATTTGCGTTAATAACAAAGGTCAGGTTTGCTCTAAGATGTGAACTTTTGAATACTCACATGTGCAATTTGGTTTCAGGTACATACGTGTAAAAAAAAATTCACACATCAGCTTTAGCATGATGCAAAGGAATTCTGTTTCACATTTGTTAAGCCTAACAGAGAGGAAAATATCCAATGGTGTGGCGTAGGGGTGAGAGTGTTGGACTGGGACTCGGGAGATCCGGGTTCTAGTCCCCGCTTGGCCATGAAACTCACTGGGTGACTTTGGGCCAGTCACTGACTCTCAGCCTCACCTACCTCACAGGGTTGTTGTGAGGATAAAATGGAGAGGAGGAGGATTATGTCAACTGCCTTGGGTTCCTTTCAGGAAAAAAGGCGGGGTATAAATATAATAAATAAATAAATAAACAAACAAAAATGAAGGATAGGAGCATGGTTTGTTAATCATGCACAGGCCACTCTGCCCAGGTTCAGACAACACGACAAGCCACTCTGAAACAAACATGGCTTATATAAGCCATCATGGTTTATCGTGTTGTGTGAACCCAGTCAGTAGCACTATAAAAGACCTACTCCTGGTAGAGATGAAAACTTCTAGAATCGGTTTGTTGGTATGGACCAACAGAACTGCCTGTATTTTGGGCCTCTCCTTGGGGGTGTGGCTGTTGGGACTGTCATGAGGAGTTCCTGTCCTTCAAAATTTAGGGGCAGGGCCACTAGCAGCGGCCAAAAGGCTTTAAGCTAGTGTTCTCCAACCTTGGATCCCCAGATGTTTTTGGCCTACAACTCCCAGCATGCCCCAGCTTCTTCTCTGACTGGGGCATGCTGGGAGTTGTAGGCCAAAAACATCTGGGGACCCAAGGTTGGAGAACACTGCTCTAAGCGCAGGACAGGGCAGGAGATCCTTTCTATTCAACAGACAACTTCAACTCATTCAGTGGGATAGCATTTATATTCTGGAATCTGGACCATCGATCCAAGCTTTCGTTATTGCAGGGCAGTCAGATTACCAGGTGCTGGCATGCTGTTCTTAAAGGCTTTTCCTCCTTTTGAGTTCTGATATCTGAATTGTTGGGTGAGTTAGGAAGATGCCACAGCCCTGGAAGACCCAGGTTCACAACAGGCCTGTGGCTCACGCTGGCTCAGCTTGTCTGAGCGTGGAAAGCTAAGCAGGGTCAGGCCTGGTTATTACTTGGATGGGAGACCCCTCCTCTAGTTTCCTGCATTGAGCAGGGGGTTGGACTCGAGGGCCTTGTAGGCCCCTTCCAACTCTATACTCTATGAGAAGAATGGTCTCTTTTGTCAATACTGCAGTCTTCCTTATGACGAAGCAGTCATGTGATGACATCACTTTTCAGCCAGACTATTGCTTATTCATTGCACCACTGCAAAGCTTTCAAAAGGAGATTAGTACACATGTGGCTGACAGCATGCTGGGCGTGCTGTGATAAAATCATAGGATTATTTCCACCCAAGCTGAACTGCAGCACAGCCCACTGAAAGAGTCTTACGTACTTGTCCAGAGAAATCTGCATGGAAGGGTCTTGTTGACAGTTGTAAATTGAAAAGATTTTGTCAGTAAAATGTCAGTGAATTTTCCAGTACTCCTCACCCTAACATGCAGCGAGAATGTTGGGTCTCTGAATGAGAACCGAGTGCAGCCTTTCCCAGCCAGGTGCCCTCCAAATGTTTAGACTACAACTCCCAGCATTCCTGAGCGTTGGCCATGCCAGCTGGGGCTGATGGGAGTTGAAGTCCAGAACATCTGGAGGGCACCAGGTTGGGGAAGGCTGGTCAAGGGCTTAGTTAAGACAAGCTTTTCATGGCAACTTTTGGAAAGTACAGTATTTTTCCATGTATAAGACTATACTTTTTCCTAAAATTGTTAGACTAAAAATTGAGGGTCATCTTATACACGGAAGTAAGCCAAGGAGAGAACCACGCAGTTGTGAAACTGCCCAGTGGGGGGCGTCTTATACATGGGGGCGTCTTATAGACGGAAAAATACGGTACTTTGACGATAATGCATTATGCTACCGATGTAATAACAATTCCATAGGAACATGGCTGAGTGGGTTTTGTGGGGGGGGGGTTTAACCACCCTTGCCCACCACCTCTGTAACAAGGGGAGGCTGGTGACTCCTCTGTCAGTGGGGCTCCTTATCCATTGCAGCTTTTATTCTGAGCTTTATAGGAGCTATCCATGGTGCTCCTATAGGTGGTGAACCTATTTTGGGGATGGAGTACAGCACCATGGATAGCTCCTGTAAAGCTCAGAATAAAAGCTGCAATGGACAAGGAGCCCCATTGACACAGGAGTCACCAGCCTCCCCTTTCTGTAAGCTGGTGAAACAACCCATGAACAACTTACCTACTATAACTTTGCGGTTAACAATCCCTGGTTTGTTAGCACGGCTGGGTTCGCATAACACAACCACCCAGAATCCAACAACCCATGATACCATGAGTTAGCATTATGTATGTGCAAACCCAGCCATTGTCTATTTGGGATGATAACCAGGTTAAGGAAACAAACCATATCTGTTATTATATTATATTATTTATTTTATTTCTATACTGCCCAATAGCTGAAGCTCCCTGGACGGTTTACATCAATTCACAAAATACAAAACACAGATACAATAAAATACAACATAAAATACAAATACAATAAAATACAGTGTAAGATACAGATACCATAATATACAGCAAAGAAATTTCAATATACAAAAAATTAAATCAGTTTATACAGATAAAACAATTACACTGAAAAACTAAACCTGTTAAAAACAGCTGACATGTTCTATCATATGCCATTAAATGCCTGGGAGTAGAGGACAGTCTTAACCTGGCCCCGAAAAGATGAAAATGTTGGTGCCAGGTGGGCCTCAGTGGGGAGATCATTCCACAATCGGGGGGCCACCACTGAGAAGGCCCTCTCCCTTTTTGTCACCTTCCGAGCCTCCCTTGGAGGTGACACTCGGAAGAAGGCCTCAGATGTAGATTGTAGTGTCCGCATAGATTCAGGTCGGGAGAGATGTTCCGTCAGGTATTGTGGTCCCAAGCCATGTAGCTAAACTGTTGCTAAAACGATGGTTAAGCAGGATGCATGCACCAGGCTAGGGATGGTTTAAGGACAACAATTGTGTTCTTTCTCCAGTGCTGAAGCTTTGAGTAGACGAAGGTGTGTAGTGGCTCTGAGGAACAGGTTGCAAAATGGCCATCTAGATTACAACTGGTAGAGTGAGACTGCAAATTAGCTTATGTGTGGCACATGAATTATAGAAAAGTGCAGTGACTAGACAATTCACTTATTAATGCAATATGCTGAACAAGAAAGTTCTTGGACATTTTGTAATATAGTCAGACAATTTGTACTGCAGTTTATTAAAGCAGATTCTTCTGCAGAGTAGGGACAAGTTCAATGCATTGATATTCCTCACATTTTAATTAATAAATCATGGTTACATTCATAATTTATCTACCTTTGGATATTGCAAAACAGGCCGTGTGGAACCTATAAAGTTTCTCTGTTTATAAATGACATTTGATAATTATAGACTTAGTCTGAGTGTATAGGGTGTGACCCTTTTCTGTAATTATGGATGTGAGGTAATTATCAATAGACTTGTTTAATTAAATAGCTGTTAGACTGATTTGTCCATGCTTATTTCTGGTCCGTGTCAGTTTTGCATGTAGATTATAGATTATAGATCACAGAGTTGGAAGGAGCCTATAAGGCTATCGAGTCCAACCCCCTGCTCAATGCAGGAAAGTAGAGGAGGGGTCTCCCATCCAAGTAACAACCAGGCCTGACCCTGCTTAGCTTTCCACACTCAGACAAGCTGAGCCAGCATAAACCACAGGCCTGTATTCAGTCATAATTCCATTCCGTCCAATTTCCATATTAGTCCCAGTTTTGTGGGAACGATTTCAGTTGTTGTGGCCTGATGATGTGGACACGGTGCTTGCAGTAATGCTCTCAACCACGTGCCCTGTCAATACTTGCCCTTCCTGGCTGACGAGAGCTAGCCAAGGGGTGTGTGACTAGGTGGGTCCAGTGAGTGGTAAATGCATCTCTGCATGAAGGGAGGGTTCCTGCTGCCCTTAAGGAGACGCCGGTAGTGCAGCCATTTCCAAAGAAACCCACTCTGGACCCAACAGTATTTGATCACTACTCCCTAGTTGCAAATACCCTTTTCTTGGAGAAGGTACTTGAGAGGGTCATGGTGGGGCAACTGCAAACACTTTTGGAAGATAATGATTATCTAGACCCATTTCAGTCTTGGTTCCAGCCTGGTTATGTGACCAAATCAGCCTTGGCCGCCCTGCTGAATGACCTTTATTGAGAAAGGGAGAGGAGGAGTGTCGCCCTGTGAGTTCTGCTTGATCTCTCGTTGGCTTTTGGCACCATTGACCATGGTGTCCTCCTGGAACGGCTCTGTGGGTTGGGCATTGAGGCACTATGTTGCAGTGGTTCTGGTCCTACCTGCAGGGGCAATTTCAGAGAGAAACACTGGGAGACTGTTCTTTGGTTCCTTGGCAATTAAGCTATGGGGTTCTGCAGGGTACCATCTTGTCCTCAATGTTGTTTAACATCAATATGAAGCCGCTGAGAGTGGTTATTAGGGGATTTGGGGAAGAGTGCCATCAGTATGCTGATGACATGGAGCCATCCAGAACCCATGGGCCTGTTTTAGGGTTCTGGCGTGGCTTGCTAACCACAGCAACAGGCCACCTTCTCCGGGTTTGCATGACACAGCAAACCGCGCTGGCGAGGGTAATTGTGCAAATCCCCCGGCATGCGACCGGCACACACAGTGGGGGAAATAAGCCATTGTGGGTTATTTCCCCCTCAGTGATCGTGTGAACACAACCACTGTGAGCAGTTCTTATAAAGGGGACTACGATATGTGAGAGATCTGTAACTGTACTTGATTAAATGTTTAGCTTTATTTCCAATACAAGAAATATACGTGCATAAATTAAGAACTAGAGGGAATGGACATCAAACTAATCTAGAAAGAGAGGCTCTAATAGGACAGAAAGCCCTGCAGTGTTCAGGGTAAAAATTTAATTGTATAGGCTTGCCTAGGAAGACGAAGAATACATGATTAAACTGAACATGCTACAAGCACAAAATAATTAATTCATAAAAGGGAGCCTTAATGTAAGAAGATTATATTAACAAGCTTACAGACGCAGTCCCAATAAACAATGATATTAAATCCCTGAAAACAGTTAGAAGTTTTTGCAACAAAATGTTGACAAAATTCAGTTGCATCAAATTTTAGAGGAGAAACTGTAGTTGTTCAATTGTAGTTAGTAAAGCTGCTCTGGACCACACCTCCCCACCTGCTCCTATCCTCATTTCTCGACTTGAGGTGCAGCTTGGGAGGTAATTGGGCTTCAAGTGGATACCTGGTGGATACTCTGAGGTCTGAGGATCCATCATTGTCGAAGGAGCTGAAAGCCATGAAATGTTTCGGGAAAGGTTAGTGTGTCAGCGAGCTTCTCTGCACGAGGCATTTATTGTACGCTCACAATTCCTCACTTACAGTAGTTTGCGGGCGCTTTACATGACGTCGTCACCCTCCAGGGCCTCTCCCACATTTTGCCGCCATTTCCGCAGGTTTTTCAGAGCGAGGAAAGTGTGGTATTATCTGGGATGCCGCCATGAGGAGCTCCTGTATTTTCACAATTCCGCTATGCTGCAGCTACACCACAGCGCCACCTTGTGGTTGTATAATGGAACATATAGAAAGGCAGAGAAGGAAAAACCCTGGGGGGGGGGAAACACATGTGAAGAAGCCTCTCTTACTCCTGCAAAGAAGCAGAAGCCTGACTAAAGCAGCGGTTTAAAAGCCTCATGTAGAGAAGCCCAACATGAATGCTGCTTCCGAGTTGCTATGTTGGCTGGGGGCACCATATTCATACTTTAAAAATGATTGATTATGCATTTTTATCCCACCCTTCATCCAAGGAGCTCTGAGTGACATGCATGTTTCCCCACAACAATCCTGTGTAGTAGGTTGCGCTGAAAGGTAGTGACTTGCCCGACATCATACAGTATGCTTAGTGGCTGAAGTGGGGACTTGGACCTGAGTCTCCCTCGCTGTAGCCCAACACTAACCCAGGGCTCTCCAACCGTGGGTCCCCAGATGTTGTTGGACTACAGCTCCCGGAATCCCTTGCCATTAGCCATACTGGCTGGGTATGCTGGGAGCTGTAGGCCAGCAACATCTGGGGACCCAAGGTTGGAGAACCCTGCTCTAACCACTACACCACACTGCCTCTCACTAAGTTGGTAGTCTCTGAATATTAAATAAGAAGTTCAAGGACTGGAGATACAAAGCAGCATTCAATGGGGCACTGCACCCCCACTGATTCCGTTCCAAAAGCGAGACCCACCACTTGCGCAACAGAGATTCAGCGTTTCCAGGAGCAACCGGAAATGTGTGGAAATGCTAATTTCTAGAACAGGACAAGTCGGTGGAGCTTGCATAATGGGACTCTGCCAACTTGTCCTGATCCAGAAACAAACAGTTTCCGCTCATTTGGGGGCTTCCTGTAGGAACCGTTAATTCTCCATTGTGCAAGCGGTAGGTCCCCCTTGCACAACAGAATTGGCAGGAGGGTCCGTTTGTGCAGTGGCCCTGTTGGATACCACCCACAGTCTCAGTGGCTGCTCTATAGACTTGGAAGGTCTCCTTTTGGGAAGTGGTATAAAAGTCTGTTTCTAAGCACTTTCTGGAAACCTCCAGAGATCAAATGACATTTTAAAAAAACCCAAACCCAACCCAACCTGTGGATACAAAAAGAAATTGTTCAGTCACAACTTCTGCCCAAACTCTCTTGCGTCTTCTTTGTTCCCCACAAAAGGACACCTATCCCTGTTGGCAAATTTCACCCTAGTTGTCCATCATACTTATGTCCCTTTCCAAATCCTATAATCCCTACACGGTTTCTATCTCTCCCTTATTTATCCCTAGAGCCAAGCTTAGTTGCTTCTCACTTTACTTTTAAGTATAAGGTGGGGAATGGGATAGATTGACTTAGTGCACTGCCCATCTTACGGATTTTATGCACACCAGTGACTTGCTGGAGCAAATCTAGAAATGTTAAACATAGCAAGTGGTTCTAAAATAACCTGGAAATCATTTTAGGATATGTTCAGCTGACAGCCATAGTGTGTAGAAAAATCAGGTGATAGATTTGCATGTGTGAACTGGGTCCCTTGGTTCTGAAAAGTTGCATTCTGTTATTATTTGATAGAGATCTGATGTGTTGCCTATTAGAACCCAGTGTACTCCTGTTGGTAATATAGCATGGGCCATCTTATTTGAAAGTAAAAAGGTTTTATGTCGTCTGTGGTTGCAGTCATTATGCTCTCTTTGAATGCAATGGACAACTCCTAAGGTAATTAATGTGAGGGTTATAGTCTGATTGTTTCACTTCATCTTGACAAGGCACACGTCATCATATTATAAAATTGTAGTCTGGGGGGGGGGAATTAAGATGGCTGGATAATGTTTTATAGACTGAATTGTGCATGGGTAGCATTATCCTGATCAGGCTCAATTTGTAAATACAATGTGATTAAGGGTGCAATCCTATAGGCTGCCTAGACAGAGTCTAGACGGCCATAGGAGAATTTGGAGTCCCAGCTCCGACTTCGGATACGCAAGAGGCTATGAACATAGAGTGCCTTCCCTCCACCCTCATAGCTGGCGCAGAAAGAACCATGCCAGCTGCAGCTCTGAGATCCCAAGAGTGACCTCGGAGCTGGAGTTTTTTGGGGGGGGAGGGGAGGAGACGGGCGCTGCCAACATATTATTATTATTATTATTATTATTATTATTATAATTTATATTTATACCCCGCCTTTTTTCCTGCAAGGAACCCAAGGCGGCTTACATAATCCTCCTCCTCCCCTCCATTTTATCCTCACAACAACCCTGTGAGGTAGGTTAGGCTGAAAGTTAGTGATTGGCCCAAAGTTACCCAGTGAGTTTCATGGCTGAGTGGGGACTAGAACTCTGATCTCCCGAGTCCCAGTCCAACACTCTCACCACTACACCACGCTGGCTCTCAGCCTCATTGGATTATGGGCAGCCTCATTGGATTGCGTTGCCACTGTTTATTATATTTTCATCCTACTCTTCCTACAAGACCAGTAGGGGAACCGACCAACCTGGATAGAGGAATACATCTGGTCTTAGATGGGGTTGCACTCCCCCTGAAGGATTAAATGCACAGTTTGGGAGTGTTCCTAGACTTGACACTAACTGGGGAGGCTCAGGTGGTAGCAGTGGCCCAGAGTACTTTTTACCAGCTTTGACTGATACACCAACTGGATCTTTCCTCAGTTATTCATGTTCTGGTGACATCCAGGCTGGACTACTGTATTGCATTCTACTTGGGGCTGCCCTTGAAGACATTTCAGAAATTTAAGCTGGTGCAGAATATGGCCACCTGGATACTGATGGGGGCTGGGCAGTCTGCTCATGTGACACCAATATTGCACCAGCTGCACTGGCTGCCAGTGCATTTCCAGACCCAATTTAAATTGCTGATTTTAGCCTTTAAAGCCTTAGGGCGCAATCCTGTGCAAGTTTAGATAGAAAAAAGGCCTACAACTCCCAGCAGGCCCCAGCCAGCATAGCTGACTGCGGCATGCTCAGAGTTGTAGGCCATTTTTCTGTCAAAACTTGCATAGGATTGCACCTTTAAATGGTTTGAGCCCAAGTTACTTCAAGATTTCCTTCTCCCACACCAGTCTGCCTGGCCTGCACTCTGAGATCATAAGTTGAAGCTCTTCTCACTTGCCCACTGCCATGAGTGGTTCAGCTGGGTGGCTCTGCTCCTCTGGAACTGGCTTCCATTGGGCCACTTCTTTGCGGGTCTTCTGGAAGGCTTTCAAAACCCACCTGTTTTTGCTGGCCTTTCCATAGTCTATGGGCTGCAGGTTTTATTGGTGTTATCTGAGGGGGGGCGGGGTTGGGGGCAAGGGTAGCATTTTTAAAAACTGAATATTATTTATTTATTTATTTATTTATTTTCTACTGTATTTGTTTTGCAGTTTCGTATTGCTTTTATCTGGTACACCACCTTGAGAAGTTTCTATCCTTAAAGGCAGCCTAAAAATATTTTTCAATAAAAATAAAATTAAAAATGGATCATAGGATCATAGAGTTGGAAGGGGCCTACAAGGCCATCGAGTCCAACCCCCTGCTCAATGCAGGAAACCAGAGGAGGGGTCTCCCATCCAAGTAATAACCAGGCCTGACCCTGCTTAGCTCTCCACGCTCAGACAAGCTGAGCCAGCATGAGCCACAGGCCTGGCTTCATAGTGCTCAGGGTGGCATACATTCCACACCCACCTCCTCTCCATCATCTTCACAATATTCCAGGTAGGTTAGGCTGAGAGAGACCGAATGACACAAGGTCACCCACTGAGCCACAGAGATTTGAATGCCAAGCCTTTCTGATCCCAGTTCAACATTCTAACCACTGCACTATATCGGCTTTCGTATACACTGTAACACTCCTTTGCCTTATCCGCATAAAAATTCCAGCAGCATATTATCTAATGAAACGAAGATTGGGGCCTAGTCTGTTTCCAATGCCACATGTTGCTTCTCCTTTGACAGGGCTGACGCCAAGTCAAGTATGCCATCATCCAATTGTAAGTTTCCCCATAAGGCAGCACATATTAGTGATTGTACTGTTATCAGTGCTTTACACAGCTCTGTCTCTAAAGCTGTCTTGAAATGCAACCAGATTACATCTATCGGCTACATCCCTGTCAACTCTCATTGTCATCTTGTCACAGGCAGTAATCTGATGGGTTAAAGGTGACCTGGTTCTTTATAAGCTCTTGTTATTATTTCATTAGTCTATATACTTGGCCAATAGGGTGGTTTGTGAAGTGAGGGCTGCGCATCAGTTAGTTGTGCGTAAGCAAGGAAGCATTATCCCATTAAACCTACAGTCCTAGGCACATATACTTGGAAGCAAGCTTCATTAAAATCAGTGAGACAGTTCTGAGCAAACAGGCATAGAGTCAGGCTACACATCACCTTCTGGAACACACATCCTGGAATAGCAAGGAAGTGTGTGGGACAGGGCATAACTTTGCACTTGAAACTCTGTTTTGGGAAAAACTCCATATCTATAAGGACGGTAATAGGGACTGGCTTACCAATCCCTGGTCTAAGAGCTTTTGTTATTGTGTACTCATCATTCCTTACTCATGGTTGTTTCTGGATTCTTTAGATGATGTCATGACTCTCCAGTTTCGCTTCTATTTTTTAAGAGCATTTTCACAGGGGTTTTTTTAGAGCAGGGAACATGGAGTATTATTTGAGAAAGTGAAAGAAAATGCATTTTCATACTTGTGTAATTGTGTTATTCCACTACTGCACAGTGCCACCTAGAGGTTATGTAGTGGAAAAGCAGGAAAGGAAAAGCTCTTTCTGCAGAGCTTGGATCTCAATTCTGTGGTGTAACCGAAAGTAAATATAGTGGATTAACATCCTCATGCAGAAAAGCTCTAACCCTAAAACCAAGGAGTTTAGAGCATATTCAAACACTTTGGAACTGCCCTGTGTCACACCAAGTTCCTGGTACTTTTATAAGTATCTTTCCAGATTTGCTGCCCAAATGGTTTTGTGCTCATCAAGAAGCAAATCATTCCAAATATCACAGAAACAGCCATTACATGCCCTCTGTTTAATATGATATTAGTACCAATGTAAAAAATTACAGAGGTGTGGAATATTGATTGCAAGGCAAGCCATATTTTATTGATTTATTTAGACCAGGGCTCTCCAACCTTGGGTCCCCAGATGTTGCTGGACTACAGCTCCCAGAATCCCTTGCCATTAGCCATGCAGGCTGGGTATGCTGGGAGCTGTAGGCCAGCAACATCTGGGGACCCAAGGTTGAAGAGCCCTGATTTAGACAATGTAAATTAATATCCATCGGGGTAGAGATCTCTGTGTGTGTGGAGTTGGTAAGGGTATATAGGTATGAATGTTTGTCATAATACAATCCACTACTTCCAGAATGAACCTATCTTTTGCCAATGAAATTTGAAATATACGAAACCAGATAGATGGATGGATGGATGGATGGATGGATATCAGAGTAGAGGAATAGTATGGGAAAGGACTGGGGTTGAAGGGTAAACTTATATTTTGTTTCCATGCTGAATCTGAATATTTGTTAAATTTCCTTCTTTTAAAAAAAAAAAAGCACTGGGCCAGTGCAATCCTATGGCCACTAGGCAGCATCTAGACAGCCATAGGATATTTCAGAGACCCAGCTACGAGGTTGGAAAATCGCTCCAACCTCAAGCTGGGGCTCCGAGCTCCGAGCTCCCTCCCCCCTCCCGCCGCTGGCATAGCAAGAATCGTGCTGGCTGTTTCTCTGTCACCTCAGAGAAGGGGGGTTTGTGGGTGTTCTGGGGTGCAGGGAGGGGATGAGGCAGGCACTGCCACGATTCCAGGTATGCTGGTGGTGCCTCAGCCTCCTTCCCTCGTGCTCCTCCCACCCTGCATAGGATGCCCATAATCCTCTGAGTTTGGAGGGCTGCAAGCATCCCAGTGGGATTGCACGTTGCACCCTAAAAAGTGTACTCGGACATCACATAGGGAACATAGGAAGCTGCCTTATACTGAGTCAGAGCATTGGTCCTATTCAGTATTTTTTACACTCGCAGGCAGCGGCTCTCCAAGGTTTCAGGCACGGGTCTTTCCCAGGCCTGCCTGGAGATGCTGGGGCTGAACTTGGGACCTTTTGCATAGAAAGGGTGCACTCAACCCACTGGGGGGAAAAGCTGAAGCTGCATCGTTCCCTTTCATCAAAGCTAGAATAATTATGAGTACATTGTAGAAGAAAAGGATTGTATTTATTATTTATTTCTCAGTGCGTTATTATTATTGCCCCCCCCCACATGTACACACTTTCTTTGTAACTGTGATTGAGAATTTTGCAATAAAAATGGAAAATGATGGGTAGGAAAGGCTTCTTCTGGAAGGAGGGGCACAAACAAAGATTTTCTAAGTAACATTTGGAAAGAAGAGAGAGAGAGAGAGAGAGAGAGTGTAGTTGGGGCATAATGTTTGTTATATAAGTATCAGCAATATATGATTTAAAGCCATACTTAAACAGCAATTAATGCTCTGACCTTAATCTACTGTGAATTCTGGACAGCTAGCTTGCTGTGGTGCTATTCTGCATCTGTAGTGGGTGGGTGAGAGAGACCAATTCTGGGGGTAGAAGTTAGTGGGGTGACTTCTGCTATATGCAGGAGATCACTGTTGCCCCTTGGGATTATCCCTGCACGTGGGGTGCACTGGTTTAATTCATTGATCGTGGGGGAGAAAGCAGGAGGGCTTTGCACTTGCTTTCCGCAGAAAGCCAGAGAAACTGTGATGATAAATCACAGAAAATTGGAGGAACTGAGATGAAAATGCCACTGCTGAAACCAAGAGTAATGAAAGATGTATTCGGTTTTTTGCCTTCTTCTGCTTCTTCTTCTTCTTCTTCTTCTTCTTCTTCTTCTTCTTCTTCTTCTTCTTCTTCTTTTTTAAGACCCCTGCTTTATCAGCTAGAGCTAACAAGACATTTTACCTGGAATGACATCAAAATGGTTGTGCTAATGTGAACTTCCCTAAAGCATTTTCCAAATTAAGGACAGACTTTGTAGCCAAAGTCTTTCTGCCAGTCAATTCTAACTTGTTCTTAACAGACTAAAGCATTTGCTTTGAGAGTTTTTGCATTGCTAAATGCCTTCCTTCCAACAGCCCTCTTTTCTTACAAGGAGAATTGCTAAATCCTTGAATATATTGAGTTACCTGGCAAGAGCAATCACTTTTAAGAGAAGCAAACACACCAGCATTTTAAGAGTTTTTAAGGCGGGCTGTGCTGCACAGGAGTATAAACCAGGGTCACAGCCACAAGCGCCAGTCAAATAATTGGCCCTATTGCCAGTCAGCTGGTGGAGGGGAAGCAAGGGAGCGCCCTGCTACTCATCCTCCCAAAATGCTTATCTGTGCTCATCTGAGTTATCCATGGTGGTGAACCTATTTTGGGGATGCAGTTCAGCATCATTGTTAGCTCCTATAAAGCTCTAAATAAGACCACCGAAATAGGAGTCACCAGCATCCCCTGGGGCCCACCATTGGTGCTTGCCCTAGTGGTGAGAGTGTTGGACTGGGACTCAGGGAGATCCGGGTTCTAGTCCCCGCTCAGCCATGAAATTCACTGGGTGACTTTGGGCCAATCACTGACTCTCAGCCTAACCTACCTCACAGGGTTGTTGTGAGGATAAAATGGAGAGGAGGAGGATTATGTAAGCCACCTTGAGTTCCTTGCAGGAAAAAAGGCGGGGTATAAATATAATAAATAATAAAATATCTCAGTGGGTCCTGAGAGCAGCAGGCAGTAGCAGTGTTCTGCATCAGCACTGGGCAGCACCATTTTAATTTCCCCACAGTGTTCCTCAGATAGCATGACTTTGGGGCATTGTGAGACATTAAACTGGCACCTCTGAAATGGAGCGGGACCCCTAGAGGAAAGCAGACTCAGCTTGATAGAGAGGGACCACTAGAAGGCACTTAGCCAAGGAACCCCTCAAACCTGAAGCCAGCTTTACACAAGCTCCTGCATTCGAGATAAGGGGGAATAATAATTCCGGCCTACGTTAGTGGGGTTGTTGTAAGGATTGCTAAGTTCTTATTGTGGTTGTTGTGGACAAAACAACCCATTGTGGGTAACCATAACTGGGTTTGCATGGCACGACAACCAATCAATGATAACAGTCAACGGTTGGTTGTTGTGTCGTGCAAACCCAGTCAATATTTGTGAAGCACTTTTGAATACTTGCTATATACATGTTAAGGATGATGATGATGATGATGATGATGATGATGATGATGATGATGATGATAGGCTGTTTACTGGGTTCACCCTGTTGACCAGCCTTCCCCAACCTGGGACTCTCCACATGTGTTGGACTACAACTCCCACCACCCCCTGATGATCCAATCATCATCGGCTGGATGGTGGACATTGTAGTCCAATGCATCTGGTGAGCACTAGGTTCGGGAAGGCTACTGGGAATTTTGAAATTTAATGTAGGGCTGAGCCAAAACTACTTATCTTTTTTTGGGTGTGTTCATGAGTTTTTTGGGTGTGTTCATTCATTGCAAAAATTGGCACTCATTCATTGCTTCAGTGTTATTCTTGGTGCTATTTTCCTCTGTCTTTGCCGTTACTATTATGAGTCTCATTTACCCACACGAGCATTTGATTCTCTTAGGCACCATCCAATGTGGCTGCCCATAACCCTCTGAACTCGGAGGATTACAGGCATCCAGTTGAGCGCAGGAGGAGCTTGGAGGCAAGGATGGCCTCTGCACTTCCCTCGCCCTGCAAAATACATCGATGGCCGATTCAGCCATCTTTGTCTTTTGCCCCTGCTTTCGAGGAGGAGGAGCTGAGGCACTGCTGGGATACGTCGTATCTTGGCGGAGCCTCACTCCTCCCGGAATGCCCCTCCCGAGTGCCTTCTCTGAAGTCGCACTTGCAACGTTGGAGCAGCAGCCGGTGCAGAAAGAACTGCACCGACTGCGAGGGCGGAGGGAGGGCCCTCTGAAGTTGGAGTCCCAGCTGCAACCTCGGAGCGCTTTTCCAAGGTTGGAGCGGGAACTCCGACTTTCCCTATGGCTGGCCAGACAGCATATACCTGGCCATAGGATTTGCACCCTTAGCTATTAATCCCATGAGATTTTAAAGCTAAAATATTTCTGTAGAAACACCTAATGTCAAGGCCCATGCGCCTCTGAGGGCCCACCAGGGCTGATGCCATAATATCTTTAATTTTATTTTAAGCTTTCCCTTTCCCCGCCTTTTTTGCTTAGCACTATGAGGATAAGTGCTGAGAGAATCAGTTGCCGTAGCCACCACCATCCGTATTACCCCAGAATGCCTTTGGGCCCTTCTGTAGTGTATGTTGGGGCCCAGAGGCATCATGGGACAATGAAGATGACGGCTGCTACAGCCTCCTCATTTGGCGCCTCACTGCTGAGAGGTGGGCTAAGCGCTGCTGTCCATCCCCGGCGGACCTAGTAAGCTTAGCGGGGGAAAGTCTGAAGGGGGCAGTGGGTGGGTGTGGCAGTGCTCAGACTAGCGCTCAGCAGAGAGGTGCTGCTGAGCAAAGTGCCTGCTGCTGTTGTCACTGTCTTTATTTCCGTGGTGGGGTGGCCACCAGAGTGGTGCAGGGGGACACCAGGGTGGTGTGAGTGGAGCCTGGAGACAGCTTTCCCAGAGGGCCCTCTCAAACCTGCTTGTGTCTCCTCAAGTTCAAACAGAATATGTTTTATGGCAAATATTTATTCAGTAGTCATGCCAGGTTATCTCTGTAGCCTGAAGATTTCATGTTTTTGTTCCCCCACCAGGTCAACAAGAACAAGACTTTTGAGTGCTGATTTCTCATAAATGTGAAGCAAAACACCACCATTATGTTTAGCACTAAAAGGTCAGTGTCCGTCTTTTGCCATCTCTCTCTCTCTCTCTCTTTCTCTCTCTTTTTTAATCCAGCCAGACAATATAAAATTATAAAACAAACATAATATAAACAATATAAATATAATATAAAACAATGATATGCATTTCATTGATATACCTTCGCCGAGTTACCAATTTATTAAAAATGATAAAATATAAAACTAATGTATTTGTTGAGTAAAGCTTGATTTGTAGAGGAAGAATATGCATGCCGGCGCTGCATTGCAATGATTATTGTATTTGTTTTCTTTAGGGATGAATGAGTGTCCGTTTGCTCAGCCCCAAAGCCAATTGGGATGTTCGAGTGTTCAAGCTGAACCATGAAAGGAATCCTCAACGGTTTCCCAAGTGTCCAGCTTGAGCAGCCAATGTCCCCAGATTTCTACAAATTTCTCTGCCTCCTCCACCTCCCTGCTGGTTCTCCCCCTCTGCAAAGGGGGGGGGGACTTACCTGGGAAAGGAGGGAGGTAATAGGTGGGAAAGGCCAGGAGATGTGATGTGTGGGGCTGCTCTTCCGTAGCAAATGATATACTCTGCACATAATTTGCCACCAGATCATGGTGCTTCACTACAAGCCCCATGTTCCTGGCAGGAAATACTATAGGGTGGCCATGTATCCTCTCCTACAGAGGATAGTCCTCTATCTGAAGGGCTGCCAGAGGACCATCTTCTATTTGAAGGGCCAATTCCAGCTTGAAGAGAAAAGAGATGTAAGAACAGTTGTCCATCAACAGTCAGCACTCGAAAAGCACACTGAACAGGCCGGCACACAGGTATCCCGGTGTGTGGGCACACGGGTCTCTTCCACACTATTAGAATAAGTATTTCTAAATTTGCATCTATATGTATTAACAAGCACATGTTAATTTTATACAAATCACTGCCCTCCTCTTTTTTTTGGTCAGGCACTTCCCCTTTTTTTGGCAGTTCATAAGTGGCCACCCTAAAATAATGTGCAAAGCCCAAGGCTTCTCCTCAGTAGCAAATGGCATGCTCTCTTGAGTCATTTCCTGCTGAGGATCATGGGGCAGCCCCACGAGGTCTCTCTCCTGGCTTTCCTCATCCTGCAATATTTTTGTGGAGAAGTGGGTAACTCATGATGGGGGCGGTAGAGTCCCCCTAAGGTTGGTCATGGGGGCTGAGTCCACCCTAGTCAGGGCAAAAAAGATAAGGTGCTCTATAATTTTCACTTGTATCATTTACTAGTTCTTAGATTTCTTTCTTTCTTTTTAATTCAAGCATGCATATGAATGTGATAACCTCATTTCAACAATATTGAATGTGATAGCATATAACTTCGCCATTGAATAAGTGGATGTAAAAATGTGCCTGGATGTTTTGACTTGCACTGTGCCGAATTTTTCGATCTATTTATTTTTGGCCATTTGTTGGGGTGGAGGGGCGAAAAGTAATTGCGCCTGGAAATTGTGGGAAGGGGTGATGATTTCGGATACATTTCTCAGGGGGCAGGGCTTCAGTGTAAGGAGGTGGCTGAGGGTGTGTGTGATGACACAGCCCTTCCACTTTAGGACCCGACGCATAAACCCTTCTCAGGCTAAGCACCAACACTTAAAAACCTGAGGGGAGGGTCAAATGAAACCTTTCCCCTACCAATGAGGGAAAACATTAATACAGGTCATTAAAGATCTATTTTAAATTTATGATACTGTAGGTACAAAGGTGTGTGTGTAGATTTAACAGTAATGCAGGTTAATAACGCCAAGCTGACGTGTAGGATTTGGGTAGCAAACAAAATAAAAATAAGTTTATTTTAATTCTCAAAATCTTAGTTCCAGAAAATAACCTTAAACCTGCCTACCTCAAACACCTTGTAATCAACCTAAGTCCCTATAACTCTAAATACTTTCACTCCTCAGACAAGCACTGATTTATCTCAAAACTCCTGACAGACAAGACACGAATAACCCAACTAACCTAACTCCCAACACACTCTCTCAACTCACTCAACATCACCACCCAAACACTCCTTATATACTCCTCCCCCCACCCTTTCCAAGACATCACAAACCACACCCCCTCAGTTCAACATTCTATACTCACTAAACATACTAATGCAGACATACACCAGGGAACTGAATTGTGGGGTTACGCCAAAGGGTGTTTGTGCTCTTTCTTTTACCGTCCCCGTCCCCCCCCCCCTGTTCTGTCCTTGCAGCCTCTCGGGCTGCTTGAGCTTCTTGGAAATCCCACTAGAGGACTTACCGGTAGCCAGGACTTCCTCCCTTGGGGCTTTCCAGGACTGCTGCCTGCTGAGTGTCTGAAAGCAGAGTGAGGAGTCGTTGTCATTCTCCTTATTCTTATCCTTGCTGTTGTTGTTAAAATGACTTTTAATAACAACAAAGCAAAACCAAAAATGCCTCTCTCTCAGCTTTCAGGCACTCAGCAAGCAGCAGCACTGGAAAGTCCCAAGGGAGGACACCCTCTAAGGAGCTTTCCAAGAAGCTCAAGCGGCCAGAGAGGCTGCAAGGACAGAACAGAGGGAAAACGGTAAAAGAAAGAGCACACATGAACCCCTCAGCCATCCCCTTACAGTAAGGTAAGCACTGAAGCACTGCAACCTGAGACATTTCTCCAAAATTCTCAATATCCCAATGAAAGGCGCAGAAAAACAACTGCCTCTTTCACAGGGAAACGAAGAGGTTGCGAAAGGGCAGGCAGGGTTTTGGCACAGCGCTAGTTTTGACTGCCTATGTAATATTCACCCTGGATCACTGCAATGTGTTGTATGTGAGGCTACCCTTGAAATAAAATCTGGCACCTATTCAGAAGCTTCAATGGGTGCAGAATATGGTGGCCAGTATTGAAATATTTCTACTGGTTTCCAGTATGTTTCTGGATACAAGCCCAGAAACAAGTCCACGTTAGTGTTTTTTTTAAACCTGTATAGCCCTCCACGGCTTGGGATTTCAGTATCTGAAGGACTGCCTATTCCTGTATGAAGCTTCCTGTTCAGTAAGATCTGTATCAGAGGCCCTGCTTTTTGTGTATCCATTAGCAAAAGTGTGATACGTGGCAATGGGAGACAGGGCCTTTTCAGTAGTGGTGCGCAAATTGTACAATTATCATGACCTCAAAGTGCGGGAAATTATTCTGAACTGGATTTCACAGTCTTCAACAGAGGTGATTCACCAAATGCAAAACTGTACTTATCATAGTCAAAAAGAAAGGAAGGAACACTCACTTAGTGCTGACTCTCCAATCTTTTCCGGGCCAGACAAGTATCCCTAGGGGGTGATCTTTGTTATTCTCATGGGCCTTTAGTGGATAGCTTTAAAACAACCCAAAACTCTGAGTTTCTGTTTTTCTTCTTTGGTTTTACTGCTTTTTTCTGTTTCATTGCTCTTTTGTTCTGCTTTATTACGGCTTTTACCTGCCATTTTTATTATAATTTGAACTGTTCTTCATTGATATAAACCGTTACATATATACATTGTTAGCTGCTGGGGAGGACCTGGCAGAAAGATGGCCTAAAACCTTTAAAACAAAATAAAATAAAAAATAGGTCATTGGGCCCACACTAAATAGATACCGTATTTGTTTCATTGTTTTTTCTAATTACTGAAGCTCTTTGGATTTAAATTTAGTTTCTAATGTATCAGATCGATGGCCCTTAAGAGTCTAAATTCAGTCATTTTATTGAACAATATTTTTCATACACTCAATAGTATAGCTCTGTGGGGATTAATATTTGATTTCTTTTGAAAATGGCACAACTTAATTTCTAACCATGTGAGCATCCTCAAAGCTGGCTTACAGTATTTTGTTCCCATGCAGCTTGTACTTAATATTTTTGCCTGTTTTTTCCCCAAGAAACTTCTAGCAGGCAGTGGGTTGGTATAGTGATGTCAGCTAGGAATGTTTTTCTTCCCCCCCCTCGATCCAGCCACATCTTCAATATTTTTAGCTCTATAATCCCCATTCACATCACCAGTCGATGAAATCAACAAGCACCAGGGAAATATTATTAACTATTACACATTCCTTCCCTAAGGCAGCCGCAGTGCCGTTGCAGTAAGCATTTAACTGCCCCATCTTTGTACTGTTATGGCACCTCTGGGAATAACCCTGAACTGAGCTAGCGGCTTCAACACCTTCATGGCAGGGTTGATACCTTTCATATATATATATATATATATATATATATAAATAAAATCTGGCACCTAGAGCTAAATATTTTTGCGCACGTCTAGAGTTGCTTTTCTCCCCAAAAGAATTGAAATCTTACCAAATGTGGCTTTCCAAATGCACTCTACAAATTAGTATCACCCATTCACATGATTCGCTTATTAAGGGGCAGGCATAGGAACACATAAAGCTGTCAGAGTCAGACTCTTTTTCCATCAAGTCCAATATTGTCAACTCTGACGGGTAGCAGCTCTTCAGGGTCTTAGGTAGACGTTTCCCAAAAGTGTTTGCATCGATCTGGGAGGCCTGAACCACTCAGGTACCCAGTCGAGGTAGATTCAGGGGATTACCAAGATGAAGTGAGGCCACTCATGTTAAAGAATGGCATAAAGGTGATTGATTATGAAGTTGGAGTGCAGAAGATACACAATAAATGCAAAAGAAAGCTTACGCTCCCCTTATCTATGGCCATATTGGTTCCCTGAATATGCCTGGGGATGCTCCGTGAGCCTCCAAAGTTGCTGGGGGAAGTGATGCGTCAATTCTTCTCCCCAAGCTGAGAACATTGGAAAAAGGCATCTGCCGGGGCTTTTATTGGTTCTTCGCTCTCCCTGCTTCAGAGGGTGTCAATAAGCCACAAGCTAACCCCTGCCCCACTTCCAGGGAGACAAGCAGGGGTGAAGCTGCAAACAGTTTCATTTCTCACAGCAAAGCAACCCTTATCTAAGGAATATAATTGGGGAAGGCAGCTTCAAGGCAATTATCTCTGCGGCTCTTCCTAACTAATACAAGCTGAGGCTATACACAAGGCCCTGGCACGGCTCCAAGAAACTATCCTGGCTTCTGGATGCTGTGGAAGTTCACTACACTGCCTGTTGAACCTTAATAACCTCTTTGCCATTCTTCCGGTATAGCCCATCCAATACAGTGTTACAGACCCTCTTCCCACTCCTGCCTACTATTTATGAAAATAAATCACACAAGTGTGGCGTAGTGGTGAGAGTGTTGGACTGGGACTCGGGTGATCCGGGTTTTAGTTCCCACTCGGCCATCAAACTCACTGGGTGACTTTGGGCCAGTCACTGACTCTCAGCCTAACCTACCTCAGAGGGTTGTTGTGAGGAGAAAATGGAGAGAGGAGGAGGTTTTATGTAAGCCGCCTCGGGTTCCTTGCAGGAAAAAAGGCAGGGTATAAATATAATAAATAAATAAATAAATAAATAACAGCATAATAATAGCCTGTCTGGTTTGGGCATAAAGTATATGCAGATATCTCTAGATAATGAGAGGCAGTGAGTGCAGCAAGCCACAGGCTACAACGCAAGTCATGTATGTACATCTGACACATGAATGCACTATAATGTATGATTGGGCTAAAACAGGCACCCTAACTTCACAGTGTTGTTCACTTATGCGTGCACAGCAGCACTAGAAGATATGGATGTACTGTCTATGCCAGGGCTCTCCAACCTTGGGTCCCCAGATGTTGCTAGCCTACAGCTCCCAGCATACCCAGCCAGCATGGCTAATGGCAAGGGATTCTGGGAGCTGTAGTCCAGCAACATCTGGGGACCCAAGGTTGGAGAGCCCTGGTCTATGCAATTGGCAAACTTCACAGAGACACCCACACAGGCGAGCAGCAGTTCCCAAGCCAACCAGCAGGAGCTGGCTACTCTTGACTGCCTCCTCTTCCAGCCTAACAACTTCCCTTGAGGTACAAGCACCCAATTCACAAAATAAACATGTCTTTTTTTCCTTCTTCTTTTGTTTAAAACAACAACTTACCAACGCAGTGAAGAATGACAGAGTGGGAAGGGAAGGGGGTAGGCAACTGGTGTGGCCTTACGGAGATAATTTATTTATAAAGTACAGTAATACCTTGGATTGCAAGTAACTTGGTTTGAGAGCGTTTTGCAAGACAAGCAAATTTTTAAATATTTATTTATTTATTTATTTACTTGATATACAAGCGACGTCTTGCAATACAAGTATTGTAGTACGGCTTAAATTAAAAATCTCTGTACAAAATTTTGGGGGGGGATTTCGTTTTGATATAAGAGTGTTTTGGATTACAAGCACGTTTCCGGAACGAATTATGCTCTCAATCCAAGGCATAACTGTAAGGTATTTCTGTTTAGCTGCGACCTCATGTTAAGCAGCCCAAAGAAGAGACTTTAAAAACAAACTATAACATTTGAATCTTCCTGCTGATGGGAAATGTCATGTTAAGCAAAGCAAAATTAAATTATTCAGGAAAAAGAATTAAAAGTTTGGTTTTGCTCTCACAGGAAATCTGAAGGTGTTCTAATATTATGGTGGCATTTACAGTGTGAATGGGCTCTATTGAACAAATCATAACTCTTTGATTTCAAGCATAAATTGTCTCCTATCACCAGATTGGCAGACTAAGCCACTGTGGTATTAATTATGTGAACTTCATTATTCCTTCCTTTCTTTTTGACTATGATAAGTACAGTTTTGCATTTGGTGAATCACCTCTGTTGAAGACTGTGAAATCCAGTTCAGAATAATTTCCCGCACTTTGAGGTCATGATCACGGAAAATAGTTGCTTATATTTTAAAAATTGCACTGATGTGTAAACTAACATTAACTCCCCTCCCCTTCAGTTTTGAGTTTCTTTGTTGATGCCATAGCCTCAGGATTGTTTTTAGTGTCTTGGTGCTTAGACAGACACATCTCAGTTTATGAAGCCATGATATGCTTCAGCCTTGTGCCTGCGCATTCCATCCTCACATTGTTGCTTATTTCCTTCCATTTTGGTATATCATGATTAACTCAGGAAGTCTTCAGTTAATAATAATTTCTAGTTAGAACTATGGTTACTGGGATCAGAACAAGAAAGGATCTTAAACAAATTTCAAACTGTGGTTTGTTCCAGTCCTGATAACCATTGTTTCCTGGTTCAGACATAACAGGAAATAATGGTTAATTGAAGAATTCCAGAGTTAATCACAGTACACTGTAACGGGAGAAGGGAACTGGTGGCATGAGGACAGGGTGCAGGGATAAAAGGCTTGTGCATATCTTGGTTTATTAAACTGAGATATGTACATCCAAACTGGGATATTATTTCATTTGGGAATAAGTATTTTATTTTATTGGGAGAAAGATAATATGTGTTTTGATCTTTTTTTAAATCTCTCATGCTAACTTTGCTCCATTTAATTGAATCTGTAATAAAGAAATACCAGCATGAAAATGGAGATTAGGAATTTCAGCCATTGAATTCCTGTAAACCTAGGGCATGAGCCAGTTAGAGTTAAGCAATCTAAAGTGTGAAGGATTTAATGCTTAAATTTGACTTACTGTGCCGAACAAGACTAAAAAGTGTGTAACTGTGGCTGTCTGTCAACTGTAGCTATCGCCTGTCTGTCTGTTTTTACTCCACTCCCACATTTTGCTCCTAATTCATGTTTCCCCCCAATTGTTCCTCCTCTTCACAAGGCAACTGAGACCCAAACGATATGTTTTACTTTGAAAACGTTGCTAGCGGCTGTGCTTACTTTAGAGAAAGAAAGGGTGGGGGGGAGAAAAAGAGAGCAGTCACTGCTAGCCATGCCTTCAAAGCAACAAGTAGTTTGGCCCTAACAGTGTAAAAACAGCAGATAACCATTTGATCATAGGCCGTATTTTATGCTTCCTCTCCATTATTATGAATTCAGCATGATTTTCCTGTTTTTTGTTTCTTCTGCCATGCAAGAAAGGAAAGTGAGGTCTAGTTGGGACCATTCTGCTGTTTCCGTCCCTGCCTTTCTCACAGAGTGGTTAGAACTGTAGGCTTTAAGGACTTAAAAGAACATTAGCAGACTTCAGTGGCAACATAAAAGTGCTAGATAATGGCCAAGTTTGCATGTAATTCTAAGCCAGAACTTGTTTGGTCCCACAGTGGGTGTTAATAGGGATGTGCGACACTGGAAAACTCATTCTGTTTGAGCCCGACTGACTTCCAACACATTTCCAAACCGACAGACAAACGCAGGCTGAGTCAGGGTTTTCTGGCTTCCGCGAAATTGCTCAAAATATTTGTGCAAATTTGGAACTGAGAACTGCATATCTTCAATGCAATTTGCACAAATTGAGATTTGTGCAAATCAGGGCCGACGCGTTAGATTCCAGTCACCATTGTTTTTCTTCTTGTAGTATTTAACATGAGAAAGTATGGAAGCATCCTCCTCTCATTGCTTATGCACACACTCCACTTTGGCCACCTTAAATTTTCTGACAGTTACCTGTAATTTTGGATTTGTGCAAAAATTGGCCTTCCACTCCGCATTTTGTGCAAATTTACGCAATTTGCGCAAATTTGCAGAGCGGATGCCCCAATTTTGCGCAAATTTCCCCAGCCAAAATACGCAAATTGCAGCCCATTTTTAAAATGGAAGTCTGCATGCTGGCTTGACTCGTGTCAGATCAAGTCTGCGCCAGTACAGGGTTGACGGAATGGAATCCGCGGGGCCGTGTCAAGAAAATTCCTTGGATTTTCACCACCACCCCCGTCAGATTCCTCACACATCCCTAGGGGAAACTTCTAGTCTGTGGACCAGATCCTGGGTCACCAACTGTCGGGGCCCCAGTCCTGCAATCACTCATTCTAGCACTCTGACACCAGAGACTCCAAATCAGTGAGATCCTTTTATTACAGCAAATCCCACAGCATAAGCTTAACAGTTCATCTCTGGCTATGAACTAGAAGGCTGACACTGAACCCCCACACCAACTCTCCTCACCTGCCAGGTCGTGCCTCCTCACATCCCCTCAATGTGCCCTGATCTAACCCCCTCCTGTTCCTTGTCTTTCTTGTCAATGAAATTGGGCTAGAAACACGCCCCTTGAACTCAGGAACATGATCTGCTCTCTAAGAAAGTGCGCCAACATGTTCCTTCCTTCTTTCTGCAGTTCCAGTGCTTGTGTCTTCTTCATGTATTTCTAGGATGCTCTGGCATTTGCATCTTCTTGTGAGCCTTGTCACCCATATTGTCTAATCCCCAGGGGCTACTGTAGTGTAGATATGTTAATCAGCTATGGCCCAAAGTGCATAGTTTGAGAGCCATCTAGTTAGACAGCTGCTGCTAAATATGTAAGTATGACCCACCTAAGAGTTCCACTGATTTTTTAAGATCCCCAGTAAGTGGACTCTGTTTCCTGTGATAAATCTTCCAATAATTGTCAAAATCAAAATGTCCAGTTGAGCTTTCCCCCCATGTGTTGCTGCAATGGTCTTTGGTGTGTCTGGTCTTCTCTTTCTCTTCTGTTTGAGGCATGCTGTAGTGTGTTTATTATTACCTGGGGTGAATTCGTTATTTCCTCAGGTAACAATGAACTCACCCATGTAAGCTCTGATGAGAGTCCTCCCTTAAAACAAATTATTCTGTGTAAAGAAGCTTTTGCACATGTTCTGTATCATCTTGGGAGCTGTAGTTTGCAAACGCATAGTGTGTCATGACGTAATGTGTCACCACATTCTGTACCCCCTTCC
The DNA here is from genome assembly GCA_021292165.1 of Shinisaurus crocodilurus. Classification (NCBI taxonomy): domain Eukaryota; kingdom Metazoa; phylum Chordata; class Lepidosauria; order Squamata; family Shinisauridae; genus Shinisaurus; species Shinisaurus crocodilurus. The sequence goes on along the minus strand of JAHFWL010000782.1, from coordinate 97,194 downwards.
TGGTGGGTCACTGATCAGCAGTATACAGAGGAAAGATGATGAACCTGCACAATACGCCTCCTCCTCTATGAGGAGCTGGAGCTGCAATGACGTCTAGGGGAAGCAGTGATGAGCGCACCGGATCGCTCACCATCAGTTCTGAACTTAATAGCAAATTTGTAAAACGCCGGTCCAGGCTCATTAAAAAGGTGAAGGCACAGGAGCCCAGGAAATAGACGGTCACACAAGAGAAAATTATATGTAAAAGAATTATACTTCATAAATGGCACATTAGCTCATATATTTATCAATATGATACTAAGCAAAAATATACAAAGATACAAACCAAACAATCATACATGTATTATCACAAACTATAACCATAAATAAACAAAGTCAAACAATAACAAATGACACATAACACATTACTCACAAACTATACTATAAGAACCAAAAAAACAGACAAGTGTACTGGTTACAAATCTTGTTTCATTGCTTCATCAGCCAATAAATTGTGTTTTAATTTATAATACTAGTGGTGTCTTTGTTGCAGGAGTAATTTCTTCATTTAAACCACTGTATAGTGGACTCCATATCTTGTGAATGCAATTTTCTCTTGTGTGACCGTCTATTTCCTGGGCTCCTGTGCCTTGAGCATGATCCTGTTAGCTCGTTCTGGAGCCCCCCTCCCTTTTTTTCTTTCTTAATTAAAAAGGCGAGCGTTACGAACGGGCAAAGTTCAACCAGTGAGGTGAGTAATTACAAAATCCGGCAGCATCACTACTAAGTTACCATCTTTTTAAAAAAGTTATTGTGCCCCACCCTCCTCCCACTTGTCTGCCACGCGTCATCCTTCCAGCTTTGCAGCCCCCGTCTCAGGATGTGAGCCATTGGTGACCTGGTAAGCATACGCATGAATCATCACCATATAAGCAGAGCACTCAGATTGTGACCTCCCTGATTCATGTTCTGCTATGCTTCACAATTGGCTAAATTATTTCTCTCTTGCTTTAACCCTATACAAATCATGCACATTGTGTTTCTTATTGCTTTTTTTGTAATAGAAAAAGAAAATAACTAGCAAAGACTTTGTGCAATATTTTTATGCTACGTTGCTGAAATGTTTTACTGTAGTGAGCTTGCACTGTGGTACCTAATTAAAGCAGAATGTTTTACATTTTATTTGTTACATCTCGTACATGGAACTCCAAGACACAGTGGTGCTTTATTATTTTTATGAATGCAAATTGAATGATATTAAAACATGGGAGTGATGGGGATTGCTCTTTAGTTTAACAAGAACAGATCTATTCTGGTTTACACACACACACACACGTATGAATTTGTAAAACTTAAGCATTCTATCTATAATACGTGTGTGTGTGTGTGTGTGTGAGAGAGAGAGAGAGAGAGAGAGAGAGAGAGAGTTTTCCAATGTGTGTGTGTGTGTTGGAAAAAGTGCAGAAAAGGGCAACTGAAATGATCAAGGGGCAGGAGCAACTCCCCTGATCATTTTAGGAAAGGTGACAGCAGCTGGGATTGTTTAGCTTAGAAAAAAGGCGAATAAGGGGAGACATGATAGAGGTGTACAGAATTATGCATAGTGTGGAGAAAGTGGATAGCGAGACATTTTTCTCCCTCTCTCATAACCCGGGGTGATCCCATGAAGCTGATTGGTGGGAGGGTCAGCACAGAGAAAAGGAAGTACTTCTTCACAGAGCACATAGTTAAACTATGGAATTCACTTCCACAAGATGTAGTGAGGGCCACCAATTTGGAGGGCTGTGAAAGGGGATTGGACAAATTCATGGAGGAGAAGTTTATCAATGACTACTAGTCTTGATTGGCTATATGCTACCTCCAGTATCAGAGACAGTCTGCCTATTTATGCTGGTTGCTGGGGAACATGGGCAGGAGGGTGCTTTGCACTCACATCCTGCTTGTGGGTTTCCCGTGGGTAGCTGTTCGGCCACAGTGTGAACAGAATGCTGGACGAGATGGACCCTTGGTCTGATCCAGCATGGCTCTTCTCATTTTCTTAGAGAGAAAGAATATAGGAATTATAGATTGCTTTGGTTTTACAAACGTTAATTCATACATTCGGGTATAGAATTGTTCTTGTTTAGGACACTTTTGCGGATCGTGACATGTTTTGATTTTAGGAGGCACATGCATTCATTGTTTAAGAATCATTCCCTTTTAAAGTTTCCCAGATATGACAAGAGGGAGAAAAGTCTGCGGTTTGACGCAGCTCTACTCCAGAGACTAACCTTTTAATGCCGAGGATAGCCTTTGGACCTTTGCTGCTCTCTTTCACTGGCATGTGTACACATGCGTGCATGTGCACACACAGCGGCTAGGTGAAAGAAAATGCAAGAAAGCTAGGACTCATGTTGTTAGTTCTATTATGATACGTTATTGCCTATCAATCTGCTACCAACTTGCCCCAGGCCTAAGAAATCAGGTTGTATTGTTTACTTATTCAATAAAGCATGTTCTAAGCAGGTCAGAAACTCAAAGTACAAATGCGTTTTACACATAATTTATTTTACAAAACCAGGAGAGCACATGTGCATAAGGTCAGCCTCGCTGATTTCAAATAATACATTGCAGAGAAGCTTTTATGGTTATGAAAGCCGTGGATGAACTCGTGTGATTTTAGCTTCAAACCCACGGTATCTATTTTTTTAAGCCAGACTCCACTAAAATAGGTGAGATGATAACAAAGGTCAAGGTCTTGAGTATCCAGATCTTGAGTAACTCTTTTATCTGTCATTTATGTATTTCCTAAAGTAAGAAAACAAAATGGTGGGATTTAAACAGGCATTGATAGAATCAAATAGCAGAGAATTGTTGTCAGAAGCCTTAAAAAAAAAAAAAAGACGCTGCCAAAAAGACCCTATATAAAAATGACTGTGCCCTGATATAATTGTTGAATGAGTATTTCCATAAAATCTATTCCTGTGGTGGCCAGATGCAAAGGAGGCCAGGGCTCCTGTAACTTGAACAATTGTGCAGAAGAGAACATTTTCATAGGTGCAGCTTGTCAGATGCTCCTGCTCTTCACATCTGTGAAAGGTACAAAGAAAAATAAGAATGGTATCCTCCTTGGCAGAAGTGTATCCCTTTGCATCCTGTAAGCAGTTAATTTTATTTCAACCATCATTACAACACTGTAAAGAGATCTGGTGGTATCCAAAAGCATTTTACATTTCCAGTTTGAAATCCTTTTCAGACCATCTCAGGGGATGCTTATCAACTGAAATGCTGGAAGGTGTTTGTTTTGTTTTGTTTGGCTGGAATGTAGGAGCAGGAATTTTAATTCTTGGTTGAACTCCTCAGTTTGCAATCACCTCCCTCCAGGTTTCTTGCAGATATCTTCCCCTTGCTAAAATGTATGTTTGATTACATACAAAATATCAATTCTGCAATTATAAAAGATTCAAATAGAAACATTACAGATTTGCTAACATAAGAAATTATCACACACAATGAGATAGAACAACTGTCCTATAGAAATATCAAGTATGGGATCATTCTTCTTCAAACATCTTTGTTAGGAAGGCTTTTGTGTAACAGCTAAACTTATAGATACAGGCTTTGTATTCCAGTTCCATTCTTTCCTAATGGGATTTCTTAATGTGGTAGTCTAAGGGCGCAATCCTATGCAAGTTTAGACAGTAAAAAGGCCTACAATGCCTAGCATGCTCCAGCCAGCATGGTTCAAAATGCTTGTACTTGTGTTTTATAATAAAGTTTGTGGAAATAACTAGAATAGTGCCCTCAATTTTATTCTACAAAGCAAAATGGAGATAGAGCTTAAAGCTTATATCAGACACCGTGTAATTCTACTGGAAACCTCTTGCCATATGTTGCCTTTTTAAAAAAATAACAGTACAATATTGATATACAAGATGGATATAAATCTCACCATTTGCTGATATTTTAACTTAAGCACTTTCCATTTTAGTTCTGGGGAGATACAGGCCTGCTGGGGAGTCTTAAGTACAATTTGGTATGCATTGTGTGTCTAGCTTTAATGGCACTTTCCATTAAAGTTTTAATTAAGCACATGTCACTGCATGCAGAGAGGCAATCAAAGACTCCCAGGAAAGAAAACTCAGCCCTGCTCCAGATGTACTGGAGGATGATTTCTTGATCATGCCCAGATGAATTTCAGATGAGGAAAATTTCTTTATAAAAATATCACCAGCACGGAAAAAATAGTTACTCTATAAATAACTGTTTTGCAAATGTCTTGCATTACTCCTCTCTTGTTTCTTTTACATGTTTTGGGGTGGGAGGAGGTGCAGGGAGGAGGCAAAATTGCCATATATCCTAAGCACAAGTCCTCTAGGGAAGTGGGCTGCTTTGTTCTTTATACCTGCAGCTTTCAACGAATCTGTAAGGCAGCACCACTTCATTTCTCTATCAATATGATCATGTTTCTAAGCCAAGTGCGTTCAAGTCAATGAGCTAGCCTATCCTCATAAGACATGGAGCTAGCCCATATCTGTATTTATTAATTAAAATATTTATAGACTGCTTTTCCCAGAAAGGTTGCAAGCAGTTTGTGCAACAAAAATACATTTAAAAAAGGCTTATAAATCATGTCTAATTGCTGTTTCAAACATGCATCAGCATTTCAATCTCATTAGACCACTAGAAAGATAAAAGTGTGCACCAGATGTTCAATAATATAATAGCTGAGTTAATTAGCAATTTAGAATCTGTATTAGGAAAATGGAAGATTGTGTCATTAGAAGTTACTTTCATTTCCAATGGGCTTTTTTAAATGTTTTTTTTTAAAAAAGAAAAAGTGTAATCCTATCTTAGATGGTAAGCAATCAATATGGCATCTGTAAGGAATCTACTTCAACCCAATTTGTTTGATTTTTAAAAGTGGACATAGGCATTTTGGTACTGTCCTTGGTGCTGAAATTCATGTTTGTCTTGACATTCTCTACTATAGAAAAAGGAGATTGGGAAGGAGCTGGGTGGAAAAAGTAATTAAATAGAATCAAAGCCAAGAGACCAAAGCGTGATTAGAGGGATGCACATGGAGCATCATTTTAAAACTTAGATGAGTTTTGTTATTAAACTCTCTACTTTAATACTTTCGCTTAATAAAATTAGTAAGAAATTGAAAATTAAATTATTTTATGGAAAAAATCAGGTCCCTGCTTTGAGGAGCTTACAATCTAAAATGTCACACATGGGAAAGAGAGATAGAGGCAGTAGTAAACAGGGGAAATATGGAGTTGTTTTAGGCTGAAATCCTAACCCATTTGCTGGGGAGTAAGCCCCATTAAACTCAGTGGGATTTACTTCTAAGAAGACATGTATAGGAACAACAATATTGAGGTAAAGGCTTCACAGGTGGGTTTTGTGGTAGAATTTGAGGAAGAATCATAGAATAGTAAAGTTGGAAGGGGCCTATAAGGGCCAACCCCCTGCTCAATGCAGGAGTCCAAGTTAAAGCATCCCTGACAGATGACTGTCCAGCTTCATCTTGAATGCCTCCAATGTGGGAGAGCCCACTACCTCCCTAAGTCATTGGTTCCATTGTCATATTGCTCGTCAGGAAGTTTTTCCTGATGTTCTGTACTCTGGGATGGTCGAGAGGAGATCCTGGCCCTCCTCTGCATGACAACCTTTAAGAACTTGAAGAACACTATCATATCTCCCCTCAGTCACCTCTTCTGAAGGCTAAACATGCCTAGTTCCTTCAGTCTCTCCTCATAGGGCTTTGTTTCCAGTCCCCTGATCACCTTTGCTGCCCTCCTCTGACCCTTTTCCAGTTTGTCTGCATCCTTCTTAAAGTGTGGTGCCCAGAACTGGATGCAGTACTCAAGATGAGGCCTAACCAGGGCTGAGTAGAGGGAAACAAGTACTTCACATGATTTGGAAGCTATACTTCTATTAATGCAGCCCAAAATAGCATTTGCCTTTTTTGCAGCCATATCACATTGCTGGCTCATATTCAGTTTGTGATCTACAACAATTTCAAGATCCTTCTTGCTAGTAGTATTGTTGAGCCAAGTATCCCTCATCCTGTAACTGTGCATTTGGTTTCTTTTTCCTAGGTGCAGAACTTTGCATTATCCCTATTAAATTCCATTCTGGAGATTTGAACTTGTTCAAAGTGATTAGATGTTTCTTGACCATTTGCCTATTAATCTCAAGCTGCAATCCTGCCCCTTCAGCTTGTACTTCAGATTTGCCAGCTGCGTGTGTGTGTGTCATAGACCCTCTTTTGGGAGAAGACTGAGTCAAAGTAGGAACTGAACACTTCTGCCTTTTCTTTGTCATCTGTTATCATTTGCCATCCTCACTGAGTAGCTGAACCACCATTTCTTTCCTCTGTCTTTTACTATGTATGTATCTGAAGAAAGCTTTTTTGTTGCTTGCTTTTCACATCCCTTGCAAATCTCAGTTTATTCTCAGCTTTAGCCTTCCTGACACCATCCCTACAATTCTGTGCTACCTGCCTGTACTCTTCCAGAGCTTTTTTTGAAGCCACATTGGCTTCTTCTGTTGCCCTCTGCCTTTCTTTCCTTGTGGGAATTGTTTGCAATTGTGCCTTTAGAATTCCCTTTTTTAAAAACTCCCACCCATCGTGGACTCCTTTTCGCATTAGAGTCACTTGCCATGGGACCTTACTTATCATTGTTTTGAGTTTATTAAAATTGGCTTTCCTAAAATCCAGGGTACGTGTTTGGCTACACTCAGCTTTTGCTTCCATTAGAATCAAGAACTCAAGTATAACATGGTCACTTTCCCCCAGAGTTCCCGTAACTGCCACTTTATGCACTGAGTCATCTCTGTTGTCAAGGATAGCTGATCTTCTAGTTCCTTCCCCCATTTTCTGTAGGAGGAAGTTATCAGCAACACAAGTCAGGAATTTCTTGGAGGGGCCATGTTTCACAGAATTTGTCGCCCAACAGATATCAGGGAAATTGACGTCCCCCATCACTACTACATCATGCCTCCTTGAAACGTTGGCAATTTGCTTTTCAAAAGTTTCATCCTCGTCTTCTCCTTGAGAGGGTGGTCAGTAGTAGTCTAGTAGTAGTTATTTTAATCTAGATTCTCTCAATGGGTCTACCAAGCTCATTCTCCTGTATTTCTGTGCAGAGATATGTATTTTTTAACATAGTGCTATTCCACCTCCCTTTCTGTTCCTTCTGTTCTTTCCTTGAAATATAATTGAAGTTATATCCTTCAATTGCTGTGTTCCAGTCATGGGAGTCAGTTAGTATGACTGTGTTAGTATCACAGAGGTGTTCATTTGTCATTAAGATGACTACCTTTCTTTGAACTGGATTCCTTTTAACTCCACATAGCTCAGTGGTAGACAGCGGTGTTCACAAACCTATGGGGGGGGGTCGCCTCTCCGCCGCCTTGCCTCTCCGCGGTGGCAGCCCCCCCGCCTCGATCTTCTGAGTGACACGGAACAGTTCTCCGCGCCGCTCAAGCCGCTGGCGCTGGTCCCATCGTGTCACGTCCGGCCCCGGAAGTGACGCGATGGGACCCTGCACAGGCGTGCTGGAGCCCCATGTGATGTATTGCGCCTATGCAGGGTCCCGTCCCGTCACTTCTGGGGCCGGATGTGACGTGACCAGCGTGGGTGGCTCGCCGCGGAGAGGCGAGCCGCCGCTGGACAAAGGTAGGCCCACGTGAGCCCCGTGTGGACGTGAGCGGGGCCAATTTTGGCCCGCTATGCCCATGCGAGGTGAGCGGTTACATCTCTAGTGGTAGAGCATATGCTTTGCATACAGAAGGTCCCAGGTAGGGATGTACAAGTTTATTTCAGTTCGGTCAGTTCGGTTTTACCCAGTTCTAGACCAAACATGGACTCGAATACAATCTATGGTCAAATTCCGTACATTTCCGAGTTTGCAGTGTGGTTCGTGGACCCCTAAAAATGTGTTCGACGGCACACATCGAAAATGCATATGAAAAAATGCATACTTTTCAAAAATATGCATAAAAATGCTTTAATCAGTGGGAGAAGAATGTGTACATTTCAAAGATGTGCACAATTCAAGCATACATTTGGGGGAAAAATATGCACAGATTTTCATGTGGAAAGAAAAAAAAACAAAGATCACAATCTAATACAGCCACTTGATGAAATGAGCTTTGAGGTGGAATTTGGAGAACTTCAATGGACTCAAGATTTCCTTGTATGCACATCACTAGTTCCAGGTGTGGCTAGGAAAGAATTCTGACTGAAAATCTGGAGTGCTTCTGCCAGTCATTGTTGACAATGCTGGGCTAGATGGAAGAATGGTCTGAGCTTCTATAAGGCAGCTTCTATTCTCCTATGCACACATCCTATTGACATCATTAGGACCCAAAAATACTTAACTGAACACTATTTCTGCCTGAAAGGCTGATCCTATGCATATTTAATCAATAGTATGTCCTAGTAAGTTCAATACGATTCCTAGAAAAGGGCAAACATGACTTCAGCCTAAATTTTCTAATGGTTTAATATTAATCTGTCTACAGAACAACGTAGTTCTCAAGGGTGACCATTCTGTGTTACTGACATCCATCAGAACTTTCTGTTGTAAAGGGTTTTGCTTGTTCCTTCTCTCCATTGTTTACTTGACAGGAATATAGGAAGGACACATTCTTTTAGTTCATGTCATGTTCTAATTCATATCAGACAGGAATATATTTAGCAACACTTGAATGTATTTTTTTCCTAGCCACTAAATTTCACTTGATCTCAATTATCTCTTGACAAAATAAACACAGGACCAGTAATAATAAAGCTAGTGCTACAGTCCTTGGGGGTGGGGGAGGGTTTTTCATGTGGTATAATGGCAAAGTTTTGCAGAACCTCTTTTCTAAATGGTGCTCTGACTACACTGAATTCAAGAATAGATAGGTGGCAAATGTTGCATAGGTGGAACTAGGTATTCAGCTGGAGCTCTTCTGGGAAGACTCATATAGGACACAAAAAGAATAATAAATTTAAGGTAACATTGTTGTCAAATTTATTTTCCTTAATCATCTTGTTGTCTGAAGTTTCGGCACCCTCTTCACAGATGCTGCACATTGTTAAAACCAGTTTGACCTGCCACGGAAAATTGCATTTCCTCTTTGCGTTTCTTTCCAGGCAGATGGCGGTTGCAGCTAGTAATGTTGTTTGGCCATAAAGCCATTAATCCTCCCATATGTCTGCCAAGTGATAACAGTCACTTCAACCTCTGAAAGTGTTTCTGAACACCATTGTTGCACAAGTTCGGGGGGGGGGAGAAACCCACTTTTTTAATTTAAAAAAAGGGAAACACAAATATGGATGACCAAACAATAAGCAAATTCCATCAGATATCAAAAGCACAATTGTTGTAAGGTAGCAGAACAGAGGGGGGAGGGTGACGATGTGCTGCTCAGATTTTCAGGTTATGCGAGTGTTTACTAGTCAGGAATAATTAAGAATTTCTAATGTGTGTGTATTAATATTTTTAGGCTGCAGTCCTATACCTTCTTATCTGGGAGTAAGCCTCATTGAACTCTATGGCACTTACTTCTGAGTAGGCACATATAGGATTGCACTCTTAAGGAACAATCCTATGCACGTTTAGGCAGAAAAAAGACCCACAATTCCCAGCATGCCCCAGCCAGCTATGCCGGCTGGGGCATGCTGGGAGTTCTAGGCCTTTTTTCTGCCTAAACGTGCATAGGATTGCACTCTGAGACTCTCTCACCCAGTGTTCCCCAAGCTGGTGCCCTCCAGTTGTTTTGGACTTTAACTCTCAGGAGCCCCAGCCGTTGTGACCAATAGTCAGGAATGCTGGGAGTTCTAGTTCCAAACATCTGGTGGGCACCAGATTGGGGAAGGCTGCTCTGAACCCCACACAGACATAAGCATTGCTTTGCTAAATCAGATCATTCACGTAGTTAAGTCAGCAAATTCCGTCAGCCAGATGCCTTTGGCTGCTTTCAGGTAGGCATGACCAGATCTCCCTTGTGAAAAAAGCTGCCTGGATGTGTTTCATGCTCTGCCTGTGGGACAAGGTAAGTCAAAGCAGAGGTTCCCATGGAGAAATTCAGGAGCTCTCATATAATATGTGAAAGTGACACCCACCCCCTGTTGCTTTCCCCCAACATTTGGCATTCCACTGAACCTCATGGCTAATATCTCTTGATGATATATCTGTCCTCTGTAAATTTGTCTAATCTTTTTTTAAGCCATCTCAGCTAGAAGCCATCCTCACATCTTATGACAGCCTTCCTCAACCTGGAGCCTCCCCCGATCTGTCAGACTATAACTCCCACCATCCCTTGCTGGCTTAGAGTGATGGAAGTTGGAGTCTGACAAATGGGGGGGGGGGCGCCAGGTTGGGGAAGGCTGTCCTGTGGTAATTGACTTCATAAGTCATTTATGCATTGTGTGAAGAAGCACTTTATTTTGTCTGTCCTGAACCTACCACAAATTGGTTTCATTAGGTCACCCCCAGTTCTAGTATTTTGAGAGAGGAAGAAGCAAGATTCCTGCCTTTGGTAGGCAAGGTCAAGAAAAAAGGATATAACATATAGCCACCTTGGCTGCTTAGCCGTGCCCATTCTAGGTTTTTGAGAGCCCTTCAGCAAGACATGCTCAGTGAGTCTACGTTATTTATTTATTTATTTATTTTTACACACCCCGCCTATATTTCCTGCAAGGAACCCAAGGCGGCTTACATAATCCTCCTCCTCTCCCTTTTATCCTCACAACAACCCTGTGAGGTAGGTGAGGCTGAGAGTCAGTGACTGGCCCAAAGTCACCCATTGAGTTTCATGGCTGAGCGGGGACTAGAATCCGGATCTCCCGAGTCCCAGTCCAACACTCTCACTAGTACGCCACACTGGCTCCTTCTCACTGCCATTGTCAGCAGCTGCTATCAAGTCTCATCCACTTTCTCACCATTGCTACCACTTACTTGCTTGACGCACAGAGAGCCAGTGAGCAAGTTGGCAGTGGCGTCACCTGCTCCTCCTCCTTACCACCACCGTGCCTGGGCAAGAGAGTGAGGCAGGTGAACAAGCAGGTTGCAGTGATGAAGAGGAGGACCAACTCTGGGGGGCTCTTGTCTGTGGGGCCTTGCTGGGGTGTGGGCTCTTGGGCTCCTAGCCTTGATGCCAGCCCTGGTGCTGGCCCTCCTGCTTGTATTCATCCCTTGACTCCTTTGCTGACTCCAATGTATACCTGGCCTGTTTGCCTCAGGCTCTCAGTCAGGTGCTGCTGGGGCCTGGCCTGGCCAGAACACAAGGAAGATCAAAAGTTCTATGATAAATATTTATTTATCTTCCATTCACTTCATATGTTCATAATTTTACAAACACACTGACATCCCCCACACTGCCTCACCCCTCAATGCTTTGGGTGGATATTAGTATATGTCAGTAGAGCACATTGAACCAAGATTTCAAAATGCTAAATATTCTGGTTTTCTTTATCTCATTAACACGTAACACCAAAACCAGCCCAAATAGGAAAGGCTTTACCCCACCCCTCTGAAACTCAGTCAGGCTCTGGGTTGGATCCTGACTTAGTCATACTTAGAGCAGACCCATGGTCTTGACTAACTAATTATGACTAAGTCTGGATCCAACCCTCTGTCTTTGGAAGGTTACAGCATCTTTTGCCTCTTTGGGAGAAAATTGCGACATACATACATACATACATACATGCTCAATGGTAATTAGATCTTGTTAAGAGCTGGATGAATGCAGAGCACAATAGTTACTAGCACATTTTAAAAGTGCCTTGGCATACATCTTGTAAACAGGAAGCATGGTAAAGCTATTATTATAGAAAGGTAACAAGATCCATCCTGTTAGTCTCGCACATGGGAAGTATCAATTACATTCAGCTAAGTCTCCATTTATATTAGAGAGCTTTATATATCTGTCTGCCTATTGCTCCTGCTTATTAATGAACTGAAAACTTACAGCTATGACTAAGCAATTCTGAGTTCCATCTATTATTATTAAGATGTTTTGCCTGACTTATTCTGAATGTCCGGAACATGGTACCAGACAGATAGAAGCAAATTTTATAAACTCTGGGTTCCCTCACAGCCTGCCGTGCCGCTCCAATGATGTTCCAAAGGGTTTCTCAGCCTTCTGGGGCAGATGGGTGGGTGGATGGGGAGTGCGGCAGGGGTGAGAGAATTAGCAATCCCCCCCCCTTTCCATTGTGATAATGGAAGCTTCTGCTGGATCTCATTCATCAGAGACATTCATTAGAGGAGGGACACCATTGGACAGGACCTTATAACAGAAGAATGAGTGGAGGAATGATTGACAACAGTGGACTGTAATGGACTGGTGGACGGAGTCAGAGTGAGTGACAGGTGGGTGGGGAGAGTCAGTTGCAAATTGTAAGGAGGAGTTAAGACGGAAGAATTAGAGGAGATTAGCGGCAAGTGGAGTTGGTGGGATCAGAGAGAGAGAGAGAAGAAGAATAAGAATTAGGTAAAACACTAGTGGCTAGGGTAACTGTTGAAAAGGGGAGTCAGTTATCAGAGACAGAGCTATTATTTCTTATTCTTTATCAAATGACTGCTTGATCTGGATGTTATGTTGCCTAAATAAATATATGTTTACTGATTTAACTATCTGTGTTCTAGTCTGAGTGGATTCTAGGAATAACGTATCTCCCCCCCCTCCCATATGCTAGTTTTGAATTACACAGCCAGGTATATAAAAGGAAGAGTACAACTGTTCTGTAGGAAGCCAGTTATTTGGGACAGTAGTCGGGCCGCCGCGTAGGGATGTATGAGAATTTAATTTTTGCTCGTAAACATGTGAGCATGGCCTGTTCGAAGCTCCGAACATGGGAGCAAGCGTGAGCACGTATCCACCAAAAATATTAGTAGATTATCAAATGTGTGCTCATGTTTGTCTCATCCTGATTCCCAATTAGATTCATGCAGATTTCCTCTGTAGACTGAATCAGCTGTGCTTTAGCCTATGGAGAAAGTTGTGCAAATTTGGGGAAACTTGCGCAAATCTCCTGTTCGGTCGCTGCTCAATTTGTGCAAATTTCCCATTCATGCAGAGCAAGCAGTGATTGCAAATGGGAATGGGAATCGGGCATGAGATGAGTGGCGAGATGATGTTCCAAGAATCCTGGCAATCTCGAACATTGCTTGTTCACCCATCTGAGTCTGGACACAGTGATCAGGCTGAGTGAAGTACGCGGTGACCTATAGCCGGGCCAGGGCCTTCTTGGGGATCCCTGGAATGTCAGAAACCTTATAAGAGTATCTAAGATATTATGGTAAAGCAACTAAGGGTGCAATCTTATGCATGTTTAGAGAGAAAAAAGTCCTAGAAATCCCAGCATTCCCCAGCCAGCCAGGAGTTGTAGGACTTTTTTTGTGTCTAAACATGCATAGGATTGTGCCCTAACAAAGTCAACAGAAAACCAAAACTTCTATGCACGAGCCAGTTAACACGTGTAGGGCAGTGGTTAGAGTTTTGGACTGGGCTCAAATTCCCATCCAGCCATAAAATTCACTGGATGACCGCGGACCAATAATTCTTGCTCAGATTAACTGACCTCACAGGTTTATTGTGAAGATAAAATTGGGTAACCTCTACCGAAGTTTCTTTGAAGAAGGGAATGATATAAACATGAGTAATAAAATAAACAATATGGTTTAAAGCGATACTCAAAAGGATCAAGAGTAAAAAGGAAATACTGTTGGTGCAATCAATCTAATACCTCTGGAGCATGTATCTAATTTCTGAGAGCCACTTAGGACTTGGTCTTGGGTTGTCCCCCCCCCCCCCATCTATAAAGTAGGAATATTAATAGTGAGTGTTAATGAGATGGGAAGCATTGTAGAGCAGAAGTGGGCAGAAGGTCGATCAGGATCTGCTGAAAGGTCTGTTGGTGATTTGCAGTAGCTCAGCAAGGAGTTGTAATCCCAGTTATTTAACCATAGCAACTAAAAGCCCCCCCCCCCAACAAAGTAAACCCAGGCTGCTGAAACAAAAAAAACTTGAGAAAAATCGGTCCTTGTTTGTTTGAATCGGTCCCCTTGTTTGTTTGAATCGGTCCCCTTGTCATGGTCAGATCACTACCTGTTGAGATTTAGGCTAACGGCAGCTTTCCCCCTCTGCAAGGGTGGGGGACCTATTAAGATGGTCCGCCCCCGGAGGCTGATGGATCCAGATGGTTTCCAGAGGGCCCTTGGGGGGTTTCCGGCTGATATAGCTGGCAGTCCTGTCGAATCCCTGGTTGATCTCTGGAATAGAGAGATGACCCGGGCGGGTGACACGATCGCTCCTGAGCGCCCTCTCTGTAGTGGAGCTCGTACGGCTCCGTGGTATACCCCGGAGCTGAGAGTGATGAAGCAAAACAGGAGACGGCTTGTACAGGTGGAGGAAAACTCCTAGTGCATGCAATCGAGCCCTGGTATGTGCCTATAGCCAGGTATACCTAGAGGCAGTGAAGGTGGCAAAGAGACAACATCTCACTGCTTCTATCCAAACATCTCTCTGCCGCCCAGCGGAGCTCTGTTAGGGTCGTCCGGGGCCTGTTATACGCTGCCCCCAGGGACATCATCGACCCATCTGATGCCCGCTGTAATATATTCGCTAGGCACTTCCAGGAAAAAATCTCTTGCATCCGCAGGGACTTAGACTCCAATGTTATAGCAGTAGAATCAGGAGAGGTACCCGGAGCACAGCCTGGTCTAATTATTTTGGATGAGTTTCAGTTGGTACAGCTCGAGGATGTTGACAAGGTGCTTGGACGGGTTCGTGCGACCACGTCTGTTCTGGATCCTTGCCCCTCTTGGCTTATAAAAACTAGCAGGGAGGGAACGGCCGGCTGGGCCAGAGAGGTGATCAATGCCTCCTTGCGAGAGGGAGTGGTCCCATGCCACCTGAAACAGGCGGTGGTGAGACCACTCCTGAAGAAACCCTCTCTGGACCCGGAAGATTTTAACAACTTTAGGCCGGTGGCGAATGTTCCTTTCCTGGGCAAGGTCCTTGAGCGGGTGGTGGCCAACCAGCTCCAGGCACTCTTGGATGAGACTGATTATCTGGATCCATTTCAGTCGGGGTTCAGGCCTGGTTTTGGCACGGAAACAGCTTTGGTCGCCCTGTATGATGACCTATGTCGGGAGAGAGACAGGGGGAGTGCGACCCTGTTGATACTGCTGGATCTCTCAGTGGCTTTCGATACCATTGACCATGGTATCCTTCTGGAGCGGCTGTCTGAGTTGGGGGTGGGGGGCACTGCATTGCAGTGGTTCCGCTCCTACTTGGATGGCTGGCTCCAGAGGGTGGATCTTGGGGAATGTTGCTCGGCCCCATGGACCCTCCAGTATGGGGTTCCTCAGGGGTCGGTCTTATCCCCCATGCTATTTAATATCTACATGAAACGGCTGAGTGGGGTCATCCAGAGTTTTGGAGTGCGTTGCCATCAGTACGCTGATGACACGCAGCTCTATTTCTCCTTTTCATCTTCAGCAGGTGAGGCTGTGGATGTGCTGAACCGGTGCCTGGCTGCGACAATGGACTGGATGAGGGCTAACAAACTGAGGCTCAATCCAGACAAGACTGAGATGCTGTTAATGGGTGGTTCCTTTGACCGGATGGAGGGTGTTCAACCTATTCTGGATGGGGTTGCACTCCCCTTGAAGGAGAAGGTTCGTAGCTTGGGGGTGCTCCTGGAGCCATCTTTGTCACTTGAGGCTCAAGTGGCCTCAGTGGCAAGGAGTGCCTTCTACCAGCTTCGACTGGTGGCCCAGCTACACCCCTATCTGGACAGGGATAGCCTGGTCTCAGTAATCTACGCTCTGGTGATCTCTAAACTAGACTACTGCAATGCACTCTACGTGGGGCTGCCTTTGAAGACTGTTCGGAAGCTGCAGCTTGTGCAAAATGCGGCAGCCAGGCTTATTGCGGGGACCAGAAGGTCCGAGCACATTACACCAGTTCTGGCCCATTTGCACTGGCTGTCAATATGCTTCCGAGCCGAATTCAAGGTGCTGGTTTTAACCTATAAAGCCCTACACGGCTTAGGACCACAATACCTGACGGAACGTCTCTCCCAACCGCAATCTACCCGGACACTACGCTCAACATCTGGGGCCCTCCTCCGATTGCCACCTCCAAGAGAGGCTCGGTTGGTGGCAACGAGGAAGAGGGCCTCCTCGGTGGTAGCCCCCCAATTATGGAATCAGCTCCCCACTGAGACCCGCCTGGCGCCAACCTTACTATCTTTTCGGCGCCTGGTTAAGACCTCCCTCTATGCCAAGGCATTTAGTTAGGACTTGGAATAGCACGGGGGGGATTGTCACCTGTAGGCTCGGTTTTATTGGTTTTTGTACTGTTATTTTAAACTGTGTTTTTAAATTTGGTTTTTTAATTCTTAAACTATGTTGTATGTTTTTATTGTTTTTATGCATAAAGTATTGTGAACCGCCCAGAGAGCTTTGGCTGTGGGGCGGTATATAAATGAAATAAATAAATAAATAAATAAATGCAGGAAATGTGTTTTTGTGTGATAGGACTGCAAGCTCAAGTTTTGGCGTTGAAAACAAATTCCTGGGCCTGCATATGCTCAGAGGCGCCCTTGCTCCTTATTTCCAAGGCTGCAATCTGAAACTCATTTGCTGTCAGGGATATTGAAGAGTCCTTGGTTTCGAGTCACGAGTCGAGTCACGAGTCTTTGAACCCGAGTCTCAAGTCCGAGTACGAGTCCTTGGTCCAAAATGGTGACTCACGAGTCACGAGTCACAAGTCACTCCCAAAGCTGACTCCACAAGTCCCTATTAAAATCAATGGGGGGTTTTCCCAGCAAAATAAGGCTATTTCAGATGTGTGGCTTAAATAAATTCTAGGCACAAGTGTGCCTTTTTATTTCAAAAATAAAAACCAACCTATTAGTGTGCCTTTTGTCCTATACTTTGATCATTGTGTCATGGTAGTAGCTTGTTGCTTGACTGAAGGTTGGCCTCATAACTTGAACATGATGCTAGCCATACATGCTAATGCTTATTTATACCTGTATCCTAAGAGAAAGTATGTCCACCTAAATTCCAGGGATGTTGAAGAGTCCTTGGTCTCGAGTCCCGAGTCGAGTCTCGAGTCCCATTAAAAATATTGGGACTCGAGTCTGACTCGAGTCAGAGGGGGGACTCAGTCCGACTCACGAGTCGAGTCCTGGAGTCCGAGTCCCCATCCCTGTTTGCTGTACTGCTCATAGTCACTAATTTTGACTTGGCTCTGGTAGGTGGACCTGGGGGTTCTAGTGAAAAACAAAGTCAGAATCCCACAAGCCTGAACTCTGGTCACCCCTGTTGTAGAGCACCCTAAATGTTTCAAAGAAATGAAATAATTTTCATCAGTATGTTCAGCAATGCTATTATTTATGTGTGTGGGTTTTTGTATATATATATATTTAATTTTTTTTAATGATCTTGGTGGGATCAGGTGTTAAACAGGGATGTGTTATTGCCCCAACATTATTTGCTATTTTTATCGCCATGATTTTACATCTTGTCGAGGGGAAACTTCCCACTGGTGTGGGAATTATATATCGAACAGATGGAAAGCTTTTTAATCTCAGCAGGCTGAAAGCAAAAAGTAAGGTAATTACAACCTTCGTTGTGGAACTTCAGTATGCTGAAGATAATGTGGTTTCCGCACATTCAGAGGATGATCTCCAAACTATCCTAAATGCTTTTGCAGAAGCATATGGAAAACTTGGTCTCTCACTTAACATCAAAAAAACCAAAGTGCTTCATCAGCAAGTGCAAGCTAACCCTTCAGTGATGCCATCTATCCAGCTTGGCGGGACAATACTGGAAAATGTCGATCATTTTCTCTATCTTGGCAGCTATCTTTCTGTTACAGCTAACATCGACAGTGAAATCCAGCATCATCTGAGCTCCGCAAGTGCCGCGTTTTCTCGAATGAAACATAGAGTGTTCGAGGATCGGGATATTTGTAAGAAGACCAAAACACTGGTTTATGAAGCCATTGTATTACCAACTTTATTGTATGCCTGCGAAACATGGACTATCTATAAACGTCATCTCCAACTCCTTGAAAGATTTCATCAACGTTGCCTCCGGAAAATCCTGCGAATTACTTGGGAAGATAGGCGAACAAATGTCAGTGTACTGGAAGAAGCAAAGACTACTAGCATTGAAAAAATGATCCTTCAACGCCAACTTTAGTGGACCGGTCATGTTGTTCGAATGCCTGACTGCCGTCTCCCAAAGCAGTTACTTTATTCCCAACTCAAGGATGGAAAGCGGAATATCAGTGGTCAATATAAGAGGTTTAAAGATGTTCTTAAGGCTAATCTAAAAAAAATATAAACATCAAAAACTGGGAAGCTCTGGCCCATGAACGATCTAACTGGAGGTTGGCCTTTCACAAAGGTTCTATGGACTTTGAAGAAGCTCGAGTGCAAGGTGAAAGGGAGAAACGTGCTAAGCGAAAAGCACGTCAAATGAATCCTTTACAAGACCATCTTCCATCTGGTAACCTGTGTCCTCACTGTGGGAAGCTGTGTGGATCTAGAATTGGCCTCCACAGTCACTTACGGATCCATCGCTAGAGTCTACACAATTTTCTTTAGAATTCTCCTCCTTTTAAAATCTCCTTTTTGTAAATTTTCTTTTTTTTTTTATCCTGGAAGACAATCTTACTCGGTCATGAGTGATCGCCTGACTGACTGACTGACATGCTACAGTAGAGCTAAAACCATGATATTCTGAAGACTTATACAGAAGAATAACAATTACCAGTACTGTTGGGCAGACTTGCTTATTGTAAAAAGTGCAAAAAACAACAACCCTCCTTGATGCAGAATGTAAGTTGTTCGTCATCAGAACCCTCTGAGAAATTTGAAAGAAAGATGGCTACACTTAAATTGTGTTTGCTGGACAGGTTTTTGATAAAATGTAGGAATAAGGATGATGTTTTATGATATATTACTACCCTTTGCACGAAAGCTTGATGAGTAAGAAGTTCTCTCCTAAAATGAGCGGAGTGGTAATTCCAGGGATAGATCTTGACAGAGGTGCCATCAGAAATACAGACAGTTTCCCCCGCTAACTTGCTAAGGTAGACTAAGTTTCATACCCTGAAAATTCTCCTGTGGATATTCATTGATTCTATCTTGGGCAGCCTAATAAAATCTAAGGCCCAGGAAAGTTTGTTTTCCTTTAGGCTTAAAGAGATTTGGAGTAAAAAACAGAGCTATATAGCATTCCAGATGGAAAGTTCAGCCACTTAAAACTTCTTTTCATGATCAATAAAGAGCATATGTAATTGCCAGAGGAAATGTTTTTAACTTGAAATGACTGTCTTCGTCCCTTATTCTGAGGCTTGGTTCAGACACACTTATCAAGTGCTGCTCCATTTATATGGAATGACCCATATGAATGTCCCTGCTATAGTGGCTGGGGGATGCTGGGAGTTGTAGGCCTTTTTTCTGTCTAAACATGCATAGGATTGCACCTTTAGATGCTGAGTTCTCATGATTCCCCCCTCCTTTTGTAAAAGGGTGTGAATCACCTGAATTGAATACCCACAAGGCACCTGCAGTCTCTAGGATATGCCATTTTAGGCTGTGAATTACTTTAAAGGTCAACATCTAGATCTTGGAATTGTGCATCCTCCACTAGCACCAATCGTGAACCAGAGCCTGAGCATGTGCATAGCTTCACCAAAAAGAAAAGAAAAAAGAAGTCCCATTCTCGGGATCCATTTTCCATGAAAAACAGGTGGATGTACCATGCCCTTAGAAAAATATATCATGATTAGTCTGTGGTGAAGCACTGGTTGAGGAGAATGTATTCTGGGTTAATACCTAATAAATGGATGGAAGAGAATTGCCATAACATTTGTGGGTGGATGACTCTCACAGTAGTTAAGGACAGTAGGGCTCCAACCAGGTCATCATCTATCAACCCAAATCTAGTTTACTAAATTGTGGATCATAAGGATGAATTAGCATTCATCTTTCTCCCTAGTAATCTAATGTAATCAAGTTATGTTGAAAGAACCTTCAGGGGGTGGGAGGGAAGATCACAAAACTGAGCTAGGTGGACATTAGGGATCCCATGGTTCCTAATGTCAATGATTAAAGATCCATAGGAAGTCTGAGAAGGAAAACGAATTGGCCTGCAGCTCCCTGGTGTGTTTCTGAATGTTTGGAGATGTGTCTCTCTCCTTCACATTTTACAGCCCTGATCAGCAACTCATTTTCTAGGAGAGCTAGAGGAAGAGATGAGGCTGGAAGGCCGGGGCACCATCCACCTTCCAAAGATGAAGCAGCCAAAAGCCTCCTTGCCTGAACCAGCAATCCCTCCATGCACCTGACATGGGGGGTGGGTTCAAGATCCAGCTGCTGCTCCTCAAAGTGCCAGCTTTTGGCACTGGGGCCTCCAGCTGAAGATCCTTTTTTTACAGTATTTAACACTGTAAATTAGCCCCGAGTGACACAATTCAGCAAAAGAAAGGTTGCATTGTTGGGAGGAAGCTTGATCCAGGGGTAGAGCACATGTTTTATGGGATGTAGGATGATCCACAGCCAGGCCTGTGGCTCACGCTGGCTCAGCTTGTCTGAGCGTGGAAAGCTAAGCAGGGTCAGGCCTGGTTATTACTTGGATGGGAGACCCCTCCTCTACTTTCCTGCACTGAGCAGGGGGTTGGACTCGATAGCCTTGTAGGCTCCTTCCAACTCTATGATCATCTATGAATCCCATGTTCAACCTCCTGCATCTTGAGTTAAAAGGATTTCTGGCAGCAAGGCTGGAAATATTTCTGCTGGACACCTCAAGAAGCTGTTTCCCATCAGAATAGACCAGGCTTGCCCAACTGGGTGCCCTCCAGATTGCAACTCCCATCAGCCCCTGCCAGCATAGAATGATGGGAGCTGCAGTCCAAAACCCTTGGAGGGCACTGGTTGGGAGAAGCTGGAAGAGACATTACTGGACTAGATGTGACTCAGATTAAGGCAGTTTCCTGTAGCCAGGTTCTTTCACCATACCTGCAACACAGTATTTGAGCTGTGTAAAAAGGCATATTGTCATGATTCCTGTGGCTTTAATCTTGCAGGGTGCTAAGTAATAGGCACTGAGAACTAACTCAGCACTTGAATGCCCTGCAGGATGAATCCATTGAAATAACTGACAATCAGGGCTTATTGAGGAGCAACCTGATAAAACAGGAATACATTATAATTCATAATCTCTAAAACGAATCCGGGGGGGGGGGGGATGCTTAAAAAATGCTCATGCCGCCTGATGTTGATCTTTCTGCTTTGACATAAAATAGCTGTTACACAGAATGTGTGTTGACTATCAGAAGTGGCTTGTGAGAGAGGGGATTTGAATGAAAAAGGCAGCAACGCTAATGGAATGAAGCCTTTTCGATCATATCTGAATGAGGGCAAACTTGCTTTGTGCAAGGGAATCTGGCTCACCGAAGCTAGGAATTTAAGCACACAGGCATTCCGGGCAGACACAGTATTTATTTTCCTTTGAGCTAAAAGCTGTTCTTCGTGTTATTCTTCCACCAGATAAATGGTGAGGGGGGAAAGAAAGATAACAATGCATACATTTGATTCCCTAAACTCACATACTGTCATCATGAAGGAGGTAGAACTTGCTCATTTTCAGCCATATTCTCACTTTTTGACCTACTGAAGTTGTCACATATTCATTTGAATGAGCTCCCATTTGGAGAACTCAAGAAGAGGGTTCCATCAGTTACTGATGCAAAGTGAGAACTGGAGCCAGAGATGAAAGCAGCTTTCACACTTGTCACAGATCAGAGGCAAAAGGCATGGCCCAAACAGAGGCAGGCAAACAAGGATCCAACAGGCCAGAGGTGGAAGACATTGGGAACAGGCTCATGGTCAGATACCAGATCAGGCAGACAGGGATAAAGAGGACCAGAGGCAGGAGACATGGTCAAGGATGGGCTGGTGGTCAAAGGCAAGACCAGGGTTTGTTTAGCAATTTCATTCATCAACAAGTTGCCCAGACTAAGCTAAAGAGTCTGTACAGAGGGCCAACAAGATCACTATTGGCTCTCCAAGTCAACTGATTCCTCTTGGGAAGACTGGCTGTGGTTTCCCTTCATGCCACCATCAGGGCGCACTGTGAAGCAACAAGGCTCAGGCTAGACAGTCACGTCCCCCCCCACGTGCCTTGTAAGCCAGGGGTGGGCACCCTTTTCTGGTCTGAAGTCCACATTGGCTCTTAGGAAACATGTTGGGGGCTGCATGCCAGGAGTGGGTAGGGCCAGAGCTTTCTCTGCCTCTCACACACAGCCAATTTGTACACACACACACACACACACACACACACACACACACACACACAGCATTCACACACACACCATTCACACACACAATTATGCACCCAAGTCATCATTCATTCTCTTTCTCACTCCTTATCTCATAGAGCCTCCCTCCTCTAAATCCTGTAGCTTCCATCAATTTATTTCACCCCAAATTAACACAAAACCAGAGATCACCCCAATCATTTCCCCCTTCCTCCAAATCATTACCCCCTTCCAGCACTGGCTTTACCACCTCCTAGCACTGTCCTTTTCAGAAATGTATTGCCCTTTTCAGAAGCCCTGCCCTTTTCAGAAAGCCTCCTCTGTCCATTGTTTTCTTCTTCTCTCCCTTGGGAATCGGAGAAAGCTGCCCAAGTGGGGCTGAAGGTATGGTGGCCGTAGGATAGGGATGAGCCCTCTACATGGGTGGAAGACGCAGTAGGGGCAAAGACTCTCTGATGCTGCAGTAGGGGCAAAGACTCTCTGATGCAGCCTCCCAGCCAGTTGTGCCGGGAGTTTGAGATCCTTGTTCTCAAGGATCTCAGGGGGGGGGGGGGGAGAAAAAAGCAGCAGGGATGGGGCAGTCAGAGAAGATGCTGGGGGCTGGATAAGGAGGCTCTGTGGGTTGAACATGGCCTGCAGACTGGAGGTTTCCCATCCATGCTCTAGGTCAGGGGTCCCCAATGTGGAGACCGCAGGCACCTGGAATTTCTTTTAAAAATTCTTCTTAAACCCACACCCCAGCAGGGGCCCACCTAAAGTAGCCCCCCCCCCCTGCACTTGCTCCTCCATTTCACCGTTGCAATCTGCTTGCTCATTTGCTTCTCTCTCTGGCTCAGATCGTGGTGGTGGTGGTGGTGGTGGTGGTGAGAAGGAGGAGCAGCAGATGTCACTGCGCTCACTGGTTCTCTGCCTATTAAGCAACCAAGTGGTAGCAACGATGAAAAAAATAAAGGATGAGAAGCAATAGTAGCTGGTGACAATAGCAATGAGAAGGTAGAATCACTAAAGGTGGCCCCCCCATTGAGGGTGTCTTGCCCAAGGGCCCTCAAAAACTTGGAACTGGCACTAGGAATCACAGAATAGCTTGAGTATGCAAGGCCTGGCAGATTATAGCCCGGGACAATGCCCAGGTTGAGTCTAACTTGAAAGCTTTTACCACTAACCAGTCATGGGTGGGGCTATACAGACAGGCACTGTGCCAGGGAAGCACCCCTCCTGTGAAGAGCTAGAAGCCCTAGTGGCTCAGGTGGCTGGTTTCTAAAGTCAAAGCTCAAGCACCTATCCCACCTCCCATGTCAAAATATGCGTGTTGTGCAGGGCATATATGTATTGTTCAGCCAAACACATTTGCGGTCTGACTGCAGATCTTTTCTGTCCCCATGGGGAGGTTGGGGGTGAGGGTGTGGGGCCGGTGCATGCATCCCCATCTCCCCTCCACACTTTCTATCTCATAATGTCTGAAGAGAGCTATAGTGGCAGCTCCTCCTCCTAGTTTTACATGTGGCTTTTCTTCATCCCCTGCTCTGCCGTCCTTTGCAATGTGTTAATTGTGTTTATGAATCAGAATGGCAGCCATATGGTACATTTCATGTTGTGGGGCATGGAATATCAAGGAATTCAAATACCACCTATATTTCTATCATGGTGGTGCAGATATGTAAAGGGCAACATAGCACATTTCAGCTAACACCCCCCCCCCGCTAAATACAACTTGGTACTTGGCCTTGGGCTGTTCTACTACCCAGCAAGAGCCATTTCCAAAGAAATGATATGCTTAAAGCATGAAACGATTGAAAGGAGACTATTATATTCTTAGCCAACATTTATCTGCAGCTTTTTTGCTTGGCTTCTTCTGGAAGCTTTCTGATAGAACTGCTGGGCAACAGGCAAGAGTATGATGGAGATTGTGGTTGAGGTACACCAGGGGAAACGTGGAAAGTGGATTATAGTAGAGAACTCGGCTCTGGCAATATTTCAAAGGCTAGTGTTTGGCAGAAGCTATTCTCAGTTCTCCAGAGCTGCTCTCTCTGCTGCTAGATATATCAATAAAAATGAAAACAAACACCTGGAGCCATGGAACGGCTCTGAAATGGGTAGGGAAAAAATGAAAATGGGATTACCCTTAGAAAAGCTTTGGTACTTTATAAATAACAAATTAGGGATGGTTTTGAAGCTTTGGGGCCGTCACAATTTAATGGAAAACATTTCTAGCATTTATATGTTTGTCATTGTTCAATGAGAATTAAAACATTGTTTTAATTTTGTTTCCTCTGATCTACAGCACCTCTGTGCCAATTGCTTTTAACTTCCTTATTGCGTTGCTCCTTACAGTCCCATGAGGTAGAACATTATTCTTGCTTTTGCAGATGGGAACTGAGGCTGAGAGATAGTGACTCACCCAAGGTGGCCCAGTGAGTATTAGATTCACTTTGCATGCGTGCATGGCTGTGCAATTCGTGACCAACGTTGCTCTGTGGTTGTTTAGGACCCCTGACTAAGACTATTGTTACTGTTAACCAATAGTTTTTAGCTGATTAGGTAAAAAGAAAATATAGGCAAAAGGCAAACTTCAAATTAAACTTAGAGTCTAACAACAAGTTATGTTAAGTGTGTGATCATATTTTACATGTTGGTTTTTTTAAACAACAACAACAACAACAACAACAACAACAACAGACAAGCTGTGGGAGGCCTGATAAGGACTTGGATCACGGCACATAGGGAGAGGTTAACCCTTTCCCTGTACCATGAGCCTCACAAAGATCACACACACAGAGAGAGAGACACTGCTGCTATTTGCTCTAGGCATCAGTCATAAGAATGTAAGAAGTGCCACGCTGGATCATACCAAAGCCCTATCTAGTCCAGCACTCTGTTCCCATAGTGGCCAACCAGATGCCTATGAGAAGCCCACAAGCAGGACATGAGCACAATAGCACCCTCCCTGCTCATGTTCCCCAGAAACTGGTATTCAAAGGCATAGTGCCTCTGATACTGGAGGCAATATATAGCCATCATGAGTAGTAGCCATTGATAGCCTTATCCTCCATGAAGTCCAGATGCCCGCGACACCAGTGAGGCTTGGTATAGTTCACCTGGGTGTACATCTTTCCCATGAGTCAAAAGGCATCACAGATGTGGCTTTGACAGCAATCAGCTTGACAAGCCTGGACAAGATTCCGGCAGGCTGGAGGTAGACACTATCTAATGGCCGCAAATGACCCCTCCCTGCAGAGGCCTCCCTGGCTAGCAAGCACTTTTTCGCAACTCGTATCTGTAGAAGAACAGGGGATATTGGGGTAAGCACACATGTAGAGCTGGCGAAGTTGGCCCAGACACTCTTTTAAGGAAGTGTCCCAATGTGTGGAGTGGTGGTGCTGAAATTGTCTTCCATGTCATTTTTGGACAGACCCAGACATCAGAGATGCATGATGACTGAAGCACTGCAGGGGTGTGGGAGAGCCCCTCTTCACTGACAGATGGGTGGGGCAGAGGATCACTATACCCCACAGGTGGAAAGGATAGGGGGGTCTGGAGGTGAGAAGGTGGGAAGGAGTGAGTGAGTAGTAGGCCTGGCAAGATCAGGTAAATTTCCCTGTCACATCCCCACCAGGGCTGCAGCCTGGAAAGCAGGCTTTACTGTAGCCATGGTAACCATCTAGGCCACAGGTTTTCCCCACTCCCATGTTATGAAAGTGATCTCGGTGTGTGCACATCAGTGCAACATACAGGGGACAGTCTCTTGCTGTACTCTGCTCCACCCACTCTGGTGTGAGAGAGAAGCTGCTGTTGGTGTCCAATAACAGTTTCTTTCCTTGGACAAATAGCAGCTTGGATAGGATTTTCATTGGGATCACAACACAAGAGGAAAGGAGAAAATAAACCCTCATTTCCCAGATCCCATAGTACCAGTCCTGATCTTCCCACCCCCATGTAGCTCCTATTTAAAACAAACCAACAAACCAAAGATGTTAAATATGATTCACAAATTGCATATAATGTGCATCTTGGCCCTACCACTTCCCCAGCTGAAAATGGCATCTTGGCTATTTTGTAAATATTTCTTCTTTGCAACTCATTAGCACAACTAACTTAACCCTTAGTAATATTACTGTTTCTATGTGTTCTTTAACATGTTCCAAATTTTAAAATCTACAAATATTTGATTATGAACATTAGCACTCCTATATTTTCCGATACTTTCTCACTCCCGTTCTGCAGCAGGAAAAATAAAGTAGACTGGCATGAAGCAATTTTCAACCCTGCAACTATAAGCTCTGTATGAAATTGCATAGTCATTAACTTTGGATCTAGATATGTATGACAACCTAATTGAGTGCAAGTAGGTATAAAGAATGCCTTACTGTAGTGAGCTATCAGCAAAAGCACCAAGAGCAGCTTAACTTTTGGGGAGGGAACGCAGATGAGCTAATAATGTCTATCAGCTGCTTTTGCCTTAGGCTATTGGATAACTTATAATGAAATAACATTGAGCTCCCAGCACTCCTGTCTTGGATTGCTGTGATCGGAGCCATTGGAACAGAGTGCTAAATCAGTTCAGAGATTCTTTTGCATTTTGATCCCAAGGAAATGCTTTCAGGGACAAGTTTCTGAAAATACGTAGGTGCTTGTACTCCTTTCACAAATTCTTGAGTTATTCAAGAGCTTTTCATTTAAAAAAGTCAAATTAAATTAAAAACCGCTGATTTAATTGGGCTATTTTGTACATGCAACAGCAAAAACAAAGTAAGGTTAAGGGCAAAAAAGCACACACCACACACTTGTTGAATATGATGAGGTTTGTTGTTGCATTGGTGCAGGAAAAACACACTGGATGACTCATTGGTACAACAACTCAGGATTGTGCAATAACACTGGTGCAAGGCCTTGTGCCAGTCAGGTGTGAGAGAAGACTTGACTGGTGCTATACAAGGGACTGGTTATGTTGACTGTAATTATAGACTCATCACCAGCAGCTGCCCCTGCCTCCTGCACTGGGCCAATGTTGCCTCCACAAAACATGAGTATTTGTTCCAAACCAATGCGTTACCCAGTGCCAAGCTTCATAATCTACTAAATTGTGGATGATTCTGCTGTTGCTGCTTTTCAGTGGGACTGGCTTCTAAGCCCAGTGTGCAATGGATTTGTTTTTCGATTTTGGTTCTCTTTCTGGCCTGCCTAGCCGTAGAGGTCTATGGGATAAAGTAAACAAACTGCAATTGGACACACTTCAGTGACACTGCCAGTCAGGAGGGACACTTGGTCCTCATCCTAGCATGTCTTAAAGTACACTCAATTTTTTTTAATGTACTAATTGAATGGCTTATCATTCACTCTTATGAAAACATAGGAAGCTGCATTATACCAGGAGGTCACACTATTTCTCCATCTAGCCAAGGGCTAGGTATCATGCTCCCAGACACCTTTCTCAGTGCCCACCAAGGTGCTGTACCCTTCCTACTTTTTTTTTAATTACCAATTTTTCTTACCAGCAGCTGGTAAGAAAAGTAAGGGCCTGCAGCCGTTGCCATATTCATTTCCCATGAATACCTCTGGACCACACGAGGGACTCAGAAACATTCTTAGGAAATGAAGATGGTGGGAACCTGTAGGCCAATGCTTTTCTCTGTAGTACACCCAGCCACCAAGAAAAAGAAAGCATGAGGGAAAGGGACTCCTGTCTCTTCTGCCTGGTAAGCTGGGGGTGGTGCTAGGAACAGCAGTGGTAAGGCAGCTGAAAAGTGGGTGCAAAGGAGTTGTTTAGTGCATTGGGGCTCAGACTCCACCTCGGCCTGGTAATTAGTCCTTTGGGCAGGTTACTTGTCTTTTGTGACTAGCCACGCCTCTCATGGCAGCCATTTTGTGATGAAGCCCATGATGGTTTCTCAAATTGCCAAATGTGCCACGACTTGAGCACATTTGGAAACAAAGTCCTATGAGGAGAGACTGAAAGAACTGGGCATGTTTAGCCTTCAGAAGAGAAGGCTGAGGGGAGATATGATACTGCTCTTCAGGTACTTAAAGGTTGTCACACAGAGGAGGACCAGGATCTCTTATCGATCAACCCAGATTGCAGGACACGGAATAATGGGCTCAAGTTACAGGAACCCAGATTCCACCTTAACATCAGGAAAAAATTCCTGACTGTTAGAGCAATACGACAATGGAACGAACTACCTAGGGAGGTAGTGTGCTCTCCCACACTGGAGGCATTCAAGGTGTAGCTGAACAGACATCGTGTCAGGGATGCTTTGACTAGGATTCCTGCATTGAGCAGGGGGTTGGACTTGATGGCCTTATAGGCCCCTTCCAATTCTATTATATGATTCTACGAGCCCAAAAAGGTTTTCCATCCCTGATCTAGTCCAACACTCTGGCCTGCAGTGGCTCTCCAGGGTCTCCGGCAGAGAGGTCTTTCATGTTACCTGTTACCTGATCCTTCCAACTAGGGATTCCAGAGATGGAACCTAGGACCTTTTGCATACAAAGCATGTAGTCTTATCACTGAGCTATGGTCCAAAATAAAGAGGAAGAGAAGGTGAGGACCCCTGACACTATGCAGACTCTGCTGATAAGGACTGGCGGGGTGAGATGACTGTGTTCTGGTGCATGGTACATTCCCCAAACCATGCAATATTCTTGCCCTTTCTCTCCCCCAGCTCCCAAATTGGCCAGTATTACAATGATGGTCATTTCTCTAGCTTGTCTCTATATAAATATACTTTAAATTTATGTTCTTAATGTATTGATTCTGATGCCTAAGCATTAAAAGAAGAATAACTACATTAGGTTCTAAACAAGATTTGGTGTCTTCTACATTACACCATCAACCACGAAGTGCCTAATGATTTTGAAAAAGAGAGAGAGAGAGAGAGAGAGAAAGATTAAATTAATATAGATTCAATTGTTCCCATTTTGGAATACCAGGATATAAAAACAAAGCCATAAATATAGAGAAGTGTACAGAATTTGTCATGGCTTGATGTCATTAAGGACACTCACCAGTATGAGACTGTGGGTTTCAGTGTTGTACTTTCTTACAGACAGCCATTAGAGCAGTGTTCTCCAACCTTGGGTCCCCAGATGTTTTTGGCCTACAACTCCCAGCATGCCCCAGCCAGCATAGGCCAAAAACATCTGGGCACCCAAGGTTGGAGAACACTGCATTAGAGTAATTGCCATCTGTATGCATTATTGCCCTACTTGAAATTCATATCAGAATGAAACATTGACCTTCATTAAATTATATGCTATTTAGACTGGCTCAGTTACATTCTTCTCTTTATAAGGAAAGTCTAGAGAGATGCTACCCAACACCCTTTTCCCTGCAAAAGAAATGACTCTTTGAAGTCACCTTGAGGAGAACAGCCATATAGGGCAGTACCAGACAGGTTGTTGCACTCTAGGCATTGGTTTCAAACTCTGGTGTATGATGGAACCATAGCTTGAGTTAACCATGGTTAGCATTGGTGCACATGTAATATTAAATCATTGTTAACACCAACCAAGGGAAGTAAGTGGGTGTTTGTTCAAGAGTGGAGAAGGAAGGAAGAAGGAGCACCTTAGTTTGAAGGACATATCTTTTTGTTAAAGTCCACCGCCAAAATGCTCCTCAGGCACAATAGCTACCTTTAGTTGGAGACTCCAAAATGCACATCAGGTGGAGCAGTAAGATCCAGTTTCAATTCATTCCCACCATCACACATTCCTTTTCCACAAGCCTGAGAGAGAGAGAGAGAGAGAGAGAGAGAGAGATGCCAGCAGCCTCTGAAGTGGATTCCAGTAGCCTTCCCTGTCTAAGTAAAGTCAGTGCTTCAGGCTGTAGTTTCTTAAGGGCATTACTTAAAAGGATGCAAATAATGAATTTTATTTTCTCCAATGTCATCAGTTAGATTTACCACACTGGGGCTTTCAGGCCTCAGAGTTATTCATTTCAGGAAGGAAGGCTCTTTAAAAGGGTAATACATCTCTTTTTTTTTGCATAAGCTTTCCTTCTGATCTCTCTGTTGTGAAGATTGAGCGATATATTTCTGTCTTGTTTGCAAACTGAAATATTCATTTTTTCAGTCTTCTCCTGCCATCTCTTCTGCTGTACAGTCTGTGGATATTTTCTCTTTATTTGGGAGATTGTGGAATGTTGTGATCGTTACTGTACAGGAAGTTTTCTGTGTTGCCCTATCACAGAGTTTTGTGCATTGTATGCAACTTGGCTTGCAAATTGAATTGTGTAATTTTAACTGTCAGCAAAAGAACACTGGGGAAGGGAATGGAGGGCCGTGACTGACAGTAGTGTGTGCCTGTGTAGAATCCGAGATGACAGCAGAACAGAAACAGCAGAATATCTAATGTGTTCAACTTGTTCTGAATCCTAAACATTCTCTTTCTTCCAAGCACAGGTATATGGTTGTGTTGCCCCTTTTGTGTCCTTCTGCAGAACTGTCACAGCCCTCGAATCACTTGTTCCCTAGTACTTTTTTTTAAAAAGTGAAGAGGACAGAGAATGAACATGGGACCTTCTATATGCAAAGCATGTGCTCTACCACTGAGCTATAATCATACGGCTGGATATTGCAGGGAGCTAATTACGCCAGTGCTTCTGTGTTTCCACTGCCTCTCTATAGTCTTTGAAGGCATAATTCAAAGTTCTGGCTTTGACCTATAAGGCCTAATCAGCATGGCCTCTGTGCATCCTGTGTCTCCCCACAAGTCATTGCAGTCTTAAGATCCTCCTTTTCACTTCTCTACTAGTGTACCGTATTTAGCCCAAACAATGAGGCTTGTGAAGTTATTGGTTGGCTTCAGATGTAATGGGTTCCCACTATTTTATTTATTTATTTTTACAAGATTTATATACCACTCCATATTCCGGTATGGAGATTTAATAGAGATGGCTCTGTGTAAATGAGCCATGGTAATCCCCAGGATTGCGTACTGCCCTCTCCTCCTCCTCTGCACTCACTTCATTGCTGAGGACAATAACACATAGGATCATAGAGTTAGAAGGGGGTCTACAAGGCCATCGAGTCCAACCTCCTGCTCAATGCAGGAAACTAGAGGAGGGGTCTCCCATCCAAATAATAACCAGGCCTGACCCTGCTTAGCTTTCCACACTCAGACAAGCTGAACCAGCACACTATTTCTTGCACCAGTTTATGTTCTGGTTTGGAATACACAAGCCAGTTTTCACGTTAGACATTAAAATTATATACATGTGTGGCGTAGTGGTGAGAGTGTTGGACTGGGACTCGGGAGATCCGGGTTCTAGTCCCTGCTCGGCCATGAAACTCACTGGGTCACTTTGGGCCAGTCACTGACTCTCAGCCTAACCTACATAGGGCTGTTGTGAGGATAAAATGGAGAGGAGGAGGAGGATTATGTAAGCCGCCTTGAGTTCCTTGCAGGAAAAAAGGTGGGATATAAATATAATAAATAAATAAATAAATAAATGACCATGCAAGAAACAGCCGACTCGGAGAACAATAATTTTCAAATATTCTTGATTGAGTCTTCCTCAGAGCATTCTGTCTGTGGCACCTGGTGCCCACTGGGACTGGTGGGGCAGATGACCTGGTCACCAGATGCGGAGCTGTCTTTTGAATCCCCAGCAGCCAGCAATGAATACCACAGAAAGGGGAAACTGAGGAGTAAGCATGGGCAGCAAGTTCTGAGAGCATCTAAAATCCACTCCTTCGAATGTCCACAAAGTCTATCCCCAGTACAACCCCTTAAAAGTTGGGGACTTAAGTTCTACCCCCCCCACACACACACACACAACAATTAAAACTCAAAACCCAATGTACCTGTTGGCTATTGCTGCTTCCCTTCCAGTCACACTGGATTCATGACACAAAAGAACAAAGTCAAACAAACTCTTTTCTCCCCACCCCCCAATATGAATAAAGAAGGAGGCTGTTGGTGGCCAGGGCTCAGTATCCACACTGTGTTCAGAGTAGCAAAGAAAAAATGTCACATGTTAAATTGTTCCACGCAGGCAAATTTGACAAATGGTGATTGGCTGGGGGCGTTCTCCTTCCTGCCCATTTGTTTTCTATTCCTCTTGGTTCACTTCTTGCTGGGAGGGGATTATGCCCATATATGGCATCCGGACAAGTCACTACACCATGACACTGCCTGGTGCTTGATATATCCTGCACTTGGAGGTGGAAGGGCCATTGGTCCTTTTGTTTGTACACATGCAAATTTGTTCCAGTCATGCAGCAGAAAGGTGGCTCTGTGTGTGTGGCATACAGGTAAATAATTTGTTTGGGGGTTGGGCTGAGGTGGTGGGATTCTGTCCCCTCACCCTAATGGACAAATTGCCTTTGCTAATCATACACAGTTTGATCAAACAATCTTTAAAATTAAAATACAAACATCTTTCCCCACAGTCCTAAATTAATATTTTCAGTAGCAACATATAAGTGTTCCTGGAAGGCACAGAACCAGCTTGCATGATCACAGTGAGGGAAATAAGCCATGGTTGCTTTCCCCCCTTGCTGTGTGTGCCAGTTGCATGCTGGCCAGGATTTCCCTAATTACCCTCGCTGGTGCGGCTTGCCATGCCATCCAAACCCAGGCATCATGGCTTGTTTGGGGTGGGGGAGCACCCCTCAAATAAGCCAACAACAACCCATGGGTTATTTGAAGGTTGCTACTCTCTCGAACAATCCATGTTGCCAGATTCGGATAACACGAATCTGAGCCACGCCAGCGAGGGTAATTAGGGAAATCTGGTCAGGACTCAAACGGCAAGTGCAGTGGGGTTAACAGGCTTGTCAACCAAGCTGTGATTGTGTGAACTGGGTTAATAAGTAAACTCTGATTGAACAGACAATAGAGCTTGTATGCTGACACAAATGTCAAATTCCAGCATCCTGTAAGCCAGGGGCGGGCTAGAAGGTAAATTGAAATCTGCTGGGTGGTTAGCATTAAATCAGCAAGGATTTCAATAGCAGCAACATAATGACTCTATACTACCGGCATGAAGAAAGCTTTGGAAGGGGGGTAACCAGGAATGGATTTTTGTGTGTCAGCACTGTGACCTCCAGTCAGGTCTGGTATTCAGAACACATTCCTGAGCTCACCATTCTTCAATCCTAAATTTACAGTTCAACACCAGGCTCCAGTTGGTCCTGAGGTAAAAAGCAAAGTAGATCCTGCACACCTGAAGTCTGTTCACCTCTGCTGTAAGCCATTCTGACCAACTAAACTGCAAACTCCTGGTTTTCAGTTCAGACACAAGTTAGGATGTCTCACATCCCTTTAATATCAAATATGATATGAATATAGATGCATATGAATATGTGGACAGCCAGCATCAGTGGTCGGCATCATTGGTGTCAAGGCTAAGTCTTGAGCCAAGGCTGAGTCAGTAGCCAAGAGCTGTGGAATGGAGCCGCAAGTCAGACCCACAGAGCAAGCTGGAACCACAGGATCAAGCCAGAAGTCAGGACTGTAGAGCAAGTCAAAAGGCAGGGTCTTGAAGCAAGCAGGAAGTCAGGACCAAAGGATACAGGAATACACCAAAGCTCAGGAAGACCTTTTTGCTTAAGCAAGGCTTAAATGAAAAGGAAGTACTCTTATTGTCCTTCCTGTCCAGGAGGATCAGGGCTGGGATCAAAGGTAGGCATGGCTGGGCATCTACCAAGGGCCCACATCCCAGCAGGGGCCGACCGATAGGAGCCCCCTGGATTTGCTCTTCCTCTTCACAATTGCAACCTGCTTGTTCACCTGCCTCTCACTTTGGCCAAGACGATGGCGGTGGTGAGAAGGAGCAGCAGCAGATACTTCTACCTACTTGCTCTCTGCCTGTCAAGCAAGCAAGTGGTAGCAATGATGAGAAAGAGGATGAGGAGCAATAGCAGCTGGTGACAACGGCAGTGAGAAGGTAGATTCACTGAGGAAGGGGACCTACTGTGGGTGTCTTGTCAGGTGTGCAGGACCTTGGTCTTGTCCAAGGACCCTCAGGTTTTTGAGGCACTGAGGAGGATCCAATGACAAGCCTGGGTAGGTGGGATCAGTCCAGGGCCTGAAGATAACAACGCTACCTCGGCTGACACTACAGCATGCAGTCCGGTGGCTCACCGCATGTGGCAGCTGCACACGGATCTGAAGGTGGCTGATTCAAGCCCTAGCAGCTCCTGGCAGCTGGGCTCAAAGCTCTTACCCCAGCCTGGGGGTCCCTGTCAACTCCTGGAACTGCCTGGTCTAGCTGCTGCCTCCGCCGCCACTCCTTGTCGTCATTGCCTGGCCTCTCTGAGCGAGGAGAGGAGGAGCAGTTTCTAACTTGTTTGTTGTTTCCTTTTTGGGAGATGTATGGATTGGGCCCAGAAGAAGAGGGCAAGTGAAGGGGCTGTAACTTGCCCATAACTGTGTGCAGGATTGCAGGCTGGGTTTTTATTTCTTACAACTAAAAAGTCTAGGTATATATTTGGAAAGAGGAAAGAGCCATTTGAGGCAAAGATGAGCTTCATATTATGCTTAGTGGACATTTGAGCATTCACTGGAGCTAAATGAAGTCCCAAAAAGCCTTTCTTTAGGATTTCAGGGGGAGAAGATTGGATTGCACTTACTAGAGCATATATCTTACTCTAGGACCCTATTTCCTCTGGATTTATTCTTTCTATGTAGCAAAACCCACTCCCGTTAAAATTGTTGCTATTTTAGTTCCAAGAGATCTGAATCAAACTAATTGGAATTTTTTTTTTTTAATGCACAAAAATTATCACGTTTTTGAAAACTTGATTTCCCCCATGTGAAAATATAGTGTCCCATTCTGTGTGGAACAGTGTGACCATTCAGTGCAGAATCTATCTGTATCCTGTGTACTGTGTGTTTTCAGCATCCTAAAAAAAAAGAAAAAGATTGCCATTAAGTCTCTAGCTCTTATGCTTTAGAAGAAATTGGGGGTGGGTGGGTAATGTTGTTCACTGCATGCTAAAGACCCTAGAGAACCAGACTGACCCATATTAGCCTTGGAGTGATTGGGAATGTGGTCTCTGCACCTCCCCCTGCCGCTATTTTCTTGCCCAATATAACTTCTTGTTTCAAAAAGTCCACCTTCCTCTCTGTCATCTGCATTTCAAATGTAACTCAACCCAAATTTTGTGAACTCTTCAGAAACAGAAGATCTTCAGGGACTTCTACAGCAAAAGAATCACTGTACTATCCAGCATAGGAAAGTATTTAGAGGTACTTCCCTCCTCCCCGGAGGTCCTAACCCTGCAATGCAGCATGTAAACCCTTCTGTGCATAGCAGTCTGGAACATGTCAGGTATAATTCCACCTATGGATACATGGCCTGGACAGGGGGCACCATTGGGTCAATCAGGGAGGTAAAGAGATGTAAGTAGAGGGGAGCAAGGTCTTTTATATTTTACTACCATTTGTTGTGGCTGTGTTTTATACTTCACAATAACCAGAGGTAAAGTTCTCTTGTAGAATACAGGCAGTCCCCAGGTTGTTATGAATGAGCTTCGTTCTTAAGTCTGTCTTTAAGCTGAATTTGTATGTAAATCGGAACAGTATCGTGTAGTACACATTTACGGAAATTGCAGCCGTTACGCTATTCTCTACGTAAACAACGTCGAGCCGGGGAGCCAGGAAGTCCGGCGTTCGTAAGTACATGTTGTCCGTAAGTCGGACGTTCGTAACCTGGTGACTGCCTGTAATAATATGTCAGCACCCCCCCCCCCAACCTGGTTCCTTCCAGATGTGTTGCTCTACTTTCCTCTGTCCAGCATGAACTTTCTAGGTGGTGCAAGGAAGGGTTTCCCTTTTCTTTCTTCAGGGCAAAAACAACACCCAGTTGTGTGGCCACAGGTGTGCCAGGGACTCTGTGCGGCTGGTGGGGGTGGCTGGGCAGGCATTTCTCTGTGCAGTGTGCCTGCTGCAAAAAAAGAAGACAACAAAGGGACCCCTTTCCAGTGCTGCCCAGTACGCTGGAAGGGGGAATGGTGGGGCAAATGCTGGAGCTGCCTTGGTCTTGCTCTGCCTTCCTCCGCCCCCAGCCCCCTAACTTCTTCCAGGTGCCATTGAGAAGGAGTTCCTTTTTCTCCTTTTTAAAAAAGATACCCAGTCATGTGGTGACAGACATGTTGCCCAGCCAAACACTGCAACTGGCTCAGCTGGCACTTGGCTGAACAGCGCATCTCCTGCTGTGGGACTTTAAAAAAAAAAAGAAAGAAAGAAAAGAAAGCATTTCCCTTTGAGAAATGAAGGTGGCAGCAGGTTTGACTGAAGCCGGCTTGGCAGGCACACCTCAGAGCAATGCACCTGCGGTGGCAAAACTTTTTTTTAAAGGGATGGTGGTGCCGGTCTCTGGCATTTATCCCCCGCCCCGGGCCCTCAAGATTCAGGGCTAATGACTCCACTGTATGCAGAAGTTCCAGGTTCAATCCCTGGCATCTCCAGGTAACAAAAGGATCAGGTGGCAGGTGACCGGAAAGAGCTCTGCCTGAGACCTTAGAAAGCCCCTGCCAGTCAGAGTAGGCAATACTGGATTAGATGGATAGGTAGACTGGGTTCAGACAACACAATAACCCACATTCAAGGATTGAGTGTGGGTTGTCATTGCACCGTGGGTTGCTGTTGAAACGTGGGCTATCATGTTGTCTGAACCCAGCTGCGCTAACAAGCCATGGCTTGTTAACCGCGTACAACCGATGAAGAGTATCCATGGTTTGTTGTTGAGTTGTGAACTGTGAGTTGTTCACCATGGTTTGTTATCTCGGATGGGTTCAGACAACATGATAGCCCAAGTTTCAACAGTACCCCATGGTTCAACAGCAACCCACACTCAACCCATACTCAACCCTTGAGTGTGGGTTATCATGCTGTCTGATCCCAGCTGAGATAACAAACCATGGAGAACATCCCACAGTTCACAACCCAGCAACAAACCATGGGTTCTCTTCATGTGTTGTTCGTGGTTAACAAGCTATGGCTTGTTAGCACAGCTGGTTTCAGACAACACAATAGCCCATGTTACAACAACAACAACAACCCACAGTTCAACAGCAACCCATACTCAACCCTTGAGTGGGGGTTATCGTGTTGTCTGAACCCAGTGTCTGTCTGACCTGGTACAGAACAGCTTCCATTGACAGGTAACAACAGTGGTTGTTTAAGCAACATTTTGCGACTGCTACCGATGAAAAAATTAAGTCATCTTATTCATACATCCATAATGATTATGCTAATATGATCATAGATTTCCATTGGTAATTTGAGAACAGTTTGTACAGGACATGTTTTGTTTTTGCTAGGCTTAAATTCTAGTCATGCATAGTCCATTTCCTCATGCTAATGGCGTCCCATTATTGCAGCGCTCCATCAAGACCTTGGCATTTGGACAATTTAGATTAAATTGGGGGCAGAGTCCTTCTCTCTGCACTTCTACAAGCAAATTCCCCATCTAGACACACAACAGTTCTTCATTGCTATTCAGTAGGTGGGGAAGAGCTTTTAATTTCTGGCACCGCTTTTACGGACAGTATTTATTGCACCAACAGGTCACTAGAGAATGAAAAATTAAATCCAATAAAAATATATTCCAAGATGTTTTCCCATGGCATGATCAACAGAGCAAACAGCGAACGCTGCAAAATGCTCAGAATGGCATATCAACGAATGCAGCAATACTGAGCTGCTAGGAATAGTAAATCAAAGCCTGAGGAAACCTGGACTGCTATAAATCTCTTTTTTAGAAAAGTATATGTTCTACCTGCCAGTTATAGCCCGTCCCTAAAGATACACCTTCCCTCACCCCTCTGGTATTAGATCCATGGAGATTTGAACTGGTGACTGCAGGACAAGAGAGCAGGAAGGAACTTCTGGAGTGCCACCGATGTTACTTAAAACTCCCCAGCAGAGCAGGGTTTTTAATTTCCCCCCTCCCATTGGTCACAAGAGGAAGGTATTTTCCTAAGCCAGCTCCAGGTTGATGTAGATGAGAGACTCGAATTGGGGCCCTCCAGGGAACAGAGTGGCATTGGATCCTGTCAGCACACAGCATCTGAGGTAGCTGATGAGAAGGATTGATTTCATCCTGTTGCTTTTACGTAATTTGCATTTCCCTACCATTGATTTAACTGTGGTGTGTGTGTGTGTGTTTTATGTATGTAGATTTTGAAATGGTTGTAAACTGACTTCCAAGCAGCTGTCTGCCGAAAAGGTGCTCTATAAATAATTGTTAAGAATGATAAAATGCTGGCATCTGGTGACGGAAAGAGTTTGTTATTTATGGAATTTGCTGCCATAGGATGTGACAGCCATAGCTGAGATGGTTTTACAAGGGGGTTAGTTTGGTATGTTGAGGCTGCAATCCTACAAACACTTACCTAGGAGTAAGGCAAATTCATGAAGGAAACTACTTATTAAAGGCCTTGTTCAGAGGCAATATATCTCTGAGTATTTATTTATTTGTTACATTTATACTCTGCCTTTTCCTCCAAGGCGGTGTACCTGATAGTTCTCCTCTCCATTTTATCCTCACAACCCTGTGGGGTAGGTTAGACTGAGAGTCAGTGACTGGTCCAAAGTCACCTAGTGAGCTTCATGGGGACTTGAACCCAGATCAAGTATAAGTTATTGATAAATTACTCATTTATCAAAATATTGCCCCTCCCCATACCGCAGCTTTCCATACTGTAGGGCAGCTCTTTTGAAACAGAGAAAGGATAAAATGCTATGTTAGGTAAGGCATGTGGGTCTACTATTGAAAAAGGAAAAGTCAAAAGCATGCCTGATTCCTTGGGCAAGCTTAAAATCATCCTTTGGTTTATGGTGTGGACCATATTATGAGAAGTATTTGTAGCGGCTCCATTTCTGCACTCCATTTCAGTACAACGACTCCATTTCTTTTTTTCTTTCTTTTCTTAAATTTTTATTTTAACCTTATTTCAAACAGTATATATAAAACAAATAAAACCCCCCATACATATAACTACTAAGGTGCACCCATCACCATGGGACCAAGAAATAATTTTTATCTTATTTATTTATTTATTTATTTATTCCATTGTTATTAAATATTCCAAAAATACATCATATCTTGACATGGCTTACTCCCCTTTCCCTCTACTAAAACATAATCTAGGAATAGTCCCCAAATATCCTTGAAGTTATTTTTTTCATTTAAGGCGATATCCTGCACCTCCTTATACCAATCAATAATTGAAAACTCCATTTCTATGGAACTTCCTGCCTCTGGAGGTCAGGCAGGCACCAACACTGTGTTCTTATCTTATCTTAATCTTTATTACGGTCAATGACCAGCAAATAAACATTACATTATAAATGTAATAAACAACATTAAATAAACATTGTTTTAAAATATTATACACATATACTAAAAGCCAAGTTATAAAATACAGATACAACAAATTTAAAACTGTCCCTTAGCCATTGGCACTACTGAATCAGAAAAGATTAAAACAGGATCGTTAGATTCAGCCAAAATCTTTAACATCACAAGCATTTCACCCCTTATAACTAATTCAATAAAAAAAAGTGTGTGCAATCATCAGTAAACCACTGGAGAGAGGTTGCACCAATAACCGTCCACCACACAGCCAGCCAGAAACAATTACAAAGTCATGTGGCTGACCAACACTGTGTTGTTTTCGGCACCTCCTGAAAACATCTTTATTTCAGGAAGCCTGCCTTGACTGACCAGCCACAGTTTTTAAGGGCCCTTGGGCAAGAGCTCCTTCAGCGAGTCTTATCTCCTCACCACCATTGTCACCACCTGCTATTGCTCCTCATCCTTTTTCTCATCCTTGCTTGCTTGACAGACAGAGAGCCAGTGAGGAAGTAGGCAGTGGCATCTACTGCTCCTCCTCACCATCACTGTTGTCTGGGCCAGAGTGAGAGGCAGGGGAGCAAGTAGGTTGCAACAGTGGAGCGGAGGAGCAAGCCCAAGGGACTCTTCTTGGCAGTGGGCCCTCAGCCGGTGCCTGGCCATGCTTACCCTTGACACTGGCCCTGCCTAAGAGTTGAGGGAGCCTCCAGAATGAACATAAGATGGGCAATAGGGGGCACAGTTAAAAGGGCAAGCTTTCCACAAGAGAAAGGACCTTTCCTTGAATGCAAGGTGCTTTGGGATGTAAGCCAATGTAAATAAATATTTTGGATGTTTATGGAGAGCCCCCCAAACCCCAGGAGTGGAGGAGAATGTCTAAAGAGGGCTGTAGTGTTTCGGGAATGAAAAGGGGAAAACATTGTATCTATTCATACTCTTCACATTGTTAATGCTTTTGAGTCTGGCATGTTCCTCCACTATCATCTCCCCCCCCCCCCCCAAGCTAAGAAGTCACCAAATTCTTAATATTTTCTACCCCATTTGATCATTTTAGTCGCTTGTGTCTTTACATTCTCCAAATCTGCTAGTTCCTTTTGAAATGGATGGCTAAAATTGTGCACAGTATATTTTGGCTGGAAGCTCCATAGATTTCTGTACTATTTTGAGGTTTGCTGTTTTATTTTCAGTCTCTTTCCTAATAATATCTAACACTGAACTTACTACATTTTTCTTTGGTGCTGTACCTGAGCTAACAAGATTTTTTTTTTTTTTTTTAAACTGAGCTTTCTACTGTGACCTCAATGGATTGGAATTCAACTAAGATAGTTGAACTTAAGTCCCATTGAAATCAATGGGATAAGTTTGTCCTGGTTTTAACGAAGTACAACTAACTCAGAGTGCAAGGCCAGTGTCAAGGGTAGGCATGGTGGAACACCTGCCAAGAGCCCACGCCCCAGCAGAGGCCCAGTGACAAGAACCCTCTGGAGTTGCTCCTCCTTTTCACTATTGCACCGTGCTTGTTCACCTGCCTCTCACACTTGTCCAGGCAACAGTGGTGGTGGTGAGAAGGAGCAGCAGCAGATGCCACTGCCTACTTGCTCATTAGAACAATGCTCACATTGTTCTAATTTGATTTCGGGGAGCGGGGCAGGGTGGCGGTATTCTTACGTACACTACCTTGTGAATTGCCTATGTTGAAAGGTGATTTGTAGATACTGTTAATACATCTGTTGGCCATGCATCTCCCTTGTTTTTGCAGAGCTTCTTTTGCAGTCTCTTTGATATTTTCCTGTCATTGATAATTTGATGTCATCAGCAAACGTGGCTGCTTCACTGTTCACCCTGACTCAAGTTCATTTATGAGCAAATTAAATAGCACCATGACCTAAGAGAGATTCCTAAAAGACACAACTGTTTATTATGAGCAAATTAAATAGCACCATGACCTAAGAGAGATTCCTAAAAGACGCAACTGTTTACCTCCTCGCATTGTAAATGCAGGTCATTTATTTCTGTAATTCATTCATTATTTGCTTGCGTGTACTTTTTAACCCAATAACCCAAGTTCTCTGGCCAGTGCACAATACATTAAAAACCTAAAATGTAAACAATGAAAAAATATTTAAAACAGCACATAATAAAACCAGCAGCAAAGAGTAAAAACAATGTAGCCCAGCAAGCCAAGGTAAAAACTGCAGCAAAACAAAAGAGTGCTAAGATCTAAAAGCAGTAAAAACAGTTCTTAAAATGCCTGGGAGAATAAAAAGGTCTTCACCTGGTACCAAAAAGACCATAATGTACGCACCAGGTGAGCTAGCGCTCTCTCTCTCTCTCTCTCTCTCTCTCTCTCTCTCTCTCTCAGCCAGCCACCTGCCTGTCTTCATTTCTGGGGGAGGGGCACCTGGAAGAGGGCCTCAGAAAATGGGTCTGGGTGTGAAAGTAGGCACTTCCTATAATTTCCTATAGTTTAATCAGTTACTGTTCTATAAGAGAGCCTAGCTCTTATGCCATGGTTGGAAACAATGCTGGAAACATCCTCCACCAAATGTTTCTCAGGGTATATGTTATCTACAATTTTTAAATCAGTGTTACTTATCTTGACTTCCGCCAAGAATCAGGAGAATTGTAGTTTGGTGTGAGTGGTGAGACTTCTCTGTTAAAGATCCCTAGTCCCACCCCCCATCTCACCCCCACCCCACAAGTATGATTCCCTGGAAAGAGGGCATACATCTGTAGCATGCATAGGTGCTAAAAAAAAAAAAGCTTGGGAAGGGCCAGATGTACAATATATATTGTACTACCCCATCTACACGTGTGTTGTCACTCTTAAATAACTGTGCAGGTTCTGGGGACATGCAGCATTTTCTTCATGTGTTTTGAAGCCTGGAGCAAGAACTGTTCCCTAAAGAAAGTTGAAGTAATACCTCTCACCTTACATTGCCTTAAAACAAGAGTTGGAATGTAGAGCTTGCTTTCCTTTCCTGAAAGAAGCCTGCTGCTATGTCAATCCGCTAGCAACTCTTCACGGAGGCCTATGTCATGCTTGGAAAAGAGTGGCATTACATTAAATGTCTTAAAGCAAGATAATTTTCTCTGGATGCTTTTTGGGACATGCGTCTCATGTTGGAGGGGTCTCGAATGGAAGGGGACATATAAGCACAGAGGAATTCGTCAGGCTATATAGAAGACCGTGGCTCTGCCAGGCGAGGTAGATAAGAGGTCCTGCATCACATTGTTTCATCTGAAGGCTAGTTTAAAGCATTCACATATTTTGCGCATCCATTTCCAGTTTCACTACATTGCATGTGACAGGTGCTCGGATGTGTTGTGAACCGCGAGTCCTGACTTCAAAGAGAGTCGCACATTCAGGCAATTCCATAATATTCTGTTAAGGCCCAAGTTAAACTGATTCCACATGACAGCAGTATTAATGAGGATCAGTAAATAGTACAGGACTATAACCTCGGGCCAGGCAGCGAGCAGAAAATCACAGGAACAGAATCCTGCTACAGAATTAGAGACAACCCATTACTGTGAAAGAAGATGGCTCCTGGAGCACCCTGAATCACCCCACTGCAGCGGCAGTGAAGCTCCAGTAAATACAAATGAATATCAAAGGTGACCGGTGACAACATCACACATGGCTGACTTCCTCTGATTTGACAGAGCCTTGAGAACATCTTGAGGCATTCTCTGGGCTAGTAGCCATTTAATGGTTGGTTTTGTAAAGGATTAGCATCCTCGCAGACATAGAGGGGACGCCTATCTTCAAGCAGTCATGAAAATTAAGTCTGCCCCCATTGCTTTATATGGAGTTGAATCAGAGGGGGAATGATGGAGGCGGGGGGGGGGGATGGTTCTGAACATATACAGCTCCAAGTGTATCTGGGCAGAAGTTTGTTGGAAGTGCGTAATGTTTCAGCACAGAAAGCCCTTGTTTTATCATGGAATGTGGCTCATAACACACCGCTACTGGATGGTAGAAACT
This sequence comes from Shinisaurus crocodilurus, assembly GCA_021292165.1. Taxonomy (NCBI): domain Eukaryota; kingdom Metazoa; phylum Chordata; class Lepidosauria; order Squamata; family Shinisauridae; genus Shinisaurus; species Shinisaurus crocodilurus. The sequence goes on along the minus strand of JAHFWL010000782.1, from coordinate 53,593 downwards.
GTATTCACTTGATTTACGGTGACCGGCCAGATGGGCGATTAATAAATATAATAAATAAATAAATAAATAAATTTAGGGCAGAATCCTATGCAAGTTTGGGCAGAAAAAAGGCCTACAACTCCCAGCATGCCCCAGCCAGCATACCTGGCTGGGGCATGCTGGGAGTTGTAGGCCTTTTTTCTGCCTAAACTTGCACAGGCTTGCACCTTGACTTATTTAAACAAGGTTTTTTGCTGCAGGTCAGAATCTCTCTCAGAAGTGATGCAAAGAATGAGCTTTCCCCAGCCCCACCCTGACTGAACGTCTTGTTTTTCCAACTTGAGATGCCGATGATGATGGTATACAGGGAGAAACAGCCCCTTTAAATTTGATTACAAGGTGAGTATTTAAAGAGCACATTTCCTAAGTGCTCAGTGGGGCCCACATACATTACCTTGAGCCTGGGTTTCATATCGTTTCCCATGGAGAGTGCGCATGCGCTGATATCAGGGCTGCAGTGCATACCTGGGGATGGCGTCTTGTATCTATTCTACGGCGAACTTGACGCTTTTGTTAGCGCAGCTCCGGCTGAAGTGGCTGACACCACCATCAGCCCGATTTTGTGGGATCAGTTTCAGTTGCTGCAGCTTGATGATGTCGACAAGGTGCTTGCAGCAATGGGACCGACCACGTGCCCTCTCGAAGCTTTCCCCTGCTGGCTGATAAAAGCTAGCTGAGGGGGTATGGCTGGGTGGGTCCAGGGAGTGGTAAATGCATCTTTGTGTGAAGGAGTGATTCCTACTATCCTTAAGGAGGCAGTAGTGCGGCCACTCCAAATACCCAATGGTACTTGACAACTACCGCCCAGTTGCAAATACCCCTTTCTTAGGGAAGGTACTTGAGAGGGTCATGGCAGAGCAACTGCAGGCAATCTTAGAGGATACTGATTATCTAGGTATTGACCTGGTTATGGGACCAAATCAGCCTTGGTCACCCTGATGGATGACCTTTATCGAGAGAGGGACAGGGGGAGTGTTACTTCTGCTCGATCTCTTATCGGCTTTTGATACCATCGACCACACTATTCTCCTGGATCGACTCCGCAGGTTGGACATTGGAGGACACCGTGTTTCAGTGGTTCCGAATCTTACCTGCGGGGTCGATTTCAGAGAGTAACATTGGGCAACTATTCCTCGGCTCCTTGGCAACTGAGCTATGGGGTCCTTCAGGGTACCATCTTGTCCCCAATGTTGTTTAATATCTATATGAAGCCACTGGGAGTGGTCATTAGGGGATTTGGAGCCAAGTACCATCAGTATACTGATGACACACAGCTCTATCTCCTTGTGACATCTGAATCAAGTGAGGCTGTGCAAGTCCTGGATCAGCATCTAGACTCAGTGATGGCCTGGATGAGGGCCAATAAGCTGAGGCTGAATCTTGGCAAGACGGAAGCCCTGTGGGTGAGTGGTTCCCAAGTCTGGGAGACAGGCTCATTGCCTCTTCTGGATGGGGTTGCACTCCCTTTGAAAGATCAGGTTTGTAGTCTGGGGGTACTCCTAGATCCATTACTGTTGCTGGAGTCCCAAGTGACTACAGTGTCTCAGAGTGCCTTTTATCAGCTTCGACTGACTCGCCAGCTACGGCGTCTCCTGGACAGGGATAACTTGGCCACAGTGGTACAGGCGCTAGTAACCTCAAGACTGGATTAATGCGATGCGCTCTATGTGGAGCCGCCCTTAAGGCTGGTCCGGAAGCTGGAGCTAGTGCAGAATGCAGCAGCTCAGCTTGTTGTCAGGAACTGTCCCTTTTCAGCATGCAACTCCTTTACTGAGGGAACTGCACTGGCTGCCTATTTTGCTACTGGGGCAGGTTTAAGGTTTTGGTACGAGTGTATAAAGCCCTAAACAACTTGGGACAAGGATACTTGAGAGAGCGCCTTCTCCCTTATCAACCTGCCCTGTCACTGAGGTCATCAGTGGAATGCTCCTGGTGGTTCTGCTTGGAATATGGCCCAACTGGAGTCCACCAGGAGAAGAGCCTTCAGTGCGGTGCCTCCATTTTCTTGAACTCCCTGCCTCTGGAAGTCAGGCAGACACCAACATTTGTGTTGTTTTTGGTGCCTCCTGAAAACATCTGTATTTCAAGAAGCCTTCCTTGATTGACCAGCCACAGTTTTTCTTGGTATTCTGTTTTTAAAAAACATTTTTTTAATATGGTGCTTTACTCTTTTTATCCTTTATTGTTCACTGCTCCAGAATCTGTTTAGATGTGGAGCAGTAAATAAATGTTGTAAATAAATAAAATAAAATAAAAACTTATGTAGGTATCATTCACCTAATGGGAATGATCCTTCCCCCTCCCAAACGCACTTGCCTGGTCATCGGAAGAGTAGCTCCAGCCTGATGTGCTTCAGACTCCAGCACCAGCTCAATCCCCGGCTGCAGCTACTAACTGCAAGGCCCTTGGGTTGGAGAACATGGAATCCATTCAAGTCCAGCCTTTCTCAGTCTAGGCTGTCCCTGAGATTGATGCAGAAAGGAAGGGTGGGTGGCTGAATTCCATTTTGGAGAAGCTCTTGGGGGCCACATTGCTAGTGAAGGGTGGGGCCAATGGTAAAGGGGCAGGGCCAAAGATACCAGCATATTTTAGCTTAAAGATCTCACTGCTAGCAACTAAGCCTTAGGAAAAGCATCTCAACCTTTTAGAATTTAGATTTCATAGATCATAGAGTTGGAAGGAGCCTACAAGGCTATCGAGTCCAACCCCCTGCTCAATGCAGGAAACTAGAGGAGGGGTCTCCCATCCAAGTAATAACCAGGCCTGACCCTGCTTAGCTTTCCACACTCAGACAAGCTGAGCCAGCGTAAGCCACAGGCTGGGAAACCACCAACTGATTGATGGTCGGGGCAGCGGCAGGGGAAAAGGCATGGCTCTCAGGCAGGAATGCCTGGTGGCTCCAATGTCAGCTGGGTGATGTATCCACTTCGGGTTTCAATCTGAACTTTAAAGGAGCTATCCATGGTCTGAACCTATTGTGAAGCTAGGATTCAGTACCATGGACAGCTCCTTAACCGTTCACACTGCGGCCCGGAGTGGAAACACCACTCCGCTGACATTGGAGCCACCCGCCTTCACTGCTCTCAGGGGAACCCTGGTGGGATGAATTGGGACCCCAAGTGGGCTGGATTTGGCCCCCAGGCCTGAGGCTCTGCACCCCTGCAGGTGACGAGCATTCTGTCTTCAGGTCTGGACACACAGAGTCAAACTGAATGTGACATTAGTCATGTGATTGGCCTGTGTGTGTGTGTGTGTGTGTGTGTGTGTTTGGTGCAAATTGGAAGAAATAGCAGTCATGGGCAAGGGAAGGGAGATCCAAATCTGAACCTCAGCGAGGTCAAAGTATTAAAACTCCTCTCCTCTCACACTATGGTCTCGATACGGATCAGCTCCCGTTCACCTCAACTGTTCCTTAGTAAAGAAAAATCAAAACAAGCACACCCGGGCCAACCACATGGTTACTATGGCATCTAGTTTGGCCCAGAATCTTTGCTTGGTGGTGGGACGGGGGAGGGTTAGGGAGAGGTGCTCATTTCTACCATACCAATTGCTCACTTGATACCTTGATAATTGTCACTGTAGATTAAATGTGGCATGTATGGGCACAATCCAGCCAAGGTTACCAGCTTTTAAGCCTCACTGATATCGATGGGACAGATTTAAGCATGTGCTTAATTTTCCCATTTAAATCAAATGCAACTTAAAAGTGCTTAACTTTGGCTCGGTTGTGCTTTGTGTTCCAAAAATATCCCCAGAACTTTCTTAAAAGAAACACATTAAAAACCAAATTTCAAAGCCGTCAACTGTTTTGTTTGCAATAGCACAACAATCTTAGCAGCAGCATATTTTTTAAATTTTTATTTCTGATTATTACCCCTGTGGGAGACAAGTCATCCCAGTTTTATTTCAATAGAAACAGGACAAAAGTTAGAGGAGGAAATAAGAAGCAAAGGATTGGGCAGAGTAGAACAGGTTGATGTGATTCTTGTGCCTTATTCAGGTAAACCTGACTGGTGTTGTCAACAAGTTGGTTTAAGTAATTATTTTTGAAATAGGTGACCTTTTTCTCTGCTACATTATTTCTGTTGAGTCATTTAATGTGTGTTGTCTCCCCCCCCCCCCCATGGATGCTGTAACATCCTAGTCGTAGGTGTGAGCACAGGAAAATATCTTTTAAAGGTCAGTTCATTAAAACTTTCCAAAAAGTGTTGTAAATTGAAATGTTGGTTACTATAAAAGGTTTTATTGGTGAGGACTACCCAGGGCCAGCATCAATGATTGGCATGATTGGGCACTTGCCAATGGCCCACACCATAGCAGGGCCCCACTGAAAAGAGCCCCCTGGGATTGCTCCTTCTCTTCACCATTGCAACCTGCTTGTTCACCGGCCCCTCACTCTGCCCAAGATAACAGTGGTGGTGTGAAAAAGGAGCAGGAGATGCCACTGCCTACTTGTTCACTGGCTCTCTGCTTGGCAAGCAAGCAGGTGGCAGCAATGATGAGGAAGAGGAGAAGGAACAGAAGGTGACAACGCTGGTGAGAAGGTAGACTCACTGGGACCCATTGAGGGTGTCCTGCCCAAACTTCGAGCCAGCCATGTGACTACCTGTGACAACTGTCAACAGGGGAAAGTTCCTCATATGGGCATATGGTGGGGTACTGCGTATGGCCTTAGAGTGAAGAAGATCTCCATTATGCTGTGCTTGTGGGAAGATACCTGGGAATGCACATTGATCTGGTTCAGAAGATCGTTTGAGCATTCATAAACCATGGTTTATGAGCTGTGAGCAAGTGTCAGGGACAAACACTCCTCCCTCACCTCTCCCATTCCCTCTTCCTGGAGTACACCAGTTTCAGCACAAACATCCTGGCTTATTTTAAGCCAGTGTTCCCTGGTTCTCTCGGCACTTACCACCAGAGTTTACTGTTAGAGTGACAAGTGGGATCTCCAACAAAATTGTGCAATGTGGAGTGCTCCTGATCTTCAGGTTTCCAGCCAACCAGGCTGTCATGCTCTCTTCCAGGACACCCCTCCCCACTGATTTTCTATCCCCCTCCCCACAATGATTAGTCAACATTCCATGCCCATTGGGCTTGCTTGGAAAATTGAGATTGCTCTTGGTATACCGTATATGATGACACCTCTGCCGTGATTTCTTTAATAGCAGCAGCTCCAAAGTGGAGATAGGAGGATTATGATACCATCATCATTACCTATTAATCTGTATGACACCTTCCCACACGATTGTGTCCAAAGCAGCTCACATTAAATGAACGTGTGCGCGCGCGTGTGTGTGTGTGTGTGTGTGCGCGCGCGCGCGCACGCACATGTTGGGCTAATGTGAATTGAATGGTTAATGTGCATAACAACACCCCACTCTGTGGCAGCACCCCACCCGTGGGACTCTCTTCCAAAGGAAGTTAGGCTGGCCCCTCCATTGTTCCATTTTAGGCAGGCTGTTAAAACTTTTTTTCCTCGTGTACCTTTTTATTATTTTAACAGCGCAATCCAATGAGGCTGCCCATAACCCTCCAAACACAGAGGATCTGTGCTCCTCCCACCATGCCAAACTCTTAGAAGGTTTCATAGATTTCATAGATTTCATAGATCATAGAGCTGGAAGGAGCCTACAAGGCTATCAAGTCCAACCCCCTGCTCAATGCAGGAAACTAGAGGAGGGGTCTCCCATCCAAGTAATAACCAGGCTTGACCCTGCTTAGCTTTCCATGCTCAGACAAGCTGAGCCAGCATAAGCCACAGGCCTGTATATCTGATTTTGGCCATCTAAGTGTGGCACTTTGGAGCGTGAGGAGAGGAGGCTGAGGCGCCACCACGATACTGTGTATGCTGGTGGAGCCTGTCTCCTCCCAGCCCACCCCCCAAAGCCCGTCTCCGAGGTCGCTCTTGTGACCTAGGAACCGCAGCCAGCGCAGTTCTTTCCACGTCAACTGCGAGGGAAGCGGGAGGGTGCTCTGAATACGGAGTCCCAGCTCCAACCTCTGAGCAAGTTTCCGAGGTAATGCGATCTGGCTGCAAAGAAGACAAATGCTATTTTGGGATGCATTAATAGAAGTATAGCTTCCAAATCGCGTGAAGTGATAATTCCCCTTTACTCGGCACTGGTTAGGCCTCATCTTGAGTACTGCGTCCAGTTCTGGGCACCACACTTTAAGAAGGACATAGACAAACTGGAGAGGGTTCAGAGGAGGGCAACAAGGATGATAAAGGGACTGGAAACAAGACCCTATGAGGAGAGACTGAAAGACCTGGGCATGTTAACCTTCAGAAGAGGAGTCTGAGGAGAGATATGATCGCACTCTTCCCGTACTTGAAGGGATGTCACACAGAGGAGGGCCAGGATCTCTTCTCGATCATCCCAGTTTGCAGGACACGGAATAATGGGCTCAAGTTACAGGAACCTAGATTCCACCATCAGGAAAAAATTCCTGACTGTCTGAGCAATAAGACAATGGAACCAACTACCTAGGGAGGTGGTGGGCTCTCCCACTCTGGAGGCATTCAAGGTGCAGCTGGACAGCCATCTGTCAGGGATGCTTTGACCTAGATTCCTGCATTGAGCAGGGGGTTGGACTCAATGGCCTTGTAGGCCCCTTCCAACTCTACTTTTCTATGATTCTATGATTCTAGGTTGGAGCTGGGACTCTGAATTATCCTATGGCCCTTTAGACAGTCTAGTGGCCATAGGATTGCACCCTAAATGTATTAGTTCTGAACTCCATTTTTAAGATTCTCTCCTACTCTTAATACTTGGTTATCTTTTTATTAATACTGTTTGTAATCTTTTTGTTTATTTGTACTGTTTGTTTATTTATACAATTGGTTATCTTTTATTTATCATAATTTTTATTTGTTAAACTTATATCCCGCCTTTCCACCAAAAATGGTGCTTAAGCTTCTCAGTGTTTAAAGTATTTGAAGTTTTAGTTGTAAGTCACCTTGGGGGTGCCGTTAGCGTCTGTTTTGTCCGAGTCCTGGCTGTTACAAAAAACAAACAAGCGAGGTGGTAAACCTGTATACAAAGAATGCATACATTTTAAAGAATGTGGAACAAAAATGTTTATATTTCCCCCCCCCCCCAAAAGGTGCACCAAAATGTGTATATTGCGAAAATGTGCATATTGCGAAAATGTGCACAGGTGTGCACAAAAACATTGTATATTTGGAAATAATGCATACAAAAATTCAGTTGTGTTTTTTTTTAAATGTGCACAAAAATGCATACAAAGTAGTATCCCAATCCAATCCAATGGAGAATTGGGACACAACAAACATAGCCCTGGAAAATCAAGTCTGAATGAAATCAAGCTTGAAAGATTCACCCATCCCTACGTAGCAATCGTAAAAGACTTTCAAATACTTGGTTCTGATTAACATTGATGAGAACTGGACAATGTTTGCAGTTTCTGCCTTCTCTAAGATCTTGGGTAATTCCACTGTTTCATGCTTGTGAAATGTTGCTTTGGAATGTTCTTAGTTTTTCATTTGAGATTGAAAGTTGCCATGGGGATGATGGATGGTTTAGGGGAAGAAACATTCTATAATTAACAATCAAGTTACTTGACCATTATAATGAAATCTTCCTATGCCTAGAGATTGATGCCCTTGCAGTTCCTTAGGGTGACATGAATCGGAAGGGTCACTTTCAGTTCATTATATAATATGCTCTCAGTAGTTCAGGGCAAAAGCAAATTGAATTCTGTCTCCATCGCTGAAAAATCTTGAGAATTAACTTCTGCAGTTCCTAGCGGAGTTTCCTGCTACTTCCTTGGGAGATGTATTGCAAGGTTAATTTCTCTTCAAAGCCTTCTAGGAAAATTCCATCCCCCAAACTATCTCTACTTATAAAGTCCTCTCTACACTAAAGAAAGAAGCTTTTAGGTGGGCTGTGGTAGGACTAATATGGAGCGTGAAAATGAATTAAGGAAACACACTTTGATATTCTGCACTTTGGGACTGTGGAACTCTCCGCCACCAGATATAGTGCCAGTGAACATCAGGAGTTCAAAAAGGGCTAGACAAATTCATGGATGATAGGAATATCAGCAACCACTAGGTAGGACTGCCAGCACATATATTAGTAAATGGAACCTACAACAAAATGTTGCAGCATGGAGTGCTCCTGTTCCGGTTTCTAGCTAGCCAGCCATGTCTTTTCCCAGAATGCTCCATTCCATCCCTGCCCCACCCCGCCCCCCAGTTTTCCATCTTCCTCCCCAACAGACACTCAACATTCTGTGACCACTGAGTATGCTTAGCTTAGCCCTCATTGGGCTGTTTGGCAGTATATATTTTTTCTAAAGTGTTGTTGTTATTGTTGTTGTGGTTCTTGTAGAAACTTTAGTATTTCTTGGATGTTTTGGCCACAGAAGGACCAGCACTCTGAGAATGAGTTTACCATTTGATATATATGGTAGGAGAAGTATGAAAAACAACAAGTCAGGTAGAAAGTCTCACTCGTATAGAATTGAAAGGTTTAACAGAAGGACAAAGCAATCCTATGCCCCCTAGACAGCATCTAGAGGGCCATAGGATCATTCGGGTTCCCAGCTCCAAGGTTGGAAAACAGCTCCAACCTTGGAACTGGGGATCTGCTCTTGGCGTGCTCCCCCCTCCCCCGCAGCCGGTGTACAAAGAGCCACGCCAGCTGCATCTCCGAGATTGTAAGAGCAACCTTGGAGAAGGGGTTTAGTGGGTGGGGAGGGGAGGAGACCAGCGCCACCAAGATAACGATGTATCCTGGTGGTGCCTCAGCCTCCTTCCCGCCCGCTCAGAAGCACTGCAGTTGGATGGCCAAAAATGGCCATCTCGCTGCTTTGCAGAGTGGGAGGAGCGCTGGAGGCAACCTTTGCCTCGGTGCTGCTCCAGCCAGCCATAGGATGCCCATAATCCTCCAAGTTTGGAAGGTTATGGGCAGCCTCATTGCATTGTACCATTAATTAATTTATTAAATGAATTAGCAGGGTCAAGCCTGGTTATTACTTGGATAGGAGTTTCCTGCATTGAGCAGGGGGTTGGACTCGATAGCCTTGTAGGCTCCTTCCAACTCTATGAAATCTATGAAATCTATTAATTTTAGAGTGCTTCACTGGTAGTAATATTAAATATGAGCTCCCAGTAAGGCAAGGGAAAGTGTGTAGACAAAAAAAAAAAAAAGAACACCACTTGCTCAAGGTTCATAAGGAGATGAGAGTTTCCTCTGCTGAAGAAATAATAATAATAATAATAATTATTATTATTATTATTATTATTATTATTATTATTATTATTATCATCATCATCATCATCATATATGAGGAAGTGAGTTCCATTGAAAACACTAGGATATAGGATAAAGTTGTTATGGATTTATGATGGATAGAAACTCTAACCCAGGGATGTTCAACTAAATATTCTGTTAAGGCCATTTTATATCTTTCAAATGTTGGTTTGTTTGTTACATTTATATCCCACATTTCCTCCAGGGAACCCGAAGTGGTGTACATGGTCCTCTTCCTCTCTATTTTTATCCTCACAACAACCCTGTGAGGTAGGTTAGGCTAAGAGTCAGTGACTGGCCCAAGGTCACCCAGTGAGCTTCATGGCCAAGTGGGACTAGAACCTGGGTCTCCTGAATCCCAGTCCAACACTCTAACCACTACACCGCACTGACTCCTTGAGTGCCATTACGGCTCTCCTAAAGCATGTATAGGCTGCAATATTAAATAATGATTAATAGTGATGGCAGTTTCAAAAGATTTTTCAATCTCCTTGCTTGGCTGGAACAACTGAGCTGAAACAGGTGAGCTTGAGCAACTTTAAGCATCTGTAGCAATAAATGGCACTAGAATGAATTCCGAATCAGCTGGAAAACAGCTGGGAGGCCAGATTAGGGAATATGCTGAGTCCTCAGCTTGGTTTTTGGGGCTCTTTCAGCATCCATGGACCTTGGACAGCTGCCCAGCCTTGTCCAGGCCTGGCATCAGCTTTCTAAATTCCCTGCGCTTTTCATCGTTTAAGCTCTTCCCTTTTCATAGTCCTCCGTCCTATCTACACGTGGTTCTTTTGCTTGCACTCTAAGGCAGAACTGTGCACTTAGCAGATAAGATTTTTCTGAGCCGGCTCCTATTCAGAAAGGAAGAATTAATGGGAAATTGCCACTGTACTTTCAATACATGTTTTCCTTGCTGTGTCGTACCTTTCATGGGCTGAAAGGGGGAGAAATTGCTGCATTCTAGTATTTCCATTGCACTGGAAGCAATCAAAATTATCTCTCTAGTCGGAAGGGACATCTTTTCACAAAATATGGCTTTACCCTGGGTTCACTATTACAAAATCTGTGGTTGTACATAAACCATCCATAGTGGCTATAGCTTCTTTGTAGGAAGTTGCTACCCCCTGCCCCCACCACACACACACAACACACACACACACACACACAATATGGCTTAGAAATAGCAGGCACAGAGCTTTTTCCATGACAATCCGACAAAATGTTGCCGTGTGGAGTGCTCAAGTTCAGGTTTCCAGCCACTCTATTCCATTCCCTTCCCACCTGTTTTTGCCCCATCTGTCAGCATTTTACGGCCGCTGAGAATGCTCAGTCCCCATTATTTTGTTTCGGGAGGCTTCTCCCCCTTAAGAGATTTCTTTTTCTAAAGAATTTTTCTACATCCGCAAATCTTGGGGTCCCCCCAAGCCTGGGGATATCTCCCTTTTGTGTGTGGGTGATGCAACTTTGGCTACATACACAACGGCACTCCTGGCCTGAACCTCGAAAATCGAAGGAATGACTAGGTTTACCTGCTTACCCAGAGAATTAAATCTTTTAAGAACTGCCTTGCTAGATCAGACCAAGGTCCATCTAGTTCTGCACAGCTTCCAAGAGTAGCCAGCCAGCTACTCACAAGATGACACTCCTGAAGGTCATGGTTTCCCCTTATTTTTTTTTATCATCAGCATCAGATATTCAGAGGTTTACTACAGAGGTATTCAGCAGCATCTAACCTAAGGGCTGTAAACATTCCATCAGTGAATTTCACATTGTATGAAAGAGTAATACCTTTTCTCAGTCCCGAACCTGCTTCCATTCAGCTTTGTTGGGTGAACCCATCTTCATTCATTGAGAGCTCCTACTGATAAATGTTTCATTTAAACATTTACAGCTATTGTATAGAACAGAAACTATAGCCAAACATGAATGGAAATCTGATATCTGACAGAGATTTTCAAAGATCCAAGGAAATGCTACTGCTTTCCTCTTCTACTAAAACTGCTGCATAGCCCGATCTTATGCATGTTTACACAGAAGTAAGTCCCACTGAGTTTCATGGGACTTACCTCCAAGCACGTTTGCATAGGATTGCAGCCGTAATGCTCAGTCCCCATTGTTTTGTTTTGGGAGGCTTCTCCCCTTAGAGATTTTAGGTGAAAACCTACAGTGACATGTGAAAGTCGTCTGGGTTTAGAGTGATGTGTGAAAATGGGATGCACTTGAACTGTTGGTTAGTGATCGCTGCACAACTTATTAGGACCATTCATTTCAAATGTGTGCATTGGTGTGCAAATATTGCCAGTTTTACAGCTGCCTACTTTATAGTAGTCCCAGAAACATCACTGGGTATATGTTTCTGTGCCCATTCAAGGTGCTGGTTTTGACCTATAGAACCTTACCAGCTTGGGACTGAAATACCTGATGGAGCACCTCTGCCGGCATGAACCTACCCATACACTATATTCATCGTCTAAGGCCCTCCTTCATGTGCCTCCTTCGAAGGAGGCTTGGAAGGCGACAAGAAGGGAGAGGGACTTCTCAGTGGTGGCCCTCCAGTTATGGAACAATCTCCCCAACGAGGCCCACCTGGTGCCAACATTGTTATCTTTTCAGTGCTAGGTTCAGACCATCCTCTTCTGTCAGACATTTGGCAGTATATGATGAGTTTTTTAAATCAGGTCCTGGATATTTCTTGTTGTTTAAAAATTGTTTAGACTACAATGAAGGTGCCAGGTGACCCTCTCTGGGGAGGTCATTCCACCACCTAAAAGGCCCTTTCCTTAGTAGCTACCCTCCTTACCTTACTTGGCAGGAGCACCTGGAGGAGGATATAAAGGACCTCCTGAACTTCTTAGACCCAAACCCAATGCAACACAACAAACTGCTTAATGTTGACTTTGGAGGCCTCAGAAAGAAGGAGACTGCATGGAAAGAAACCTCAGTGTTTTGAGCCAGAAAGCAGAAACCTCAGTGTTTTGAGCCAGATGGTGCTTCCCAATTTGAAGTATTTTCCCCCCATGTGTGCTTTATAAAGCTTCAGTAATCCCTGCGTTCCCACACCACCTGTCTATTTCCATTTCAGGAAGCAGAACCTGATGCTTTTTGGCAAAGCACAATGCCAAGTCTGAGCTGTGGCTGCTGCAGTCAAACTTCTCTTCCTTTAATGTCAGGCAAACAGAAGGAAGCCAGAGTACTTTTCACATCCAAGAGTCTAATAATACCACTACCCAGCCACGTATAAGAGGCTGTGGGCTCCCTTTTGGTTGCTAAGAAGTGATCTGGCAGAGAAATGCCAGTTTCCTGGAACTGTAGTATGTTGACTTTGGTCTCCTCCTTTGTAACTGGAATAATCCAAGTTAAAAAGGATTGCCTCAAACCTTGACACCTTCTCTTCTTCCTAAGTGGTTGTGGATAATCTATTGATGGTTTATTCCCTTAACAAATTATTTCAGCCTCCCTGTTCCTATAAGGGCCAAACTACAGGTGGCACAGAGCTGCACGTAACCACGTCCCCTGACCTTTTTAAAAGGGAAGGCAACTGTGCGGGCTGCAGTCTTGAGCAAAGAACCAACAGCGGGGGGGGGGGGGGCCTGCTTCGCCTGTTTATTCATTTATTATATTTATATACCGCCTTTTTTTTCTTGCAAGGAACCTCCTCCTCCTCTCCATTTTATCCTTATAACAGCCCTGTGAGGAAGGTTAGGCTGAGAGTCAGAGACTGGCCCAGACTCACCCAGTGAGCTTCGTGGCCGAGTGGGTGCTAGAACCCGGATCTCCAGAGTCCCAGTCCAACACTCTCACCACTACGCCACACTGGCTCTCTCCTTAGGCCAATTTCCATTCAAAATGTGCCCACCCACCCCAGCAGCTGCAATTCTCTTTATCAGGAAACAGATATGGGAAGCTGTATCTTTTCACATAGGAACACAGGAAGCCGCCTTATACGAAGTCGGACCCTTGGTCCAGTATTGTTGACTCTGACTGGCAGTGGCTCTCCAGAGTTCCAGGCAGGATTCCTTCTTGGTCCTAGCCCTACCTGGAGAAGCCGGGCGTTGAACCAGGGACCTTCCGCATGCCAAGCAGGTGCTCTGCCACTGAGCTACGCCCCCCCCTGCTACTTGCAGTCCTGCAAGGGGGAAAACGGGTATAATTTTGAATGGAACAACAGGGGAACGGGTGAAACAGCCTCCCGCCCACACCTCCTGTGTTTTGCCCAAGATTACAGCCTTTGATCACTGTTTCCTTTTAAGAATATCAGCAGGGGATCCACATGCGTGTTATGTCACGTGTAGTTTGGTTGAAAGAGAGACAGCTTTAGAGAGGAGAACTTTTTATACAGTACAGGCAGTCCCCGGGTTACGGACGTCCCGACTTACAGACAACTCGTACTTAAGAATGGGCTGCCTAAAAATCTGAGTTAAATACAATGGTTCGTACTTACGAACACACGCACTGTAGTTTGCAACACTTTGAAAACGTTGTGCGGCTTCTGTTCTGACTTACATACACATTCGACTTAAAGACAGACTTACGAATGGATCTTGTTCGTTGCCCAAGGGACTGCCTGTACTCAACATTTGTTTTCATTCTGTCTTGTGGCAGAGGAATTTAGATTAATCTTTACTTTTGATAGCTGAGGTGGCTGCACAGAGTCAGAATGTCTCAAAGATCGTCAGTGATTACAGACGCCATCCTATGCATGTTTAGACAGAAAAAGGTCCTACAGCTCCGAGCATTCTCCAGCTAGCCATGCTGGAGAGCCGGTTTTCTCATGTGTTAATCTGATGTTCAGGCAATAACACCATCACAAAGAAAGAAAGAAAATCAAAAGAACATGGCAACAGTAGCCTTTTTCTATAGAAATCAGCATCAGCATCACAACAACAACCACAACTTATTCCTGCAGCCCACCCCCTTGATTGAAAGGTAAGGTTTTGTTTTGGCCCAGTAGGTGGCAGTAGAACATAAGCGTGCCCTGCACTTACCAAAGGTATGAAAAGGAGAATATTTTATGAACACACCTTTGCAAGCAAAGCATCACACCAGTGCTGAAATGAGGGACTGATCGGCTAATGGTTAATTCCATCATCAGACGGCCCAATTTTTATACCGTATATACCATATTTTTTCTCATTTTAACATTTTCTTACATCAGCGTTTCCCCCTTTCACATCTCTTTTAAAATAATTTGTTGATGCTGTGCTTTAAAAAGCAGTACGTAACATAGCTGTAACTCCCTTGGGTAAACCTTCTTTCCTTATTAGGTGCTGATCTTATACATGTCTACTCAGAAGTAAGTCCCACTAAGTTCAATGGGACTTATTCCCGGGCAGGGTTTATTTTAAGTATTTTTTTTTTCTTCAACTGCACAAGAAGCAGGTGCAGCCCCCCCCCCAATGCGTAAGCACCTCCCCACATTTTTCTAGTAGAAAAAAATAAAAATATGAAAGAGGGATGAGTAAATGAGAATGATTGGAGAAATTAAGAGAGAGACAGGAAGGAGAAAAGGAAGGAAAACAAGAGAAGGTAAAATGAAGATGCCTGGCAAAGAATGGGTGAGATTATCTTCCCTCCCTAAACTATAGTTGGGGACTGAAACTCCCTCCCCACAAAAGTATAACTGGGGGGCTGACAACCCCCTCCTCTGATTATAATTGTGGCAACTAGTATTTATCCTTTCACAAGATGATTGTTGTCCTGCTGCAAAATATGTTGAAGGTTCTGTATGGTATACTAGGGATAATAGGTTCTAAGACTGTTACAGAATAGAGGCTCCTTGCAAAATGGCAGCTCAGAAACTGCATAGCTACCCTTAACCTGCAAATCTGCTGAAAGAGCTTGGGAGCAATTGGTGCAACAGGAAGATCAGGTCTGGCCCTAACGCAAAGAGATCTAATTTTCATGTTACGTGGTAAAATGTTTGGGAATAACTCCACCAGGAATTGGCGGAGAACCTTTTAGAAGCCAGGCACTTTACTATAAGGGGACGGACGGACGGACTCTGAGTTAGGAGACGGGATTTCCCTCTGTTAGAGGAACAAAACAGACCCTACTGCAGTGTCACAAGAATCTTGTGTCTTATTGACAAAGCTCTCTGGAAGTGCACAAACACACACACACACACACACACACACACCAAAGTGGCCTTCATTGTGTCTGGATGTCTTGTGCTCTTTTGGCCAAGCTCAGTCTGTAAGACCTGGCAGTCTGCCAGATTGAGCAGAGGCCTTGTTTCAGTCTGGGAGTCTGGTTTGTGGATTCTCTTCCAATCCAAAATGAGGGATAATGATCAAGAATCTTCTGTCCCTCTGCTGAAGTTCTGGTGTGGAATCCACTGCTCAAATCTTGCATGGAGATCTACAAATAACTTCGTCGGTGAAGTTGGACACATGTTCCAGTAACTTGTAGGGCTGAGTACATATTTCCACACATCAGGTCTCAGATCCAGAGAACTCTGACATTGCAGAAGCCAACAACTGTTGTCTCCTTGCACTCCCCAAGCATTTTGAGGCCAGGTGGACAGAGTTTTCTTTCTCACTACTGCATTCAATCCTAGTGTCTTGGCATTCCCTAGTCCTCTTCATGAAGAAGTCTGAGCAGAAGGCAGCATGTCAGTTTCTTGCATTCCTCCTTGATGAAGATAAGCTCTTACTTCTGTTCTGTCCTTTCTGGCTGATCTACTTACAGTCTTCGGTAGGCACCAGAAGCAGCTGCAAGGAGATGGGGTCACCATCCTCGATATAGAGAAGCTGACAATGTTGGTAAAATCAAAACTATTGCATTGAAAGAATAGTATTTACTTGGTGGTTGGGTCAAAGCTTTCAAGGATGAAGCTTGATGGAACAGTGATGCTGAAAGGAATTCAGCTGGTAACAAAGCACAAGAAGAGATGCAAGGAACACTACCTTGGGGAGATATGATAGCACTCTTCAAGTACTTGAAAGGTTGTCACACAGAGGAGGGCCAGGATCTCTTCTCAATCATCCCAGATTGCAGGACACGGAATAATGGGCCCAAGTTACAGGAAGCCAGATTCTGGCTGAACATCAGGAAACAATGGAACCAATGACCTAGGGAGGTAGTGGGCTCTCCCACACTGAAGACATTCAAGGTGCAGCTGGACAGCCATCTGTCAGGGATGCTTTGACTTGGATTCCTGCATTGAGCAGGGGGTTGGACTCGATGGCCTTACAGGCCCCTTCCAACTCTACCTATGATTCTATGAATGGAAGTGAAAACAACCAAGGGAGTTTTTGTTCCAAAACCAGGCCTGAAGCTCAATTGAAATGAGTCTAGATAAATCAGTTTCATCCATGAGTACCTGAAGTTGACTGGCAATGACCTGCTCAGGCACCTTGCCCAGGAAGGGGATGTTGGCTACTGGCCTATAGTTGTTAACATCATCCAGGTGAGCACCACTCCCTCTCTCAAAGTGGAATTTACAACCTCCTGGACCCAGCTGGATATCCCTTCCCTATTAGATGTAATGAGCCATGAAGGGCAAGGGTCAAGCATACACATTTGGCTATATGATGATGTTCACAGAAAGCAAATGAAGCCCGTCTATTTCCCTCACTCTGAAAGGGAGAAGGGAAAGAGGGAAGGCATCCCCGTTGACCAGGCAACTTGGGCTGATGCTCCCTGACTTGCTGGCCCTTTCATTGCTCACCAACCCCATGATCCAGTTCTTCTAGTCCGGTGTAGTTACACATAAATAGTTGGGACAGAATGTAGAATATGTTCCATTTGTATTTCTACACTTGCTACCTTGAGATTTGTTTCCCACACTTTTGCAACAGTGTGCAAAGCATCACAAAAAATTGCAATACATTTCACGAGATGCAGTAGAAATGTTCATGAAGCATGCACACACACACACACACACACACACATACACACATTTTAGCTCAGCAGTACTCTATTTCCTTGCACAGAAGGAGAGCAGTCCTCTAGATTACAAGATTTGATTTGTGTGAGACATGAAAAGATGTACAATATTCCTTCTGTAGCATAAAAGACATTTGAAAAATGTTAATGTATGGGTCAAGTCCAGGACAGCAGGCAGTTGCTACAGAGGCATATTTTTAATCCTTTAATCTTCCCAATTGCACAGAGTTTCATTATATTAACACTAGGGCACTATCTTCTGTAGAGTAACTCAAAAGCGGCTTGTCAAATATAAAATTCCAAATTCCTTTCATAAGAAACACCTGCACACAGAGTCTCAGAAACAGAATGCTTCCCTGTTAAGTTCTGAGAAAGACAGATAAGTGTGAGTGAGGCTGTAGTTGAACAGCAGCGCATACACGCTTTGAGTATATGGGACCCCCATGTTTAACACAGGCTTCTAGCACAGAAAGACGGAGAAAATGCATTTAATATATGCTGCCTATCAGGACTTACATTATGGAGCTAGATGGACTATTGATCTCTCAGTCTATACAAAAGCTCTCTCTTTACATTCATAGAATCATAGAATAGTAGAGTCGGAAGGGGCCTATAAGGCCATCGAGTCCAACCCCCTGCTCAATGCAGGAGAACAGATGTGGGCAGCCCAGGCAGTCACTCATCCAAGCACTGACCCGGCTCATACCTGCTTAGCTTCACAATTATGCCTTTCATCATTCAGGGGCAAGTCATTCTGAGTGCCGCCAAGATTGCAGATCGCAATGCCAATACTCCACCCAAGCTACTTTGCTGTGATGCAGTGGTGTGGTCGTGCTAGCTGCCTTCTGCTTGTGCTTGTACCCTTTGGGTTGTAGGTTTTGTTTCCTTTCTCTCCCCCCCCGACCTTTGCTGAGCCGGACCTTCAATTTTTTAAAAAAGGGTCAGTCATGCTGGTTGGGAATGATGGGAATTGTAGTCCAGCACATCTGGAGGGCACCAGGTTGGGGAAGGCTGGCTTACAGCAGTAAAGAGGTTGGCATTATGCACTTGGTGCAGAGCTACTTTGTTCCCTTTTATAGGCTGTCCTGGAAGTTTCCAGTGCCAGTGTGAAGGTACTTTTATTTTTAATTGATTGTTGTAAACTACGCAGAGAGCTTTGGCTATTGGACGGTATAGAAATAAAATTATTATTATAATTATTATCATCATCATCATCATCAACAGCTGTGACCAGTGACAACTTGCAGGGGAGGCCGGTGACTCCTATTTTGACGGGGCTCCTTTTCTATTACAGGTTTTTCAGGTTTCATTTGGAGCTTCATAGGAGCTCTCCATGGTGCTGAACTCCATCCCCAAAATAGGTTCACCACCACGGAGCACCACGGATAGCTCCTATGAAGCTCCAAATAAAACCTGAAAAACCGGTAATGGAAAAGGAGCCCCACCGAAATAGGAGTCACCGGCCTCCCCTGGTGACAAGTGTGGACCTCATTGGTGAATTATTGGATCCCTTAGCAGTTAAAGGAGACTGCTAAGTACCTAAACACCCAATTGAATAATCCTGGGTGTCTGTTTTATGAGCCATAGAAAATACTCCTGCACAAGGAGAGGCGTTTTCTGTGAGCCTGGGGTCATTCACTGCAAACCACAGAGCTTGGTTTCCAGTGCCGAGGCGGGTGGCTGCAAGAGAGAGGGCCATTTTGGTAGTGGCACCCCACTTATTGGATGCCCTCCCCAAAGAGGTTCACCTGGAACCTACATTGTTATCTTTTTGGCACCTGGCAAAGACCTTTCCGTTTCCCAGATACTGTCTACGGCACCACAGGACTGCTCTCTAAGTTGGCTTATCTAACTAAAAGTAAACAGCTGATGGCACCGTTTATGCAAATATGTTAAAATAAATTCCAGTTGCTTTTTTGGTATTTTCCACATGTACTAAAGATTGGCAGTGTTATGAACGTGTGACTGTGCTGCTTGTTCCTTGCTAACTGCAGAATATATATTTAAATGTATTTATTTCATTTTTCATATTGACTGCAGTGAGGCTGACTTCAGACATGAGTTGTTATTTTGGCTGGCCACATTTTTGACATCCAGCAGAGATTTAAAGTTCTGTTTGCTTATCCAGCATGGACAGCAAGTTACAGTCTGCAGGAGCAATAATAGTAGGGAAAAGGAAATTTTGTCTATTGGAAATGTATGCCCTGTGATTGTTATTCTCAAAATGTCTGCAAAACCGATCTATCTAACAAGGCCTCTTTATAATTCCACACACCAATTAGAGGCAGGTCCATGCAACGCTACTGAAATTCCTCATCCATTGCGAATTAATACTACAGGCCTTTGCTTTTGGCTTAGTATGACACCATAATTTATACTGAAATTTTAAGGAATACATTCAGAAACTTTTATAGCTCTTAGAAATATAGCTGGGATATACTTATGTATTTTTTTAAAAAACATACTGGGTTGCAAAAACCTGAGCAGAAAACGGCATAATCTTTTGCTAAAGCTGTGTCAGGCCTTGCCCCCCCCCCCAGTTCTGGCACAATCAGAACCAGGGTCCAAGCCAGGTGACGTTGTCAAAGACAAGGTGGAGGTGTGTGTGTGTGAGAGAGAGAGAGAGATCTGGATCAAGCGGGTGAGGCAAGGGAGTCTGTGTGGCTACTTGGTGGAACAAGTGGCTCAGACTAAGGAACCAGGTCGTGAGCGGCAGTTATCCAGAACCAGACAGTTGATTAAAATGGGTTTTAATCTAATTGATCGGCCAGTTAAAAGCGGCAGTTCTAGAAATTACATTTTCTGAGGTGGCTAGACCTTACTTCTGTGAGGCAACTCTTCTTAGGCTACAACCCTATGCAAATTTTTTTTGGCTGACAGTAAGGGCCAAATTACACATTATGTTAAACAGACTTTTTAAAAAATAAATAAAAAATAAATCATGTTTTAAGTGGCAACTTTCATTTTGCACAAAAAGCAGCTGTGCAACCCCTGATACTGATCAGCAAGTTTGGGGGCAGTGGGGTTTTAGGCAGGAAGCTGCCACGGTCCTCTGATGCAACTCAAAGCCCGTGAGGCTGCTTTTCCTTCAAAATAAAAGTGGCCAACTTAAGTACCAGTAGGAACATGGGAAGCTGCCTTATACTGAGCCAGACCCTTGGTGCATCTGGTCCAAAATTGTCAACACTGACTGGCAGCAACTCTCCAGGCTTTCAGGCAGGACTTTTTCCAGCCCTATCTGGAGACAAAGGGCATTGAATCTGGAACCTTCTGCATGCAAAGCAGACGCTATACAGCTGAGCCATAATACCCTCTCCCTAAGCAGCCCTTAATGGCCTGGTTTGCACAATCATAGCTGGGGAAATAAGCCATGGGTTCTGGGTGGCTTGTTAACCTTGGCAAAAAGCCACCCTGGCTGGGTTCAGATGACATGACAAACTGTGCTGCCAAGGGTAATTCTGCTCACACACACACCCTGGCATGCCACTGGTATGTCCAGGGTGGTTAACAAGCCACCATGGCTATTAACCACCGGTGATGGTGCAAACCAGGTCAATGTATACTTTCGCCCTAAGTCCTATTCAATTCAATGGCAGTTTCTTCCAAGCAAATATGCATTTGATTGGCCTGTTAGTATGGAAAGAAGAGTTCACAAATGTGTTTGACACAAGATCAGCTCAGTAAAGTTGTTGGCATCTTTAAATTTATTTTAATGGTCTTTGCATCCAACGCAGAATGCAAGATGTCTAGACAAAATAGGCCAAAAATTGCTGTATTTAACATTATGCTCCAGGATAGATACTTGGCAGCAGCAAAATTGTCTTCTGCCAATTTAGAGAAAGGTCTGAATGCAGAGTACTTTGAGAGAGTATTTTCAAGGGAATCTGAATGTTGCTCCAAATGAATATCCCAGTTATGTTCTTGAAGCATTTAAAGGTATGGATGCCCAAATAGCCTGAGCAAGGTGGGGATTCAGCACGTCAGTAGCTTCACATTTACATCTTCAGCATTTCAGAGGTTCTTTGCAATGCAAAATCCTCATGCTAGTCCAAATCATTCCATCATCTTCTCAGAGATCCTTGAAGATTCACAGCACCAAGCTGTAGAAAAGAAAATTGCAGCTGAGAGGACTCAGTAGACTTCTGCAGCAGGACCTATCTGAGATGGCATGAAAAGTAACAGAGAAGTCACCCTTCCCTGCCTTTGGTATTTGATCATTATGAAAACAAGAAAACTCTAGATATTGCAAGAGGTTGATATCTGAGGACTGCATTTGAGTGGAGAGCTTCAGGATGCCAGCAGGAAATGTATGCTTGTATTGTGCCACTTAAAGAAGATTAGCGGCAATTATCTTCCCTGCCCAAGCGATTCCCCAGAATCGGGTGATTTGTGTGCTTGCCAGAGCGGACCAACACACAAATGCTCATAAACACACACCATTTGTTGAGGAAAACTGGTGGAACAGTCAGGGATCTAGTAGGGAGAGCCAAGGGCCTATCTGGATGAAGCCAAGTTACTTCCCTTTAAAAAAAAAAAAAAGGCGGGGGGCGGGAGAGGAGCAATTTATATCTCTACTATTCCAAGGGTCCCAATTCCAGGTCTTATGGTTTTGAGAAGTTTAGATGTGTGTGTGTGTGGGGGGGACGTTTTACTGTAATTTTTGTTGTAATGCACCAGGATAGTTTATGGTGGTGAAGTTTCTTGCAGTGATTGGAGGATTTTTTCTAATGTCTCAGAGAGGCAGGACAGGTTTCCGTTGTCACAGATTCTAAGGGTCTCTGAGTGTCATTGGATCGGGAATTCAGATCCTATAGAGGGGTTGTGCAAGAAGAGCAGCCTAGGAAGGGAAGGTGGGCAACAGGAGCCAGGGGACTGAGAAGACAGCAGGCCAAGGGAAACATTGGAACTAGGAGATGAGAGTTGGGGTCCAGGAGAGGCAGGTGGCACAAAGAATGAGGGGAAGAAGTCATAGGAGCATGTTTAAGAGAGGAAAAAGGGAGAGGAGCAATTTATATCTCTACTATTCCAAGGGTCCCAATTCCAGGTCTAAAATGTGTGTGTGTGTGTGTGTGTGTGTGCACGCGCGCGCGTGTGCGTGCATGTGTGGGTATGTCTTTAAATGACCTTGTCTCTTCAGGACTGTAAAAAGGGATGTATAGACAGGGGAGAGGAGGGCATTTGATTTCAGAAAAAGCCCTCAGGCAGACTTCCGGGTGAACATGGAGCTTTGAAAGCCGCACAGAAATTCTGTGGGGAGCTGGCACAGCGTTTCCTGGCCAGAGAATGTCTCAGGCTGGGGGATCTACTTCTCATTAGAGAAGCGAAGATCTGAGGTTACCCCCAAATTATCTCATAGGGTCATAAATCGCTTTTTTGTTTGTCGTATGACGAATAAATGCGGTGGTGACCTGAGGTGGGGGAAAACGGCGCTGTTTTCCAGAGACCGGTTTTACCGATCATCAGAAGTTTGCATGTTCGCTTCCAAAATAAAGGAGTACATCTGGAGTGGCTAATTGGAATCTTTCGGCAGCAGAGTGGGATTTATAATTAACTGTAAGTAGACTATGTTTATCTGGGAGGCGAAAAAGATAAGAGAGGAAACCTGAAAGGAGGTCTATAAATCTTATATGTTTGGAAGCGTCTTGAAAACATCTATACGCAAGGCAAGATGTTTGCAGTTACAGCATTCTTAAACCTGTGGAACGAAATGGAGAGAGAAATTCTAAACAGATTGGAAGTAAGGATCCAGGCTTGGAATGTAAATCTGAAAGTGGATCAATCAGAAGAACAACGTAAGACGGATTTCTTTACAGGACCGGCAGAGGAGAAGACAGAAGAAGTAAATAAGGACTTGGGAAACTTACCAGAAATTCACAGAGACTTTGAAGTTTTAATTGGGTCGAAGTGGCATGAGAAGGCAGTTCAGGATGTTGTGACGCACTTTTTAAAATCTAAGATGGCGGAGCCGGAGATCGGTATGCAGGAGACCACAAAACAACAGAACAAGCTGATTTCATTCTTGGTCAAAACCTGGAACTTAATGAATTTCCCTTTGACAGAGGAAAGCAATGAAAGGGACTATCTTCACGGTCTTTTATTGGCAAAAGATAAAGGGTTGATGTATACTGAACTATATGTCTAGTTGGAATATAAATAATCTTTTGATTTTAAATATTAATGGCAAAGGTAAAGGGATTGCTTATATGATTTATTTGAATTTTAAATATTAATGGTGATGTAAGGGAAATTATTATAAGTAAGGTATAATTATATTTGGTCTGTTTGGAAACATTTATTTAAAAAATAATAATAATAACTTGTTGTTCTTGGGGGTGTTGTTTTGTGGAGGCTTTGAAGTATTAAAGGGGAAGGTCTTTTGTTTTTTTTGGTTCTATAAGTAGCATGATGGCTTATGTGCTTCTGCTGTTCTGTCAGACGTCACTTATTTCTTAATTTTTTAGACTTATCTTTCTTTTCTTTCCTTTAAAAAAAAATATCTTGGAGATTAAAAGTGAAGGAATTTCTGCTTAGATAGAAAGGAATAATGAGTAATTGTAATAATACAAATGTATTGATTCAATGGTTAGGTACTAGAGAGTGCGGGAGCGATGGAAATACAAAATGCTTTTGGTATGTGGTCATTTGCTAATTAGTTTATAGTTACTTTTTACTTTTCGGATTCTTAATATATATTAATATAAAAAGCAGGTGCACACCAGAATTTTGGAATATAATGTATTTTGGAATTGAAAACACTATTTAATGAAACTATAGGTTTTCTTTTTTGGAGTATCTATAAATGTTGAATTTAATAGATTAAATAGTTGATGTTTATTGGGGGAGAGTGGAGACCTCTGGGGTTTGTTCCTTTTAGGGTTCTTTTTTGCCATAACTGGAAGTGATTTTTTGTTAACAGAAAAGATTTTAAGAGTAACTGTGGTTGATTAAGCTGTGGAGAAGATTGGAAGTCCATTATTGTGTTTGTGTTTGTTTGTTTGTTTTATTATGAATAAAAAAAAAAAAAAGTTAAAAAAAAGAAAAAAAGAAAAAGCCCTCAGGCAGAAAGATTCAAGGGATGCAGCAGGAGGGGAAGACATGTGCACAAAACGCCAGCTAGTCCAGGGGGATCAGGTGCAACAGAGATCATCAGGGCTCCTGTACCTCTATTTCAGCAAGTGCCATTTGTCTCCAGTTACATGAAAAGCAACATCTTTCGAAATAACTTTCTGTACAGTGGACCCCATGAAAGTCTATTATACCACAGTAAATTGGTGAGTCTTTAATAAAATCAAAGAGAGTTTAATCAGGGTTTTAATCTAATTGATCACATACGAAATACATGTGATCAATTAGATTAAAACCCTGATGCCAGGGAGGACCATGCACCCACCGGCATCTGGCCACATGGATCATGCAAAAAGCAGGTGTACACCAGAAAGACGACTGAGCAGCCAAGGAGCTCCAGACACACTCAAGTAGCCAGGAAGCCATACACTCATACAATACCTTGCCCCAGATTCAGGCATTGCTGCTCATTCAGACCCTTTTTGCAAGCAAACTCGTTTCTGTTTCCGCCCAAGGTAAGGGGCCTGGGCCAGCTTGGAGAAAGCAACAGATGAGGAAGGCCTGTGGCACACCATTTGATATGTGAGCGGCCAATGCACTTGCTTTTCCACTTCTCAGGGCCTCGCTGCTCAGGGCACAAGTGCAATTGCCCCGTAGCAATTGGCTGGGCAGGTCTCTGCGAAGTCAGGCACACTCTGAGAAAGCCAGGTGAAAGCAGTGCTGTTAGGCCATTTTGGACTCCGGACTTCATGAAAATAATTAGCGGACTGTGGAAGTAAAGGTGGCCGCCTCCCGTCCAATTTAAAAGGCTGGTGCCTTCATGCCGCATCCCTATTAGTCTGCTAAGGGAGTGAGTCCTAAGGACTCTTGTAGTTTCAAGGAAAGGCTCTTGCAGAGACTATTGCTGTGTCACCATCTTGATTGCCTCCCCCCCCACTATCTTGCTTCCAAATAAATACATACATGCATAATTTAGAAGGCTTACATCTCACCTTTCAATCAAATCCTCCTCCTAAGGACTCTTGTAACTGCAAGGCTGCTGAGTTCAGAGGGAAGAAGCAGGCTTGGATTAAGCCAGATGATGGCAATTGGGGCAGCTCTAAAGATCCCGGGCACAGTTCAGAAGGTCCGGGGCCCATACCCAGGTCGTCCTCCCTAACACCTAACACTGCCCATGCTTTGCAGTTTGTGCATGTCACTTTGCAGAATATAAGAGAATAGGTCTCTTCTCCAAGGAGTTTATAACCTAACATTTGACACAGGTGAAACAGAGGAAGGAAGGAGGAGGGAAGCAGGGATAAAAAGGGGAACAACATGTGATTATTTCAGTTACATGTACTTGGGTGTAGAGTTCTTTCAGGTGGACAGCTCCTAGCACTACCAGCCAAAAGTCGTTGTGCAGCTATTCCATCTTTTCCTCCTTAATTTTTTTTTTTTAAAATCAGAAAAAAGGATGGAAGAAGTGGTGGGGAAGCATAGGAGGGGTACAAATGGAATATAATGATGCCTGGACCTCCTGTAAAAATTCTGCAAATGGAACGGGGCAATTGCATAATAAAAGCCTTGCCTGAGAGCACCCTTTGTTAACAGCTGAGTTGCACCAGACATGGCAAATAGGAGTTGTGCCAAAGGCTTCATGGAAAGGGTGTGAGAGATAGTATGGCATAGCTGAACTTGCTTTCGCTCCGTAGGGCCTCTCAGGTAGGATTTTGCAACTGCTGTGATCTAGGCCATATGAGAGTGGAACTGTTTAGTCTGCTCACAGCTCTGTCAAGATCCTGAACCACGGGAGTTGTCCTAGCTAAAGGAAGAGGTGTCTGTGCTCATTTCAAGTGCCTCTGACCTTAACTGCAAATGTTCAGAAGTGCATGTGACAGAAGAGGCAGCTGCCTCCAGCAATGGCTGAGTGGGCGGCAGGGTTGGGGGATAGGGATGATTCTTGTGTTGTACCATTTGCAGCCTGATTCCTGTGTCTTCTCTGTGATGCTTCTGCTATTAGATCTAAAATGGGAATGGTTTAGTGCCATATAGATACACATTCTGTTTGTTACACACAACATGAAATCCTTCCCAGCTCTGCTGCTGAATGATTCACCATTTAGCCCTGCCTGATACTGTTGGCCCTTGGTGACATGCAACAAGGTGCATTTCTCCATGGTGAATTTTATTTCTTCATCATCAGCCCAACTTGTGAGTTTACTGGCAACTGTTTGATTGGATAGGAGCTTCTGTTGCCTTACAGATGGAGGGTTGTGCAGAAGGATGGGTGTATTATCTGTAATAATAAAAGAGGGAATGTGTCTGTCAGTGCCATAGCTCCAAGACCATGAAACCTAGACAACTGAAACTTGGCATGCTTACTAAGGGGACAGTAGGGGTGTTCATTTCAGGGTTATTTGGTTTTTAAAATGTGTTAATTAATTTTAATTATTTTAAATGCATCTCTGTTTGAAGCCTGCAGTACCATCAACAGTCACTGTGTGGCAGACTTCCCTAAGCACCGCATAGCTTTGCAATTGATATAGTTTGAAGCCAGGTAGGAGTAGGCCAAGGGACAGAGCTTTACACCTGCTGCCACTTGCTCCTGCTGTTGTGGAGCAGCTCACCTTCTGGAGAATGGAGTGGCAGACCCCTCCCTCAGGGGGCTACAGGCAGGGGTGGCTGGTGACTCCTATGTCAATGGAGCTCCTTATCCATTGAATCTTTTTGTTTGAGCTTTGTAGGAGCTTCATGGTGGTGAACCTATTTGGGGGATGGAATACAGCACCAGGGGTAGCTCCTATGAAGCTCAAACAAAAAGATGCAATGGATAAGGAGCCCCACTGACATAGGAGTCACCAGCCTCCCTTGGCTACAGGGATGCACAATGGCACGGGCCATGCCTAGTTGTGCCAACAGCCGTAGCTTCACTCAGGGCACAATGTGTCCAACTCTGGCAGCTGTGTAACTTTGCTTGAAGGCTTTGGTGTATCAAACGAATGGCTATTCTACCTGTGCGAAGCCAGGTCCATTTGCTTTTTTTTAATTTTAATTTTATTCATTTGCTAGGTCTCAATAAAATAAGGATTAATTTTGCAAATTTGATCTAGCATGTTGGCTCAGATACACATAGCGCTAAGGAATGACGATAGATAGTTCTCTGAACAGTGTGATGTGCGAATCCTATATAGATTTTGAGTAACCCTTAAATCCTCAAAACATTATGTGGAATTACATCTGATTCCAGCATGTGTGCTTGTGTACAGATGTTCACAGAGGCCCGAGGTCTTGGATTATGATTTCATAGATTTCATAGATCATAGAGTTGGAAGGAGCCTACAAGGCGATGATGATGATGATGATGATGATGATGATGATGATGATGATGATGATGATGATGATGACTATTACTATTATTTCCATCCCACTCCTCCAAAATATACTAAGAGCAGCTAACAGCATTGGTCAGAAATAGTCATCATAATGCACAATACCAGTTGGCCAATTAATATAAAACATATAATACATTAAGGGCACAATCCTATGTCAAATTAGACAGAAAAAAGGCCTACAACTCCCAGCATGCCCCAGCCAGCCAGTTTTCTGTCTAAACTGACATAGGATTGCGCCTTTACCAGGGATGGGGACTCGGACTCGAGGACTCGACTCATGAGTCGGACTGAGTCCCCCCTCTGACTCGACTCGGACTCGAGTCCCAATATTTTTAATGGGACTCGAGACTCGACTCGGGCCTCGAGACCAAGGACTCGTCAACATCCCTGCTTGATGCCACCTGCAGGTGCTGCCTGGACCCAGTTGCAGTAACAATCCAAGTTTATTTTTTAAAATCATTTTCCTAATGCAACCTTTCAGACATTTTGGGTTTGGCTGCCTCTGCCTGGCTGTTTGGGGGCTCCCTGCCTCCTCTTCCTGCCTGGTCTCTTCTTAACCAGTTCCACAGTTTGAATTGTCCAAGACAAAGGCCTCTGCCTGCCTGCTTTGGGGTTCCCTGCCTCCTCTGCCTGCCTGGTTATTTTGGGTTTTTCTGCCTGGTCTGTTCTTGTCAAAATTAGTGGCAGAGTTTTGAGATAAAAAGGCACACTTGTGCCTAGAATTTATTTAAGCCACACATCTGAAGTAGCCTTATTTTGTTGGGGAAAAACCCCATTGATTTTAATAGGGACTCGTGGAGTCAGCTTTGGGAGTGACTCGGAACTTGGGACTCGTGAGTCACCATTTTGGACCAAGGACTTGGACTCGGACTCGAGACTCGGGTCCAGAGACTCGGGTCCAAAGACTCGTGACTCGACTCGTGACTCGAGACCAAGGACTCTTCAACATCCCTGGCCTTTACATAGTAAAATCACAGCACTCTTTGCAGGCGGAATCTGCAACTGTTTCCCATGTCAGGTCGCTTTCACTGAATCTTAGTGTTAATCTTTGCTTCTAGATAGAATTTCAATGCTGATGAATAATCCCAGATAAATTCTAGTATGTAGCAATACCAATAATTCTGTTCAGATACAGACAATCAATGCCCAAATTGCTTCTTGTTTCTCACTAATCTTTTAACAGCAAGACAGATGAGGCTAAGCTTGTATAACTCTAGATGATGCAGAAATAACGAGGACTGTGATTGTTAGCGGTACATGCTGATCCTTTGGTACAAGGCGAGTTTGGAAAATTGGTCCTAAAACCTAAATCTTGGTTGTAATGCATTTTTTAAAAAGATTCTGTTCGTAATTTTCTTCTTTTATTTTACCCAGTATCTCGTTCAGGTGCTTTCTCCATGGTTATACAACAGATGTACGGTATATATTTGGAATTGTTAACCTTTTATCTATAGTCCATTCTTCCACAAAATGCTTTATTTATTTTATCTGGCCAGAGCAATCACATCTGAGTTTAGCTCTGTTTAACTCCTCTAGCATGTGGTTTTCATCGAGTTATGTCTCTAGCTGTTAACTTAATTTGTAAGCCTGGGTATTCTTCCAATTAATTGCTTTAGCCGAGACACTTCACTGTGAATCTTCTTTGTTCTGGATTGGGGTGGGAATGGGAAATGGTAGAATAGATGGCAGCAGGATTCTATCCTCCCCCTGCCCCCTATCTATCTATCTATCTATCCTATCCATCCATCCATCCATCCATCCATTCTCTCTCTCACTCTCTGAGCTAGGAATCTATCTCCACACTCTGCATCTCTTCCTTTTAGTGCTTCAATAAGTCCCAGGAATTCATTAGAGGGAGGTTTCACATTACTCTACAGACTTAAACGGTTTTAATGACCATTCTTTTTCCATGTTTAGCTAAGGTAGTTAGCAGCTGTCTTTATACAGGCGAACCGAACCGGGATCCAGGGGGCTGAATCGTGAAAATTCATTGAATTTTCACCCCCCTCCCCTACACACATCCTTACAAGAACCTTCCACTTCAGTTTTGTGACGGCTTTAACAAAAGTACAACCGAACACATTTGGTGTTGGAAGATTTCTATGCAGATTGACCATATGATCATTGCTGGTTAGCAGTAAAGTATTTCAAATCAGTGCAGTTTAAAAATAATCTCTTCCATTATTTGGAAAGCAGCTTTAATTAAGAGATAGCTGTGCTCCCTGGAGTCAGCTTGCTGGAGTCCAGGTCCTCAGGGAAAACTGCCATATCTATTCTGCAATATGTAAATTAAGAATGTTCGTTAAACGAGAAGAAGAACTTTGAAACATTGATCTATCTTATTGAAGAATTGTAATTATAATACTTGGAGATATTAAATGCTTCAGAGTGATGGCAGGTGTTAGTACACTCTAGGATCCAACCCAGAACATCCAAACCAAATTAGACCAAGCCAGCGCTTGAAAGGAGAAAATAAGATGGTTGGTTTGAGGAGACAAACATTTGGCTTCTTAACTGTTCATGGCATGGCAACATAAGAAGCTGCTGGTGGGAGGGAAAGATTCTCTGCTTGAGGCAATCTCCTGCTACATGATCTTTAACTAGAGATGCCAGGGATTGAACCAAGGACCTTCCACATACAAAGCATGTGGTCTACCAATGAGCTGTGCAGCTTCCACTTCACAAGCTGAGATATCCACTAGTTTTGTGACTGCACACCCAGTCCTCATACTGCCCCTTCCCTCCTCCTCTAGGTTCTTAATGACTGGGTTCAGACAATAACCCACAGTCAAGGGTTGAGTCTGGGTTGAGTGTGGGTTGTCATTGAACCGTGGGTCGTTGTTGAAACATGGGTTATTGTGTTGTCTGAACCCAGAGATATCAAATCATGGTGAACAACCCAACAACAAACCATGGGTTTTCTTCATGGGTTGTTTGTAGTTAACAGGCCGTGGCTTATTAGCGCAGCTGGGTTCAGACAACACGATAATCCATGTTTCAACAGCAACCCATGGTTCAACAACAACCCATACTTGACCCATATCCAACCCTTGAGTGTGGGTTATCGTGCTGTTTGAACCCAGTCAATGTATCACATTAACCCATTAAGTCTTCAATAAACTATTGTTTCCCATTATGTCTAAATTGGGAATCTATAGTTATTAGGTTTGGAACATCCCAGGATCTTCAGTGAATTTCAAATTATAGTTTCAGATACAGGCATGTCCCAAACCTGGTAACCGTAGTTTCCTGGTGCAGATG
The DNA here is from genome assembly GCA_021292165.1 of Shinisaurus crocodilurus. Classification (NCBI taxonomy): domain Eukaryota; kingdom Metazoa; phylum Chordata; class Lepidosauria; order Squamata; family Shinisauridae; genus Shinisaurus; species Shinisaurus crocodilurus. The sequence continues at coordinate 22,698 of JAHFWL010000782.1, read as the reverse complement.
TTAATGGGAAATTATGGTTAATTGAAGGCTTCTGGATTAATGGCAGCATGTCCAGAAAGGAAGGTGTAGGACAGTGCGAGGATGGAGCATGTGGGCACAAGACTTTTCCGTATCTCAGCTTATTAAGCCAGCCAGTGGATTCAAATTGGACCATTACTTGCCTCCTGTTGTAGCAGTGACCAACTTTGGAATGCCCTCGCCCAAGAGATACACCTGGCACCAACCTTATTATCTTTTTGGTGCCAGTGTATTTGTTCACCTGGGCATTTTTGACTAGTTAGCTCTGCTGTCGATGGGTTAATTGATTGGTTATCAGAGGTTTATACTATTATTGGATGTTTTAATTCTATTGTTACCCACCCTGGGGTCTGGGATTTATTTGTGTGTTGTTGGTGTTGTTGCTTTAATGAAGCAACGACAAATGGAAATAATACCGGTAAGTAAATTACTACACCATTCATTCAATGATCAAAATAAATGTTTCAAAATAAAATTATTGCCATCTATCCTAGCTAGAATCTTTTATTGATTCACTATTTCAAAGTTTTTCCTCAATGAAACGGGGGCAGGGGGATCATTAGTAAAATGGTAGTATTTGCTTTAATACTGATAATTTCAAGAGCTAATTTGGTAAAGGATAAGGTGGCGGACCACAACACCACTAGCCTGGGCTGCTCCAAACCATCTGCTTGCACATTCATTTCAACTTCTGTTGTTTATATTGCTAAGACAAATAAATGAATGATTGATCTGATAAAGCAATGCATGTCTAATTTTCCAGCTTCGTTTTCTAATTATTTTTCATTTTATTTTGTCTGCATGGTACAGCTACCCACTGCTTATATGTGCCTTTCTTTCGACATAAAATCAGCATCCCATGTGCTGGAAATGGCAGGATTTTGCCATTGGACCTTTGCCAGAGTGGCTGCCTTTTAACAATTTTCAGTGCCAATTTTCTTATTGTTCCACCTGTTAATGCTTCTTTTCAAATGTTTATTGCTTGTGCGTGTGCACAGTGCACGCACATACAAAGTCCCAATTGTCTTTGTTCTGTCACCATTTAATGTTTTACGGTTTTATGTTTCACTTCTGTGAGCATGTGCACGCCTACAGAGCCACATCCCAGGGGCTGTACCTGGGGTGGGGGGATGGGGAGGTGTATGTATTTTGCCTCCTTCAGAGTAGGCTGAATCAATCCCAAAGTGATGCGCACTGACCTTTGTGTGCAAGGGAAAGTCTAGTTGCTTGCCTCTCATGCTTGGAGTGAAAAGGTTGGGTTCCTGACTGCATGCAGAGAGCCCTCCACGTGTACATCTCTACATCTCTTTGCGTGTGTGGCTCCCTACACAGTTTCCAGTGACCACACACAGGTAAAGAACGGTACCACACGCTGCAGTGCTCCCCCCCCCGCCCGTTGTGCATTCATTTAGCTTTCAGGATAAAGTGGTGGTCTCCCATGGATGCAGCTATTTTTGTGGTTTGCTTCAAGGAGAATGGCAGAGCATGCATGGCACTTTAAAAGACTGACAATCCATGATAGCTTATGTGGAATGAATGCGTCAGTCTCCCAGAGGCCCCAAGACTATTTTTGTGGATTTTGCTGCAACGGACAAATGTGGCTCCTTCTCCGGAAGGGGAATGTAGATGACAACAGGAGGTGTTTCATCTATGGCTCCTCTGAACAATGTGTAAGGCTTTGCTAGTTTTCTGCCAGTCTTTGCAGCACAGCTCTGTATGCCTCCATTGTTCCCGGTTCCTGTTGGAACGTTTACCGGTGGGGAGAGGGAGCGGCATAAAAAATGTTCCTGTAAAATCATTCTTCACAACAAGACTGGCCCTACCATTAGGCACAGTGAGACAACAGCCTCAGGCTGCAGATGCTGGGGGAGTGGGGCAGCAGAGGTAGCCTCCTGCTGTTCCCCCTTAATCCCCTGAGCAAGCCTCAGGTGTGCTGGAGGATGCTGCCCTTCTGATTCACTTGCCAGTCCTGGTCAGATTCTATATGTGGGGTGGGGATGGAGCTGCCTTGTCCTTTGCCTCAGATGGCAAAATGTCTTGGGCTGGCCCTGCTTCCAGATCAGGGGGAAAACAAGTGGGAGTCAGAACAAAAAAAACAAATAATAATGATAATGATAATGATAATAATAAAAAATGTATTTCTTACCCGCCTCTCCGTCTAGATCGAGGCAGGGAACAACAAAAATATAAAATACATAAACTAATCAAAACACAACACATACTATGAAAACATCTTAAAACAACTTTAAAACATTATAAAACATCTTAAAACATCTTTAAAACATCTTTAAAACATCTTAAAAGCATCCTAAAATTCTGCCGGATAGGCCTGCCGGAAGAGATCAGTCTTTATGGCTTTTTTAAATTCCAAGATACTGGTAAGTTGATGAATCTCCTCTGGCAGGCCATTCCATAATCTGGGAGCAGCAGAAGAAAAGGTCCTCTGGGTAATACCTGTCAGCCTAGTTTTGGCTGACTGAAGTAAATTCTTCCCAGAGGACCTGAGTGTGCGGGGCGGATTGTACGGGAGAAGGCGATCCCGCAGGTAGCCTGGACCCAAACCATTTAGGGCTTTAAAGGTAATAACCAACACTTTATACTTCGCCCGGAAACTGATTGGCAGCACTCCAAACTGGAGTGCTCTTGTTCAGGGTTCCAGCCAGCCATTCCCTCCAAGCAGGATATTTGGCTCTTCCCTCCCACCCTCAGGCTGTTTTTGAGATATATTTTTTTTTCACCTTTTGGTTTTTTAAAGTTTTGTAAACCTTGGGGTTCCCCCAAGCATGCTGATATTTCCCTCATGTTTCTCATTGCCCCCCATTCTGGCTCCATTTCTGTTGGCTCTCACCACCCAAGTTCACTGTTAGAGGGAGCGGTCCCAGGAGACAGAATCGTCCTAGAATTGACTAGATGCTGATGCACATTTCCTAGAGAAGTAGGAAGGCTGGCAAGAAGGAGTGCTGTGACTTTCTGGCTCTTTAACTCCCCCATTTGAGAAGATTTTCTTCCAATGGCATATGGCCCGCCGCAGTTACACCCACAGACCTGCTGCAAGGGACACACTATTCATTTCCCTTATATCCTCTTGCAACTTATCCATCTGCAGAACAATAAGGTTTCAGATGACATTTTTAGCAGCATAATTATTTGGGGTCGTCTGCAGACACATTGTGCCAATTAAACTTTATTCTTTTTAGCAACACAGATGTAAAGGAGAGAGGAGGGTACACCCGAATGCACAGACTTCCACATATCCCTCTGTGCGTTCTTGAATGCACAAAGCATGAAACAGCTCTAAGAAACGTATCCCTTATTCTGGTGCAAACTGACTTCTACTGGCAATTTGTGTGATGAAATCCCATCACATGATCAAGCAGCATTCGATCTGATAGAGCATGTAGGAGCAGAACTTCTGAACTTCCTTCCACAGCACACAGAAGCGCATGCCTGTCCATGTGAGAAAGCTGCCCTTGCAGCTAACCAACCATCGCTCCTTGTTTACAGAGCGCAATGTCCTGGTAAATAACAGAGATGACAATCTCAAATCAGGAGAGCTTTCATCGGTTCAGATTGCTGTCCTGCGCATTCTTAAAAATAGCACTACTATACCAAAGAGTTATAATTCTGCAATTTGAATTTAAATCCTCCTTTATCCCTTGAATCGTCACAAGCCTGAAAGAACTGAGGGGGCGAGAGAGAAGGAGAGAAAGTTATTTATTTAGTTATTTATTTATTACATTTATACCCCGCCTTTTTTCCTGCAAGGAACTCAAGGCAGCTTACATAATCCTCCTCCTCCTCTCCATTTTATCCTCACAACAACCCTGTGAGGTAGGTTACGCTGAGAGGCAGTGACTGGCCCAAAGTCACTCAGTGAGTTTCATGGCTGAGTGGGGACTAGAACCCAGATCTCCCGAGTCCCAGTCCAACACTCTCACCACTTCGCCACAGTTAGCAGGCATTACGGTAGATAAAATTTGCATGGCTTTCAGAAGCAGAAAGAAACAGAAAGTAAAGCAAAAGTAAAGTGATGGTTTGGAATAATTATGAATTCTTGTCCTTCCCTTGATAGATGCTACCAGGTTTGAATCAGAGTCTCCAGGGTTATTGTTTTCATCATCAACATTTTCATTGTCATATTTGTAAATGACATAGTGACTGGGTTCTCACCACACGCTCAGCCACAGTGGCTACAGTAAACCCTAGAACGAGCCGTGGCTTCGAAGGGTGGCTTCAAAGCCATGGCTGAGAAACACCAACTGGGTTCGCACAACACACGAAGCCACCTTTCGAAGCCACGGCTTGCCTTAGGGTTTACTGTAGCCACCATGGCTCAGCTTGTTGTACAAACCCAGCCAGTGTGACTGAAGCCCTAACCTTAAATCCTAAGCCTAAAATCCTGCTCCGGAAGTGACTCTGTTTAATGCAGTGTTCTCCAACCTTGGGTCCCCAGATTTTGGCCTACAACTCCCATGGCTGGGGCATGCTGGGAGTTGTAGGCCAAAAACATCTGGGGACCCAAGGTTGGAGAACACTGGTTTAACGATATGTTGAGCCCAGGCTAGGTGGCTTCCGGCAAATTTGATTTGGGCCGTGTTTGCGAGGCCAAGTCTCCTACTTCACAGAAAAGAGTCTTGAAGGCATCCTTCATTTGAAGGGCTGCCCATTTTAGGAATGACGAGCCATAAGAAGGGAGAATGGCAGCCTTGAAGTTGCCCCTCCATGGTTCGCATCTGGACAGCAGACTGAGCAAGCACACGTGTCCTGAGCACAGTCTTTCCCACTAGGGTGAGATATATTGCCTTTCTGTTTAAATTATAGTAATTCTTTCCAAATTTGCATCTATACATATAAATGAGCCATGCAAATTTTATGCAAATCTGTACCCTATTTTGTTCTCTTTTTTTTCCACAATAAGTGGCCACCTACACTGACAAATGATTAGTTTCTACCACAGCTTCATTGCAGGCTAGTTTTTGGTTGTCCAGGATTCTGGACCAGTATGTGAACCCATTCCATCCCTTCATCTCTGACTACAGCTTCTAAGCTTTCTGATTGCCCATAGCAAAAGTGTTTCTGTGTTCAAAATTTAAAAAATGCAAGCCTATTCCCTTAAAATGGGATCTTCTTTTGTTGGAGCATTGCTGATGGCCCACATCATTAGAAGAAACAAGAGCTGAGGCATCTTGTTAATTGTGCAAACTAATGTCAGGCTATGGCCCAACCCATCTTCAGACATCTTGATTTAAAAAAAAAAAAAAAGAATTCCCAAAATGCAATTGATGCATAATGGCTGGATTGTCAATCCACACCTCATGTTTTTTACCTGGACCTGTCAAAACCAAGATAACTATTAAACTATTATGACCTGGTTTATATAGTTCAAGGGATATGTCTGCCCCCGCTCGTGGTCCCAGTCTGGCCCTCTGGGGTTTCTCATGTGGCTACACTCTTTCCCTGGCACCACCCACTTTCCCCTAACCCTTTCTTGTAAGCCACCCAGGGAGCCTTTGGGCTGATGGGCGGTAAATAAATATATTAAATAAATAAATAAAATAAACCACCAGTCATTTGGTGGTTTCTAGCTTTTGTCCAGTTTCTCCCCCATTCTAAAAGGCTGAAATGCCTCTCCGGAGGCTTAGTCACCGGCAGTAAGGGCTTTAAGCGGTAGAGACGGGTGACGCCTATGTCAGTGGGGCTCCTCATCCATCGCAGCTTTTATTCTGAGCTTTGTAGGAGCTGTTCATGGTGCTGTACGTCCCTAAAATAGGTTCACCATCATGGAGCACCATATAAAGCTCAGAATAAGAGCTGCAACATATAAGGAGCCCCACCGACACTGGGGTCACCGGCCTTCCTTGACTTCATGCTACGATATGCTGGGTTGTTGTGTGTTTTTGCTTCTGCCCCCTTTGCCTTCAGCCCTGCACACCCCTTGAATGTGGCCCACAAGAGATTCTCCAAAATTGAATTCAGCCCCTAGGCAGAAAGAGGCTCCCCACCCCGGATGTTGATTGATCTATATGGGAATGATGGATGGATCACTCTACTTTGCAGAAGGGAATGGAATGAGCCGGCCTTTTGTTCCCTTCCAGCTGTGGGAGACAATTATTTATCCTGTTTTGCAGAATAGCTTAAAATTGTTCTTGACTAACTGGTATCGCAGTTCTTGGCTTTGCCTTTCTTTTGTTTAATGTGGTCTGCTGCTGCTGCTTCAGCTGGAAATTTGCCTACATAGCAATAACATTTTAGATGTCTTTTTTATTACAGGAAGGGTGGAAAGATTAACTTCTTAGACAAGTTTGTAGGATATTAAAAGAACCTATAAGGATATTGTGCATTACTTCATTACTGCTATTTGTAGATATATTTTATTATGAGACAGCTCACTTTTTTTAAAAAAAGGTAACTGCTTCCTGACTTACATTTAATAATGTATTAAAATGAGTTCAGGTTTTGTGCTCCATATTTTATCCCCTTGCTGTTTAACTATCAGGAGGGAAGCTTCATTTATTTATTTATTTATTTATTGATCCAAATATCCCCTCGTTATTGCTGCAGAATCCCAAGATGCTATCAGATAAAATCTTGGGATTCTGCAGGAATAATGAGGCAAAATTTAGATTTTTGGAATCTACCCAAAGGGTAATTACTGAAACACAGGGTTCCCTTAGGGCAGTGTTTCTCAACCTTGGGTCCCCAGATGTTTTTGGCCTACAACTCCCAGCATGCCCCAGCCAGCATAGCTGGCTGGGGCATGCTGGGAGTTGTAGGCCAAAAACATCTGGGGACCCAAGGTTGAGAAACACTGCCTTAGGGGCAATTTACTCAGTACACTTTAAAAAAAAGGAAGAAAAGGGAGCTGCCTTAAACCAAGTCAGACCATGGGTCCATCAAACACAGTATTGTTTACAGGCCTGTGGCTTACACTGGCTCAGCTTGTCTGAGTGTGGAAAGCTAAGCAGGGTCAGGCCTGGTTATTACTTGGATGGGAGACCCCTCCTCTAGTTTCCTGCATTGAGCAGGGGGTTGGACTCGAGGGCCTTGTAGGCCCCTTCCAACTCTATGATCCTATGATATCCTACACTGACCGGCAGCGGTACTCCAGGGTTTCAGGCAGGGATTTTTCCAGCCCTACCTGAAGATGCTGGGGATTGAACCTGGGACCTTCTGCATGCAAAGCAGGTGCTCTGCCACTCAACTGTATCCCTTAAAACTGCTGTGGAAGGAACTGAAGGAACTCAGAGTGGAGAAGCAGCAGGGGAAGGGGAGAGTGCTTAACCCTATTCCTGCCCTTGGTTCCCGCACTACAGATTACAACCCTAGCAGCTTTTCACTGAGAGGGGGAGGGTTAATATTCCACACTCCTCTTGCTGCTCTTCTAACCTATAAGATCAGTGAATTTACTGTATGCTGTCCCGTTAGGGCAAACATCTTCATTGCTTATGTAGCAGTCCTGTTGACCAGCCGTTTAGATTTCATCATGTTTTCATTCTCAGAAATGTAGGTGTGCCGGATTAGGTTTGGTTTGTTTGCATGGTCTTGGGAGTCTTTATGCATAGACAAACATAGCGTCACTACACAAATGGGTGGTTAGTACATTCACCTTATTTCATGGAGCTGGAAACGGTACAGAAAAGCAACAAAAAGCACAATCCTGTGCATGTTTACCCAGATCAGAATGGGTTCAGAATGGGTTCAGTCCCATTAATACTCCAATAAATATCTTATGGGAATGCAGCCTAAGATAATTGGGGGGTGGGGGTGGAGTATCTTCCCTACATTTGGAAGACTGAAGTGATTGGGTTTATTAGTTCAGAAAAGAAGTTAAAAGCAAATGTGATAGAGATTTCTGAAATTATGAACAGTGTACAAAGAGTGGATGGAGAGAGCAGAAGAAGTTTTTTCTCTCTCCTCTCTTAATGCTCCAAATGAATCTGATTTGCAGTCAAGTCAAGACTAGCAAAAGTGTTTCTTCTAGAGATGCTGGCAAAGCTTCCTGAGCTCAAACTCAGATACAAGTTGCAGGAGCTCATAAAGATTGCCTCAAGGTGGTAAACTTTATGAACCACACAATTCTCTTCTGGCTTAGAAAAGAATTCCCAGCTTCTGTCTTACCCTCAGTCTACCACCCTATGAGCTCTCCTCAACCCCCCAAACCAACTCCTTGCCAGTCTGCTCAATCACAGAAGCTTTGCTCTTAAAGGCTTGCCTGCCAGTGGAAATGGTGCTGGCATGCGAGGAGAAGGAAAGAGGGGTGTGTGTTCAGGAGTGGCATCAAGGGTAGGCATAATTGGGCACTTGCCGAGGGCCCACACCACAGCAGAGGCCCACTGGACTTTCTCCTCCTCTTCGCCATTGCAACCTGCTTATTCACCTGCCTCTCACTCTGGCCCAGGCAACAGTGGTGTGAGAAGGAGGAGCAGCAGTAGATCCCGCTGCCTACTTGCTCACTAGCTTGCTGTCTGTCAAGCGAGCAAGCAAGTGGTAGTAATGATAAGAAAGAGAAGGAGGAACAATAGCAGTGGTGACAATGGCAGTGAGAAGGTAGACTCACTGAGGGAAGGGACCCATTGAGGGTGTGTTGCCCAAGTTCCCTCTAAAACCTGGAGCCAGTACTGGGTGTGTCTCCCTCCCTGCTGCACTGCATGACAACAATGGCCTGGAGGCCCATGGGAGACTGGTGGTCCATCAGAGATGTATTTCTGAGCAAAGTCAATTCCTTGTACTGGGGTCCAGGCAGTCTGAGAGCAAGATGAAGGCGTAAAGGGGCAAAAGTGTGGCCCCCAACTTATTGCCCATTGCTGCATGCAGCCCTCGAGAGCAAAAACATTGCCCACCCCTGCTATAAGCTATTGGAAGGACCTCTAAGATACCCACTAAATATTCTGTATCAATATATATAGGAGAGAAGCGTATGCTATTGGCACCTTCAGAGACCTCACCTGGGCATGCCTGGCTCTTTTCGACATCTCCTCTTGCCAGAATCTAGAAGCAGTCTAAGTATAAAGGGATATTGTTTCCCATGTGCATGTTTGCTTGCATTCTGTTCTTATTGACTAGCTCAGTCAGGTGGGTGATGATTTGCATCTTTCTTTCCAACCTCCACTGTAGGTTTTAATTCCTGCAGGCTGAAACACAGATTTGCAAGGCAGTGTGAATTGAGGTGGCCTCGTTTAGCAATTAATCTCGGTAGCATTGATAATAGCTCCGTGTTGCCATGGAAGAAAGTGGGTTTTGTGTTCCTTTCTCTTTGGTGCTCAAGGATTTGCATGAGCAGGGTTTCAAAGTTAAAGATATATCATTCTCCTGATAAAAGAAAATAATTTCATTAACATGCAGAGAAATGTATAGTGATTGTCTAGCCAGGAGGACATTCTCTAGTGTTTTTGTTTTTTTTCATTGTGGGCAGGTGTCCTTCACTGTACCGTCTTCAGTTATTATATAAGAAAAAAATATGGATCAGTTTTCTCACTTCTAGGTATAATCAACAAGACAGTTGGCAGGGACAGGTGCCGTGTGTGTGTGATCATCACATCTTGCTAGGCTTGTGTCCCAGCGCCAAAAAAGGGTAAACATAGGAACAAAGGAGCTGCTTTATACTGAGTCAGGCCACTGGTCCATCTAGCTCAGTGTTCTCCAGCCTTGGGTCCCCAGATGTTTTTGGCCTACAACTCCCAGCATTCCTGACTATTGGTCATGCTGGCAGGAGCTTCTGGGAGTTGAAGTCCAAAACATCTGGAAATCTACTTACTGGTCTACACTGTTTGGCAGTGGCTCTCCGGGGTTTGAGACTGGAGTCTTTCCCAGCCCTACCTGGAGATGCTGGGGATTGAACCGGTGGCCTTTTGCATGCAAAGCCCATGCTCTACCACTGAGCTACGGCCCCATCCCCCATGCAGTTCTGAGAGTTCTTCACCATGCATCACACTGTATCTTCCTACTTACAACAACTTGCCCCTGATCTCTTGCATGTGGGAATGTGCGCCATCTCTCATCACATACGAAAGACATGTGATGATGCATAGAACTTTCATATCACCCCAAGCACACCTCTTTTCAGTGGATTCAGATCACATTTTCAGCTGTCATTCAAGGGTATGCTAATCAAGTGTAGAGAAACGAAGCAAAGGGCATGCATGTGCAAATCAGACTTTAGTTCCTAGGATCTTTCTATCCTCTGAGAAACTATGTTGTTTAATGAGACTCGGTGTACTATACAGTTAAGAGCATAAGCTAGAAGTCTCAAGTACAAACCTCAGCTCAACTATGAATTCACTAATGCTCACATGCAAACTCCTATCTCTCCATTTGTTTCACCTCTCCCCCTTACTATCCAGCTGCTCTTGTCAAAGCAAACTCTGCTTTGAATTCCATCTATGGAAGAAGTTAGAACTGTAACTGCCAGAAGCAGGGCCTTTACAGTGATGGCTCCAAGGTTGTAGAACAGTTTGTCTCTCTCCTCCCCCCACAACTTGTATATTCTTACTTGCCTTCAGAAAGGGCTTGTTTTTGGTTTAACTGTTTAGGAATTTTGTCAGGTGAGCTCACATATGCTGTTCTCTTTGTTCTTAATTTTTGTTTTTGTTGTTGTTATTGTCTTATATGGTTTTTGGTAAGATGCTTTGAACATTGGAAAAGCAGCACTCAATGCCTTAAATAAAGAATTAAGCACATACTGCCCTACCTTACAGGGCTGAAAATGAGTGCAAGTATTTCATAAATACTAGGTAGTATAATAATATAATAATAATAATAATAATAATAATCATCATCATCATCATCATCATCATCATCATCATCATCATCTCTGGAAATGAAACAGCTTGGAGGTTTTAATGCAGGAGACAGGCAGCAATTCCATAAAAACAATCACTTCAGAAGTCGCACACGTAACACATGTTTCCTGTCTTCCTAGCTGCCCATAATTGTACTTAAATGCAGTTCTCCAGTTTTCCCCCATATCACAAATCAATTTATGTTAAATCAGCCTCCATGTCCTGAGATCACAAATCAATTTGTGTTAATTAAATAGCCCTATAAAGTAGGGTCTTTCCTACACACTTTGGCCCTGTGGTGTGACAAATTGATTTGTCATATCAGCTGGGCTGTCTCAATTCAAGAGGCAAGTTAGTGTTTATATAATTGCTGCAAATGCCACTGTCCAAAATAATGTGATGTTCTGGGAGCCAATTCAGTGTTTTTCATTCCAGTGTCGTGTTTCATCTTGCGCTTGCTTCAGCTTACTCAGGCATATGACAAATGGTGAGTCTTGGCATACCTCCAGAATATAATGCAAGTCATGCTAGCTATGGAGCATCAACAAATGAATTACGATTCCAGTTTATAATAGCTTATTGGTCTCGGGCACGATCCTCTTCTTAATATTCTTCCAAATATTCTGGCAGCCTATTCATAGTTCTGAACCACTGTCCATTACATTGTAGAACAACCTGGTAATATGTATGTGTGGAACCTTCCTGGGAAATGTTGCTAGTTCTATACGGAAATTCTTTTCTGCTTCCCACAAAATACTTGGGTGTTTTTGAAGACGTCAGGACAGACAAAAGGAAGTACTTCTTCGCACAGTGCATAGTTAAACTATGGACTTCTCTACTGCAAGATGTAGTGATGGCTATCAGTTTGCATGACTTTAAAACAGGATTGGACAAATTCATGGAGGAGAAGTCTATCAAGTACTAATAGTCCTGATGGCTATATGCTACCTACAGTATCAGAGGTGGTATACCTATGCACACCATTTGCTGGGGAACACAAGTGCAAGGGTGCTATTGCACTCGTGTCCTGCTTCAAGGTTTTCCCTGGACATCTGGTTGGCCACTGTGGACTACATAGACCCTTGGCCTGATCCAACACAGCTCTTCTTAAATTTATATTCTTATGTTCTTCAAATTTGCCTAGAAATTTCATACCGGCTGAAATTCAGTGGTAACTCTAGCTGCGGTATAGGCCCAAATATGAAAATTAAATCTACAAAACTGGAAATGGGATTAGCTCATCCTGAGGGCCACTTGTATTAATTGTTAACACCCATACCCAAAGATACATGAAAGTGCCATAAAAATTCATGGATTTTGGACACGTCTGAAAAATAGCTTGATTGCTTAGTTTATCCTCAGCTTCCAGGTTTTACAGCCAATATAATATACCGGTAGCTCATCTGAAGCTCTGGGACACTTTCAGTTATATTTGCTGTTAATGCTTTCATTAAAGGTAGATCGTGTGGTGAAGTGGTTAGAGCAGCTTTCCTCAACCTGCTACCTCCTAGATGTGTTGGACTACATCTCCAGTCATGATCGGAGATGTAGTCCAACACATCTGAAGGGCACCAGGTTGGGGAAGACCGTGTTAGACTGTCCACCTAAGAAACAACCATGAAACTCACTAGGCAACCTTGGGTCAGTTACTATGTCTCACCCTGTCTCACCTCACATGGTTGTTGTGAGGATAAAATGGAGGTGGGGGGAGCCACATATGCCACCTTGAGCTTCTTGGAGTAGAGGTGGTGTATGCACTCATTTCAAATCTTTCCGGGCATCAGGTGATTGAAAAGCGAAGACACAGCTCTAGTGCCAAAGGAGAATTCCTGAGTTCAAATTTCAGATCTACTTTCATTTCTATATATGCCTTAGGCAGAAGAGAATTCTGCTAATCTTGTG